>JAOTBA010000003.1:4520254-4534354 GCA_025629845.1 Erythroxylum squamatum | reverse complement strand
GGTCGGTCAGCTGGGACTTTTGGGATGGCCTAGATAGATCTGATGTTTTTCCTCTTTCATGTAGCATTTTGTACTAGGTTTTTGGACTGATGTACATACAGTAAAGGATGACAAGAGCATAAACTTCTGATTTTGATGAAATGAAATGAGGAAAATTTTGGTTTCAAAAACCTTGTGATTTTTATATTGATGTTTTATTATGATTCCATGTGAAGTGTTTGTAGTAATTGTTCGTAGCTCACCCTTATCGTAGGATATGTACCGGAATGACATGCGGGTGTCCCGGTGTGTACCCTACGGTAAGGGGGCGCTACACTGCTTTTCATCATCAAACAGATGGCCAATCAGAGAGGACCGTTAGGACCCTTGAGGGAATGCTCAAGACATGTGTGATGGATTTTAAAAGAGCTTGAGATGAACATTTACCATTGGTAGAATTTACTTACAATAATTCGTACCATTTAAGCATTCAGATGGCTCCTTATGAAGCACTGTATGGGAGGCGATGTAGAACTCCTATATGCTGGGATGAAGAAGGAGAAAGGAGACTAATAGGATCAAAATTGATTCAGATGATAGTTGACAAGGTCAAGTTAGTTAAACAAAGGCTTAAAGAGGCTCAGGATAGAATGAAAAGTTATACTGATGCACACCGAAAGGAAATGGAGTATGGAGTTGGTGAGAAAGTCTTCCTTAAGACATCTCCTTAGAAAGGAGTCATGAGATATGGCAAGAAGGGCAAGTTGAGCCCAAGATATGTGGGTCTTTATGAAATTCATGAGAGGATTGGACCATTAGCCTATAGGTTGGCACTGCCACCGAAATTATCACAGATTCATGATGTCTTTCATGTTTCCATATTGAGGAGATATAGATCAGATCCCTCTCACATCATTCAGACCGCTGAGGTTCAGTTGAGTGATGATTTGACTTATGAGGAGACGTTAGTGGAGATATTGGATACTAAGGAACATATCCTCAGGAACAAGACAGTTCAACTAGTAAAAGACCTATGCAGAAACCGTTCAGTAGAAGAAGCCACGTGGGAGCTCTTGGAAGCCATAAAGGAGAAGTATCCATACCTCTTCAGGGACTCAGGTAAGAATTTCGAGGATGAAATTCTTTTAAAAGGGGGAGAAATTTTGAGTCCGGAATGTTTTTTCAGTTAAGCACAATTTAGATAATTATGGGGTTTGGATAAGTGAATTTTTCGGGTTAAAGTTTTTTATTTATTATGTCTATGTTAGTAGAATTTATTTAATGGGTTAGTTAAATTAAAAGTGGTAAGAATGCATAAAAAGGGGTATTTTTGGTAGTTCACTTAAGTTTAAAGAGACATAGGGTATAAAAGAAGGGCAAGGTGGACTTTTCTCATTCATTAAAGGTAAAATGGGAAAGGAAAGGTGTTTTCTTGTGCTTGAGAAGAAGAAAAACAAAAATACGTGAAGGAAGAAGTGATATACGAAAATGAAAAGGTTAGAAAGAGGGGTTTCGGTGAAGTTGAGAAAAGAGTAGAGTTTTAGGCTAGGTTCATCTTTTCTTAGTCTTAAAAAGAGAGTTTGGGGTTGCTCAAGAAGCGAAAAAGAAAGAGGAAGGGAAGAGCTTTCTTTAGAGCCAATAATATAAATTGGTGAAGATTCAAGGTAAGTTCGATTTTTATACTTAGGTATATGGAAGGGGCTTTGGTTCATGAAGCTTAGGAAATGCATGGGTTTAAGCAACCTAGAGTCAATTTTAGTGAATATGCTTTATCGGTTCTCAAATTTAGATTCCTATTGAATGGGAATTTTGTCATTTATGAAGGAAATCGAGGAGGGGATCAAGAGAGGCAAGAGGAGCAAGAGGAAACACATCCTTAATCTAATTCCTAAGCAAGGATTTCAAGGTGGGTTATGGTTTTATAACTAAGTGATAAGTCATTCTAAGGGCTTCTCCCGCCTGCCCACTAGTGGCATGGAGCTCCTTTATAGACTCCCTTATGTTTCTGACTACACAAAACCACCGTGTAGGATTGTGTAAGTTCGCTCTGTTGATGGCTACACAGGACCCTTTTTAGGAAAATGTGCTAGCTCGTTCTGTTTATAGACCTTCCAAACCATTTAGATATGTTTATGAGCTCATGATATGTTGACAAGATTGATGCATACCTGATTTGCATTATTGAGAATTTGAGAAATATGTGTTTGGTGATTAAATTGTGAATTTTTGTTGCAATGGAAGTAAGTGTTTCAATGGTTTTGCTTGTTACTGGTTATAAAATTGTTACCCACGAGCTTTCAGCCCACCCCCCCCCCCCATTCCTTCCCATCTCCAGGTGACGAGCAAGAGATCGAGTGAAAGAGAATTAAGGCATCACTCCAAAATTTGCATCTTTTTGAGTTTTAAGCTAGATTTGTAACTACAAGACTTTAGTTGCATTTTGAGCAAATTATTGTTCATGTATCTTTTTGTATTTTGGCATTTTGAGAATGATGTATTGTGACTGAAAATGCCCACCAAAGCTTTGTAAAAACTCTTACACTTTGATGTTAGTGAATTATGTTTCTGTTTTGCCGATGATATTCCAAAATTGTACTTTGCATTTTCGAGTTTTCTATAAGGGTAAGAATGTGTGTTCTGACTTCAAGCAAAATACTGTATTGATCTTGGCTGAATTGGACAAAGTTGTCTGCTTGGAAGTTGTAGATTATTTTCCTAGCTTTCCAATGATATATAGTATGAAATTTTTTGACATTGGAGTTGAGAGATATGATTATTAGAAGTTTGTGATGTTGTATAGGATGGGCAGTCGGGTCAACTACATATTTTTGAAATTTTGACCCTTATAGAGGCAAAAAAATGTTTTCAAAGTCTTCATAAAAATTGTAGGTCTAGAAGTCCCCTTCAAAACGGTCTTTGAATGACCTTAATCTGATTTGTTTAGTGAAAGTTATGCTCATTTTACCAAACAGGTCTAAGGAAGAAGAACAAAGGAGGGAGGAGGCAAGTCGCGATCACGACGAAGGATCGCAAAAGTCGTGATCGCGACACGTCCCCCAAGCCTGAACATATTCGACTCTTTTGGCCAAAACTTTGTCGTCCGACTCCAAATGACCTGATTTTTGAAGCATTTGATTCGTAACACATTCCTCTATCTCTCCATAAAAATTTATAGCTTTTGACATTGATTTGAGAAAGATTAATCGAATCAAAGTGAGGGGTATCAATTGGAAGAGCATGAACTGGACATTTTACTGAACATACTTCAGTAATTTGATGATATATTGATCTGTAGAGATCCAAACAAGATGATTTTTGTTTCTAAATAAAATAGAGACATGGAGCTACAAATTATCTGAAGAACTCGTATTTTTATTCAGTCTCTAAGACTTTCAATTCTTGGATGGAATTTGAGTGTAGTGTACTATTTCAGTTTAATAATAGCCCAAGAATGTTTGAGCTATAACTTTCAAATTTCTAAACCAAATGGAATGGTTTTGGCGTCATTACAAACTTAAGACAAAGGGTAACAAATGTTCTGAAGAAGTCAGATTGAAATTCCAATTTAAGGTTTTCCAAAATCTGTTCGGAAATAGGAGAAATGAGTTTGTTTTCTATGTTTGACTGGTATGGGCACGCCACCCTTGTGGGATGCACGTCCAAATGTCACGTAGGACGTCAGGCACTTGACTGGCAAGGGCGGGGTCCCAACAAAAATCCTTTTTTCTTAATGCTTCAAAATAATTGAATAAAAGTGAGTTATCTTATTTAATCTTTGTTATTATAACCTTTGTTATTGTTGTTATTATTTTTTGTTGCAAATATTATAATCTGAGCAAACTAATTTTGCCACCATCAAGTTATAATCCTCATATTTATTTTTGGTTTTTAATACAAGCTGACATCTAATCTAACATTCTAACCTTTATATATAATATATGATGTTAATAATTACTAACATCTAAAATTTATATTTACTAACATCTAAAAATTGTTAATAATTAATAACATCTAACATTTATATCATAGTGAGAGAAGCTCCTACTTCTCTCCTCTTTCTTTCTATGTTCAATCTTGTGTCTTCTAATAACTTCAATATGTAACTTCTCTTCCCTTAGATTTTCATTTTGACTTTACTACATCCATCCCTTTCATCTCTCCATTGTTTCACTATTTGAAAAGCTTATGTTTTATTTCTTAGACCTCCTCTCTCCTTTGAACTTTTCCTTAGCTAATTCCTACACTTTTTCCCTTTTGGAAACAACCTATCTACTAGTTAGTGGTAAGGCTATGTACTATTGGACCTCCCCAGATCCCGTGTATCAGCAAGATCCATAATAGGTGTTATTGTTGTCTTTAGCTAAGTCTAACTTTTCCTTACCATTTTAGGAATCGTTTTAAACTTTTCCTTAGCTAATTCCTACCCTTTTTCCCTTTTGGAAATAACCTGTCTACTAGTTAAGGCTAAGGCTGCCGACTATTGGACCTTCCTAGACCTCATGTATCAGAAAAGATCTATATTGAGTGTTGTTGTTGTTGTCGTTGTCTTTAACTAAGTCTAACTTTTCTCCTCTTCCCTCTCCTTCTACCCACTTGTTTGAACTCTTCCTATAGGAGTCAATTCAAGTTGTTCTACTCCTTTAGCTATAGCTACTTCTATGCCAAATCATCTAAGTTCCACTTCTATTGTTGGGCCCCGTTTCTGAAGCCCAACAATCGTTCCGAAATCATAAAGTGTGAGCATATCACCCTATAGGGTTGTTTCAATTGACCCTCATTAGCCAACATCGGTTCATCTTCATTCTCATAACATCCCAAAAATTTCCTCATAACTTGTTCAATGGCGTGCCCATACAAATCAATCACCATAATCAAACTCATTTTCTTTTCTAATTCATAACAGATTTTGGGAAAATTCCAATCAGAATTTCAATTTGTCTTCTTCCGAACATTTGTTCCCCATTCTCTTAAGCTTCTAATGACACCAAAAACATTCAATTTGATTTAGAAATCTGAAAGTTATATCCCAAACATTTTTGGACTATTACTAAACCGAGACTATACACTATATCCAACTTCACTCCAAAAATTAAAAGTCCTAGGGACTGAATTGCAATTCGATTCCTAAGATAGCTTGTAGCTCCATATCTCTAGTTTAGTTAGAAACAAAAATCAACCCATTTGGAGCTCTACAGATCAAGATATCATCAAAATACTGAAGCATCTTCAGTAAAAATATCCAACTCATACACTTTTAAACAATCCTCTCACTTTGATCCAATCTATCCTTCTGAATTTAACACTAAAGGTTACCAATTTTTGTGGAAAGGTAGAGGAATGTGTTAGAAATCTAATGCTTCAAAAATCAGGTCATTTGGAGGTCAGACGGAAAAGTTATGGCCAAAATAGTAAAACATGTTCAGGCTAGAAGGAGGACCCGCGCGCCCGTGCAGCGTCGCGACCGCGATTCGTCGCAGGCGCGAGTAGCAATCGCGACTCATCGCGATCGTGACTTTCCTCTTTGCTCTTTTCTTCCTCCGACCTGTCTTAGTAAAATAGGCATAAATTTTGCTGCAAATATCGGATTAAGTTGATTCAAAGACCATTTTGAAAAAGCCTTCTAGACCTACAATTTCCTTGCAGACCTCAAAAACAATTTTAGCCTCTATAAGGGCTAAAATTTCCAATCAATATAGCTATCCCGAAATTCCACCCTATACTGCATCACAAATTTCAAATGATCATAACTTCCAGCTCCGATATCGAAAAATTTCATACTTTATATTGTTAGAAAGCTAGAATGACAAGCTACAACTTTTATGAAGACAACTTTGGCTAATTCTATCTAGATAGATACAATTTTTCCTTTGAGTTCTGACCTTAACCTCTACACCTATGAAAACTTGCAAAATAAAATATCTCTTCATATCAACCCACTACTTGGTACTTTTGGTAACCCTTGAACCTCACCTCAAGTAATTCATCCTATACAACCTTTCCAACTTCTAACATGCTATTCTAAAACAAACACCCATTTGCAATTTCAACAAAGAAGAATATGCACATACACACAATCCACTTTCACTGTCATCATACCCAACCTTTAAAGTGACATCATCATACACAAAATGAAATCCTCAAATTACATTCTCATTACTAAGCAAGTAAATATATGAACAAGCGTTGCTACATATCAATATACACATCGCAAACTTAAAATACATACAAATGGATGCTCAATGTTGGCATGCTTAACAAGCTATACAAAAGTGTTCGAACAAACTTAGTACAAAAGCAAATATCTCGGAGGTGTCCAATTGCCTTGCAAGGATCGTTAATCTTCTCATTCTGTACCTGAGGAGTGGGAAAAATATTGGGTTGAGCTACACAGCTCAGTGGGTAATATATTTATAGCCATTGGTGACACATCTTATCTTGATCCAATAATGTAAGTTCAACATTCATAACTCATAAATCAATACATCATCACGTTAAATATATTTGATGTAATTTAACATCCAAGCATAACACACAATTTGCATCATAGCTTAACATGTCAAAATCCAAATGCACAACCAAATGGCTCGAGGGTTTTGTGAAGCAGAACGGAGAAACCGAAGTTTACACTGTGAACAAAACTACTCCACTTTTTGGATCTGGTGGGCCACAAGCGGGCAGCCGGGAGAAGGCTTTATGTCGACGTGCACGTGACTACAAAACTGTTCCTCTCTCACCGAAACACAATCAATTTTCATGCTCAAATCAATCATTCACGATTTCATATTCTCATACTTTTTCTTTATACAAAATGCCATGACACAATTCAATGGCTTAACATGATCATACTCACAATTCAACCATATCAAAATGTCATATATCTTTCATTGCATAACATAACATAAAACACATCATAATGCATTTTCCACATCATAGCAATTGACAATTTGGAAATTCAAGCATAAACACACATAAGGCATTTTGCCCATTACACAATAACTGTAAATAAATGACCCACCTTATTTTGCTTGAAATTCCAAACTCAATTGTACCCTTCCTCTTGCTCTTGGGTAGGATTTTCTTGATTTCCTAAAACAAACCAATTTTCCATTCAATTCCAATTCAATAAAATCCCTAAAACTTCAAATTCCCAACAAGTAAAATCAACACAAATCAAGCTTAATCTTAACCTACCCATAGTCCATCTAGGTTAGAAAACCCAAAACCTAGCTTAGAAACCCTAAAATCAAATGGGTTTCCTTAAACCATCTTCTTTCTCCATTCATTCCCAACACAAAAACCCATCTTTCTATTTCCTTTTTCAAACCAAACAAGAACAAAATAGCATAGATCTTACCTTACAAGCTTGATTTCCTCTTCTTTTCTTCTTCTTTCTTCCTTTTCTCTCTTCTTCCATGATTTTCTCCTTCTTCTCTTCTCCCTTTACGTTTTTTCTCTCTTCTTTTTTGTTTTTCACGACTACTCTCTTCTTCTTCTTAATTTAAGACAACATTTTGCTTGCTCTTCCCTTTTTACCCTTCATTTAATTGGTCCTTCCCATTTTACCCTCCTTTGGTCTTTAAGACTAACATCTTATACTTCTAACTTCTTAACTAATGATCATGGAAAAATTGAAGGAATTTGATAACACTTCCTTCTAGAAAAATGTTCCTCATTGTCTTAATTTTCTAATGACACCAAAATCATTCAATTTGGTTAAAAATCTGAAAGTTATATCTCAAACATTTTCGAACTATTCTTATATGGAAACAATATTCTGTGCTCGACTTCCATCCAAAAATTGAAACACATTAGAACTCAATTTCATCATATAATTTGTAGCCCTATTTCTCTAGTTTAATCCAAATTAAGAATCATCTCATTTCGATAACTAGAGAAAAAGTTATGGCTAAAACATCGAAGCATACTTAGTGAACATGTTTCAACTACATTTTCCAGCTTTTAATTTTCAACATTTCACATATAATAGTTCTAACTTCAAAGAAAAGTTTGGGGTCCAACAATAAACCAATTTCTCGTCATTTCTTTTCTAACATTATATGCTCTCATAATACTCGATTCTCATTCACATTTACTTAATACATAATACTCAACTCCTTTGGATCATAACTATAATCATATGAACATCTTCATTCCCATTATAATCATACCTTTGATACTTTGATATCACCCATTCATTCACTAAATTATAACCCCAATTATCACTTGAAACATATCACACATTAGTCACTAAATCAAGGCATCATTCTAGGTTCATTCCAAGTCCCATTTAAGCCTTAATTAAGACCAATTGACCCGTGAATGTCCGTTAAGTGGACATCCATGTCCGCTGAGCGGACCTTTACAGATCTCTTATAGAAATTTGAAAATTTGACCCTATAAAAATCAAAATCTCTTCTTGGAGTCTTCATAGAAGTTGTATATCTTGAAGTTCTCTTTCTAAGCATACTTAAATTACCTCAATCTGAGTTCTAAAGAAAAAGTTATGCCTCTTGCACGAAAGTATGTCCAATTGTATCATATTTTCCATATTTCTAACTCTTTACTTATTACATTCAACATCATATGCTTGATCTATCACTTCTAGTTCAATTACTCATCATTTCTCCATTATTCTAACTCCATTTCAACTCAATATCATCCATAAACAAATCATAGCCCATTATTGATCATAAACACTAATAACAGAACATACATATATATACATTCATCATCAACTTTCTGCACATATTCAACTTCATTTCCACTTTCATTTCACTTTTAACTATCACCTTGATCCTTCCCATTTCAAGATACCACTTTACTCCCTTTCTTTAGCTCTAGACTCATTTTATTTCATCACAAAAACACCTAAAGAGATTCACATTAATTCATTAAGAAGATAGAACAAAAACCCATTATGTATCCAGTTTTTCTGCACTTTTTCCTACACCCAGTACTCAACTTCAAGTCAAAATTTGAAACTATTAAAGACAGAATTTTGAATTTGATGTCTTCATACAAAATGTAGCCATATGCATATAATTTAATCCAAATCAAAAATCACCTCATTTGGATATCTACAGAACAAGTTATGGATAAATTACAGATGCATAATCAAGGGAAAATGTTACATCTAACATTTTTCCAACACCCTTAAAACACCATTTAATCAATTAATCCAACATTCTATCATTCCATAATCTATTACCCATCAAAACAACAAAGCAAGACATAAATCTACCCACATTACTCATTCACCTTTTTATCATATACCCATCCTCATTTTATGAACATTTAACCTCTAACTATCATCAATTATGCTTCTATTAAGACAACCCATGAAGAACAAAGTTTAACTTACATGTTTAGCTCCAAAGCTCCTTCAAATCACCAAGAAACCCTAGCTCCTCCACATACACGATCTTCACCTTTTTAAGGTGGAATAGGTTGGGTCTTTTAGCAACAAGAAGAGGGAGGAAATGAATCTTGAAGAAGCAAGTGAAAGAGTTGAACAAAAGTCAACATGATGAGGGTGAGAGTGAATGCTGTGGGTGAAGGAGAGGAATGGAGCAGATGAAGAAATGAAGAAGTTGGGCAAAATGAAGCATGTGTCATTTTTGGCAAGTGAAAGACCATAAATATGGTCTTTCACTTGATAAAAACGTGACTTAACAAGTGGTGTGGCAAATGACACTTGTCACTTGCCACATGTCACTCTCTCAAGGTCTCTTCTTGATCTTTTAATAAGCTAGTCCATTTGCCTCTAATTTTCAACCCAATTTTCTCTCAATTTTCAATGATACTCGCCATTAAATCTTAATGTCATTCATAAAAATTATCACTGCCATTTGACTCTTATTTCTACTATTCATTAATTATTCTATCACTTGGCATTTTCCTAGTCCTAAAGTACCCCTAAAATCTAGAAAGTTTTCATATTCCACCGAAAATTCCAAATCAATGCTTATACTAAAAAAAAATCAGATTTCAATACAAATAATTCACAATTTCAATTATAATCACATTTATAGATCAATTATACCCATAATATGTCAATGAATGCATGTACAATCATTTTAATGTGTGCAAAAATTCAAATTCTCGTGTGTATATGCTAACATTATGCATTAGCATGAAATGCATTTTTCTTAATCTCTCTTTGATCTCATATGTACCGAATTTTAGGGTTCTAACCCTTAATATGAAATGGGATGTTATATAATTCCAACAGTCTCCCACTTGACCTAGACCTAATCAGTCATGAACTTCAATCCTATCTTCCACTTATGCTTATCAAACTCCTTTGATCCAAGTGCCTTAGTGAAGGGATCTGAAGCGTTCTCCTTTCCTTTAACCTTTTGAATTTGAACATCCTCACACTCAACAATTTCTCTAATTAGATGAAACTTCCGCACAACATGTTTGAATCTTGGTATGACCTTGGTTCCTTAGCTTGTGCAATAGCACCAGTATTGTCACATAATAAAGGAACTGTTGGCCCCCCTGATTTTTTTTCTTTAGTTAAGCATGATTTAAATAATTATGAGGTTTTGATAGGTGAATTTTTGGGAGTTAATTATTATGTCTATGTTAGTAGGATTTATTTCATGGGTTAGTTGAATTAAAAGTGGTAAGAATGCATAAAGGGCATTTTTGGTATGTCATTTAAGCATTAAAGGAAGGGTAAAGTGGACTTTTAGCACTCATTAAGGCTAGAATGGGAAGAGGAAAATGTTGTCTTGCTTTTGAGAAGAGAAAACGTGAATGAGGGAGAGAAGGAAGAAGAGAATACTGAAAACAAAGAAGAGAGGAAGAGAGGTTTCGGTGTTTGAGAGAAAAGAAGGAAGTTTGAGTTAGGGTTTCATCATTTCTTACTTTTCAAGAGGGAATTTAAGGTTGTTTAAGAAGAGAAAAAGAAAGAGGAAGATAAGAGCTTTCATTTGAGCTAAACATCTCTTCATTTGGAGAAGAGTTAAGGTAAGAGTATTTATGATCTTTTGAATTTTTGGAAGGGTTTAGTTCATGAAGCTTAAAAAATTTATGGGTTTAAGCATTCTAGGATCAATTTTAGTGAATGTGCTTTATGGGTCTCCAATTTGTAATCCTATTGAATGGGAAATTTTGCCATTGATGAAGGAAATCAAGAAAGGCAAGAGGAGCAAGAGGAGAGGCATCTTTGAGCAAGTATTAAGCAAGGAATTCAAGGTGGGTTACATTTTTATAATTAAGTAATAAGCCATTAATGTTTCTTCCAAATCAAGAAAGTTAAATGTTTTCAATTGTGTTATAAATGTGCATTTATCGCTCTTTGAATGTTTTGAAAAAGCGTTATGAGTTTGGTATGTGGATATTGTGTTGATGATTTATAAAAAGAATATGAAAATGATTTTTGAAAAGATATTATGGTTATGAAATAACTTTTCGAAAATGTGCCATTTTGGGTAATAAGTTTACAAGATGTGAAATTCATGATTATGTGGTTTTATGGTGGTCCGCTAAGTTAGGTCAAATGCACTTTGACAAAAGGCTTCTCCCGCCTGCCCGCTAGTGGCATGGAGCTCCTTCACGGACTCCCCTAAGTTCACGACTACGCAAGACCATTAAGTGGGATTGCGATAGTACGTTCTGTTCACGGCTACACGGGACCACTAAGTAGAAATGTATAGTACGTTCTGCTTTTGGATCCACCCAAACCATTCCAATATGCTTATGTGTTTATGATTTGTGACAAGTTTGATGAATTCATTATTCTTGATGTTTATGAATTGGTTGATAAGTTGTGAATCTGGGAAATATGTGTTGCATGGATTTCAATGTGAATTTTACCATGGTAATAAATATTTCAAGGGTTTTTGCTTGTTTCTCTTTATAAAATTGTTACCCACGAGCTTTTAAGCTCACCCCCTTTCCTTCCCATCTCTAGGTGAGGAGCACGAGATCGAGTAACCAAGAGTCAAGGCATCATTTCGATTATGCATATTTTGCATTCGAAGTTAGTTCATGTAAAGCAAGGCTTTGGACGCATTTCGAGTATTATTGGGTTTTGTATCTTTTGTATTTTTGATTTTGATGCTGATGATGTAATATGACTTAGAATGCCATTAAAGTTATGTAAAACTCTTATCTTTTGTTGTTAATAAAATATGAATTGTGTATGGATGGTGTTGAGTTGGAATTAGGTATATTTGGGAAAGTTATCAACTTGAGATGATGATTTTGAACATGAATTGTTGTTATATATATATATATACATAATTGAGATGTTATGGATAAGAAAGATAGGAATTATGAATGATGAGATGTAGTTGAATATGATGAGTCAAATGAGTTGAGTCTTGAGAGTTTAAATGAAATCAATTTGGTGGTTGAATGGTTAAAAAGTGATGTTGCATTAGAGGAAGTGAATTTGGGATAATTTTCAAGTCTTTCATAAGGGTAAAATTTGTATTCTGACTTCAGGGGAAAACCTGTACTAATCTAGGATGAATTAGACAAAGTTTCTTCTTGGAAGTTGTAGCTTATCTTTCTACCTTTCCAATGCTATATAGTATGAAAGTTTTCGATATCAAAGATGAGAGATATGATCATTAGAAGTTTGTGATGTTGCATAGGATGAACATTCGAGACAGCTACGTTGATTGGAAATTCTGGCCTTTTGGAAGTAAAATATCTTTTTAGAGTCTTCATGAAAAATGTAGGTCTAAAAGTCTTCTTCGAAACGGTCTTTATATGACCTTAATCCGACATCTCTAGTGAAAGTTATGCCCATTTTACCAAAACAGGCTAGAGAAAAAAAAGGGAAGTCGCAATCGCGACATCGCAACCACCCGTGCAAGTTGCGGTCGCGACCCGTAGGTCTCCCCAAACCTAAACATGTTCCACTCTTTTGGCTATAACTTTGTCATCTGACCTCCAAATGACCTGATTTTTGAACCAATAGATTTCTAACACATTTTTCTATCTCTCCATAAAAATTTATGGCTTTTGGTATTGATGTGAAAAAGATTGATTGAATCAAAGTAAGGATAACAGTTGGAAGAGTATGAATTGGATATTCTTACTGAACATACTTTGGTATTTTCAAGATATCTTGATCTGTAGAGCTCCAAATGATATGATTCTTGTTTCTAAGTAAACTAGAGACATAGATCTACAAATTATCTGAAGAAATAGAATTTTAATTTAGTTTGTAAGACTTTCAATTTCTGGATGGAATTTGAGTATAATGTACTATTCAGTATAATAACAGTCTGAAAGTGTTTGGGCGATAACTTTAAGATTACTGAACCAAATTGAATGATTTTGGTGTCATTAGAAACCTAAGACAATGGGGAACATTTTTATTGAAGAAAGTGTTATCAAATTTCTTCATCTTCCGTGTCATAAAGTTCATGGAAAATAGACTTGAAGGTTTGAAAATTTGAAGAAATTTATAAGAAGAAATGAGAGTTTGGATAATGTGTGATCTTGAAATGTTGGAATAACATTAGTGAATGAATGGTTGATATCAAATTACCAAAGTTATGAATTTGTTTGGGAATAAAGATATTCACATGTTTGAAGTTATGACTCAAAGAAGAGGAGTAAAGTGTATCAAGTTAAAGTGAACGAGAATTTGATAATATATGAGCAAATAATGCTAGAAAAGAAATGATGAGTGATTGAATTATGAAATGAAAATGAGCATAAGATATGAGGTTTGATAATATATCCATGGGACTCGTGTTCGGATGTCATTCAGGACGTCGGGGACGTGTCTCGCGAGGGCACAGGGCCCAACACTTATGGTATCGGAGAATGAAGATAAATCGCTAAGATATAAGATTTCACTGAAATAACCATTCAGGGTAATATGCTCACGTTTTATGATTCCAAATATTGGGCTCCGAAAACAGGGTCTAACAATATTTCTTTGCATTGCACTATCGTTTCATTTCCCATTACCTACTATTAATGTTGTTGTAACTTTTCAAAAAAAACTATTAATGTTGTATTTATACTTTCCATAAATTTACAACTTGAAATATAGATTTTGCTGGACCCCGTTCCCAGAGCCCAGCTATCCGAAAAACGAAATCAGAAGAAAACGCTAGCGGGCCTCTGAAAGGATTATCTCAACGA
>JAOTBA010000003.1:4478836-4501715 GCA_025629845.1 Erythroxylum squamatum | reverse complement strand
GGGAAATATATTTGGTCTAAATTTCTCTCATATTCTTCTCCATTCTCTCCCTTTCCCTTGCTTATTTTTGTCCAAACTGTAGAAAGGAAGAGAAATTGTATTTCCTTTTCTTTCTTTTCTCTTGCTTTCCTTCCATCCAAACAAAGGCTAAGGGGTGAATTTGTAATAATTACAAACTAAATTTTAAATGTTTGGATCCTTTATTTTTCGTTATTTATACAAATGATTCCAACCTTCTATGTGAGTTAGTAATAATAGTAGAGTTTATAAAAATTTTATTTATATTGCTCAAGAGTTCATTACAGTGTTGCTTTCATATTTTAGTTCCGGGACACAAGCTGTAACGGATAATCATATGGTCTTCTGCTTAAACTTTTGTAAATCGGATTGTTCTTTCAAGCCTCCAGTGGATCATTTGTTAAGTTGCAGAGATTGCCTAGGCCGTTTCACAGGCACTGAAAGAACCCATTACTCCCGTCTCTACAGTACTGCTGGCATTTCAGGTACACACAGTTAAGTGTAAGTTTCGATCTTGCTCTACCTGGGTTTTTACTTTTGGTTGATGATATATGGAATTTGATTAGATCCAGTGAAGTTGGCTTGCATCCGATATGTGGATTGAATTTGATTCCATGATCCGGAGTTTTTTTATGCGTAGATCTATGGTGGGTTGTGATTTTTGTTGATTTTTCTTTTCATTTTTTTTCTCTTTTCTTACTCGATGTGAAAAAGATTCTATTTTTGATAGATCTGGTCATTCTTTGTGTAGATCTATGCATGAGATGTGTTTTTCGGTGATAAAGTTGATTTCTTTTGTGTTTTGTTTCTTCGTTTGATATTCACAATAACTGGTATTTCTTTAGCCATATCTGGTTTGGTATCTAGAGTACTGATATTTCTTTTGATTCAAGAAGAGAACAGCTTTTGATATTTCCTCTCAGTCAATGTTTTTAAACATTTATTTTCTGTTATTTATCAAAACCACGGGGAAAAAAATAGTGTGCGATTTCTCCTGCATCTCATTAGTTTTGTGGTTAGAATTGTCTTAACCTTTTGAAATCTGTTGCAGAAAATGGTTATTCCACCACCAGTTAGGCCCCCCAGAATAACCGAATTTCTCAAGCCCTATGTCCTGAAGATGCACTTCACGAACAAATTTGTGCATGCTCAAATAATCCACTCTCCAACCGCTGAAGTGGCTTCTTCAGCAAGTTCGCAAGAGAAGGTGCTGAGGTCAAGCATGGAAAATACCAGGGATGTGGCAGCCGCAGCGAAGATCGGGAAGATACTTGGGGAGCGTCTCTTGCTCAAAGGCATACCAGCTGTTACAGTTTTCTTGAAGAGAGAACAAAGATATCATGGAAAAGTGAAAGCTGTGGTTGATTCTTTGAGGAATGCTGGTATTAAACTTATCTAATCTGCGCTAAGACAACTGCTGGGTTAGGCAATTTAGTTCAATAAACTCTACCGTGTGTCCTTGGAAAATACTTTGGTGGAGATCATTGCTATCAGTAGTTATGTTCTTGAGCTTGATTTGGTGAATGAATCTGAAGACAGGTAACTCCGCAAGTACTTGGATGAATTAAAGGTATGATGAGAAGGAAAACTGATGGATAATTTCTTATTTTGTGATGGTTCACGGTTGTGAAAGCCTCAAATTTTGACCAGTTGTGGCGTTTAGTTTAATGAGTTTCACGTTATCACAAGTGATACGGGAATGGAAATTTTCAAAGTTGCAATTGCTTATAGTCATCCGATTGAAATGACCACCCCAACCCCATTCTTCAATACACGTTCCCATAGTTTGCATTTGGTCATTGCATACTTCTGTTAACCTGAAGAAACTTCCTGAACATTTTGTGCCTTTACCCAATTTCTTGCTTCTGTTATGAACCGAATAAGGAAGCATCTTTCAAAGCTCCATGTCTCACATTTTAAGATACCATTATATCTTTCCTTCACATTCATTGGACCATATATATCTAAATAAATTAATTGCAATGCCTGATTAGCTCATTGTCATGCTTGACAAGAAATGTCTCACTTCCACACTTATTGTGGGTCTTGTCCCCTTGTCAATGGAAAGGAAGATGACTGTTTTAAGTAAGATATTATATTCTTTATGTCCCTCTCAGCTCCTTCAACTCTTAAATCTGACATTAACATCAATATCCCAGCAAGCATATACCTACAGGTTGCTTTTGCCCGCTCCAGGCCTCATCCAAATTGAAGTACATCACAAATTTTGGCAAGGACAACAACCACACAGACACAGTCGCACTTTATTGGAGAAAGAAAATTTTTGACTCCCTCTTAATCTTGGTAAAAAGTAAAATAGAACAAAATTAATTACTGTGATAAAAGAGACTCTTAATATTTAATTTCCTTCAAGTGTTATCGTGAGTGCTGATTTAACTTCTAAATTTAACGTTATATTTTTTTATTTTTTCAACGAGTTTTAACTTTTATATGTCCATTAAAATCACCTTCTAGGAGGATCTGTTCAGTAGTAGGAATTTGTTGGATCACCCCATCCAGCACCTCTCATAATATACCTTTTTGTTGTCTGTTGAAACCCACGTGCAGGGCATACGCGCATACTACATTGAGAATCACACTACTTGAGGTCCTGGGTTCGACTCCCCTCGACTCCCCACAGACGGGGATAGGGACACACCTAGCGCATCAAAGAGGACAATACCTTTAGGGTGGATCGCAATCCACACCAAATTGCAATAAAAATTAGAATATGAATAAAAGGTAAGAATCAAAATAATAATGAAATTACTGATTATGCGTGTTGATATAAGATTAAATAAAGTTTTTTTTTGAGAATAAGATTAAATAAAGTTAATAATTATGTTAGTATTTAGTATGAAATATTAAGAATGATAATGAGATAATTTTTTTATTCATATTTAGATATTATATAATTTATGTTGTAAATAATTATCTAAAATATTTTATATTTTATAAATAATTAATAAAAATTTAAATATTTTATAAAATAATTATTTAATACGAATAAAAGTACCAATCAAACAAGATAAAATAATTATTAAAGAAATTAATATAAAAATTTTAATATATAATTTTGATGATAATATTATTATAAGAATCAATATCTTGACTATATTTGATAATATTTTAATAATATCTCTTATCTCTCTTATTTTAATATTTAATTCCATATTATATACATCTGTTTAGGAATAAAAGTCCAGAATTATCTAGAATTTATTTTAATGTTGTTATTCCTTATTTTATATATTTTTCATTAATCAAACAAGTAAAATTTAAAAAATAAAAATTACTTTCTCATTCTTATCTCTTTAAACAAGACCTATAAGTCAAAGACAAATAAATTAAATTATGCATAAATCAAATGCGTGGCCGACAGACAAGCAAATCTTGATAATATATATCTTAAAGTTGATCATAATTTTCTAAAAGGCGAATTAATGGTAAGTTACTTTATGATGTATAGTTATAGGAAATATGCAAGTAGGGCACGCAAGACCATGGCTGGCAGGCTACGGTAATGCTAAATAAAAGAACAAATAATATTATATTATTATTCATGAGCATGGGTATCAGCTGAGTCAGATACTTTGTCTAATTTTATAGTGTTTTATTCTATCCTATGAATCTCAGTATGTGAGTTCCGTATAAGTCCTGCATAAATAAACGTAGGACTCGTATAAATAAATGACTGAGATTCACTGAACAGAATAAGACACCATAAAATTGAAAAGAGTATCTTGTTACACCAGCTGGTCTTAATATTATTTAGAGGTGATATACAAGGCACTCGACAATGGATCGGAGCTCAGAGCTTCAGTCTTTGACACCCTGAAAACTAACCACTCAAGTGCTCGCCATATCCTCGGGCTCAGTTCCTTGCTAGCCACCTTTAACGATAGACTATCGAGTATACAACATTTTTAAAGGAAGAATGACAACTCCAGTAGTATTGGTCTCTCAGAGTATCGTGAAGCCATCTTCCCCTACACCAAACCATCTGCGTCGATACCAGCTTTCCTCTTTAGATCAAGTTATGGCCCCTACTTTCATACCTTGGCTCTTGTTCTATCCTGGACCAACTACAAACGTTACCAACAAAGGAAGATCTGAACGTGTATTGTGAAATCATTGTCACAGACATTGTCCAAATTCTATCCTCTCGCGGGACGTTTCAGAGATAACTACAACTTCGTAGAATGCAATGACGAGGGCGTCCTGTTTCTCGAAGCAAAGGCTAGAGGCAGCATTTTTGATGTTATCCAACGTCGAAATCTCGATGATCTCAATAAGTTGCTTCCATTTGAAAGCAGTCAAGTCAATGATCTAGTTGCTGTTGCTCAGGTCACGCACTTTGACTGTGGTGGCACTGTGATTGGACTTCTATTTCAACACAAGATTGGAGATGCGATGTCTTCAATCAATTTCCTCCACAGCTGGGGAGAAATTGCTCGTGGGAATAACCATGTAAGCCCTCCTTGTTTTGATTTGGCGGCGAGATTTCCACCGATTAACTTAGACGATTTTGATCATAATTCTGAGGTTGTGAAGGAGAATGTTAGTTCGAAGTGGTTTATGTGTAATGCAGAGAGCATAGCAGCTCTGAGGGATCGATATGGTGAGAACAGTGACACTGCAGGGAAAACAATACGGCCATCAAAGATCGAGACATTGACAGCCTTCATTACCAGCAGGATCATGGCTGCAACTCATCAATCAGTAAACTCATCAGACAGAACTTATTTGGTGCATCATCCAATAAACCTGCGTCCGAGGATGGACCCTCCTCTGTCAAAACAGCATTTTGGGAACATTATAGTCGAGCCTGTAGTAGCAACAGCTGATTTGAAAGCTAATGATGGGTGGTGCTACGGTATTATACGTCAGATGAGGGAAACCATCAGCAGTGTAGATGCTGAGTACGTGAAGAAGCTAAAGGGAGAGGGGTATCTGGATATCATGAAGAAAAGGGCTCAGAAATTTAAGGAAGAAAATGTAACGTCGATTGTTTTTACGAGTGATTGCGGATTTCCTCTGTATGATGTTGATTTCGGATGGGGGAAGCCCGCTTGGATAGGCGTGGGAGGTTGGCCATTCCACAACCTGGTCATGTTTATGGATTCCAAAGTAGAAGGTGATATAGAAGTACATATTCTGCTAAAAGATGAAGTTATGGCCAATTTCGTAAATGACGAGGAGCTTCATGCATTTTTGTCACCAATCCCCTTTTTTTCCTTGGTCAAGGAGCTCAAACCTCAGGCCAGACTATAGGGGATCTGAAAGCTCATTTTAGACCTTGTTTGTAATAACAAATTATGTTAGTACTTCTATTCATCGAATGTTAGAAATTGGTTAAAAATGATAAAAGTAACAAAACCAATATAATTAACATTTTAAACCAAGATAATTAGCCCGAGCTCAAACCGAGATCCATTTTTTCAAAATTGGTTAAAAATAATAAGATTAACAAAACCGAGATAATTAGCATTTTAAACCAAGATAGACCTAGAACTTGAACCAGACCTGCAAAGAAAGAAGTTTTGCTTTATTTCAGGCACCAAGGAAGGTCCGTGCCAAGCCAGCTTTCGGATCAGATCCAGCTAGCTGCAGCTACTTAAAGGCTGCTGGGCAAAAGCCCTGTGGTCCAATGTCAATGCTCTTGTCACGTCACTTCTTATGTTTCTAAACTTCGTCTGCTTTTAGGTTCCAACATGCTCGTGGATGGTCCTGTCCTGAGACCTTGTTTCAAAAGGATTTATTATTAGCAGTATTTGAAAAATCGAATCTCATTGGACATTAAAAATCTTTACTATATGTCATCCCTAGCATAAGTAAATGTTAGCAATAATGCGCAAGTTCAATCATGGGAAGATAATGGGAAGGTCACTGACCAAATTGCTGTTTAAATTCTGTAAACCACATGTAAATCTTACAGGAGGCCTCCCACAAGTAAATGTCCGCAATAACAGACGCAAGTTCATTATTATTACCTCTCTGTTAGCACTTGTCCAACCATTAACAGTTTCGAGTCATCTAGTAAGTAGGAATATGCAATAAGAGGCATATCCATAAACTACCTCAAATGAAAAATTAAGAATTAAGCCCGTTAATATTATTCACACAACTAATTCCATAAGATTTTTCAAGTAATTTTTTTAATAATCAATTAAATTAAAAACACAAAACCTAGAACTTAATTTCTAATTTATTTTATAGTACAATACGATTATTCTATCGCTGCATGACTCTCATCATCATCACACTCAGTCCGAAATCCCGCAATAAAGTCGAGTCTGAGGAGGTCTGATAGTACGCAGTCTTACCCCTACATAATAGTGAAGCTGTTTTCGATAGATTCACGTGTGGATTCGACAATAAAAGAGTGATGTAGATTAAAGAGTAAATAAGTAAAATTAGCACGCTAAATTATTATGTAAATAAAATTACAATAAATACATAAATAAATGAAAAATAAAATATAACTAAAGGATATACCAGATGGTGTCCAAATCTGTTAGTACTTGATAAGCTGCAAAGTTCGGCTCTTCTTGTCTCTAGTTAAGCTAGGAGTCCTTGCTCAGAGATTCTGAAAGTATGACAATCGTACGATTTTATACGGCCTCGCGAGATCTTTCTCCATACACTTATCCTGAAAAGCTAAGTTATAGACCCAAAAGCCTTGTCCAAAACTTACAACTAGAAAAGGCAGAAAGGACATTGAGTTGAACTTCTTACGCGATAACTACGTAGCACGAGCGTTAGAGTAAATATCTCTTACCAACTTACTCAACTGTGTTTTGGTGAACTTTAAAGGATATCCTTTACCCATGTCCATAAACTACATGACTCTCGAAGGAGCTTAAAGATCTCAGGAAGGATCCTCCTACCTCTTGCAATGTAGGTGATTTAGGGATCTACTTCTTATGTCCTTTCTTAATACAATTTAAAAAAATTTTTAAAACAATTTTTCCTGTTTTTAACTCCTTTTAATCTCCTTTAACAAATTAATTTGTACATTAAAGATGACCATGTTGTACATTTCCATACTAGTCCAAATAAGGCATTAACAACATTGCTATTAATACGTTTCTTATACTTTATTTCAAAATCAAATTCCAACAACTTCCACAGCATGATTGCTTAAATAGGATGTGACACCTCAAACTTTTATGATTAGTTTGTACTAAAATGTGTGTGACCATTTTCTAATTTACATCACCAATGCTAAAAATATGTTTTCGCAGGTAGATAGATGCATGTGGTGACTGAAAGTGTCTCTTGCATCAAAACAGCCTCAATGCCTTTACTACTTGCCTAAGTTTTCACTTCTAATTCCTTACTAAAATATGGAAGAACTAACATTGGTGCATTTGCAAATGCCTACTTTAGAGTTCTAATTAAATGCATGTTAATCCTCTTCATTCCAACCAAAAGCATTCTTTTTCAATAATGTAGTAATTAGTGATTTAACTAATCTGCCTATATCCCCTTACAATCCTCTTGTAGTACCCAAATGATCTCCTTTAACGTCTTTGGGATAGGTCAATTCATCACTACTTGTATCTTTTTTAGATTGATATCAACTCCTTAAGCATTGATTATATGCTCCAATTACTCAAATTGATTTGTTTAACAAAAGTACTTGGAAAAGTTAACAAATAATTGTTGTTTGTTGATAATTTTATAGTCTAAAAAAATATTTATGATTATCTTTTTTTAATCAAAATAATAGGAGAAGAAAAGTGATTCGTATTTTATGAATTACCCCTTACATCAACATCTCTTTCACCAACTCTTGAATTGTTTCCATATCCCTCTTTTAACATATTTTAATGATCCTATACCTTAATAGATCCTTATAAAAGACAAACGAACTAAAGCAAATCTTGATTATCACTACATAATATCTATTTTAAAATTGATCATGATTTTCTAAAGGCCCGACAATGATGTGTTATTTTATGGTGAACAAACAATATTATTTGCTGAACTTGGGTAACAGCTGCCCAATTTTAAGTATTTGTACTGTGTATTACTGAGCACTGATAGACACGGCACTCGACAATGGATGTGGTAGCTCAGAGCTTCAATCTTTGAACCCTGAAAACTAACCAGTCAAGTGCTTGCCATACCCTCAGGGTCAGTTCCTTGCTAGCCACCTTTAACGATAATACACTATCTAGTATACACTATGAAGCTCTTGCGGAACATTTTTAAGCGAACAATGACAACTCGAATACATTTGGTCTCTCAAAGTATTGCGAAGCCATCTTCCCCTACACCCAACCATTTACGTCGATACCAGCTTTCGTATTTAGATCAAGTTATGGTCCCTTTTTTCATACCTTGGCTCTTGTTCTATCCTGGACAACCGACAAACGTTACCAACAAAGGAAGATCGGAACGTGTTAAGAAATCACTGTCCCAGACGTTGTCCAAGTTTTATCCTGTGGCAGGACGTTTCAGAGATAACTACAACTTCGTAGAATGTAATGACGAGGGCGTCCAGTTTGTAGAAGCAAAGGCTAAAGGCAGCATTTTTGATGTTATCCAACATCGAAATCTCGATGATCTCAATAAGTTGCTTCCATTTGAAAGCAGCCAAGTCAATGATCTAGTTGCTGCTGTTCAGGTCACGCACTTTGATTGTGGTGGCACTGTGATTGGACTTCACTTTCAACACAAGATTGGAGATGGCATGTCGTCAATTAATTTCCTCAACAGCTGGGCAGCAATTGCTCGTGGGAATAACCATACAAGTCCTCGTTTTGATTTGGCAGCGAGATTTCCACCGATTAACATAGTGGATTTTGAGCAGAATTTTGAGCTTGTGAAGGAGAATGTTTGTGCCAAGTGGTTTATGTGTAACGCTAAGAGCATAGCAGATTTGAGGGATCGATATGGTGAGAATAGTGACACTGCGGGAAAAACAGTACGGCCATCAAAGATCGAGGCATTGACAGCCTTCATTACCGGCAGGATCATGGCTGCAACTCAATCAGTAAACTCATCAGATAGAACTTATTTGGTGTATCATCCTATAAACCTGCGTCCGAGGATGGACCCTCCTCTGTCAAAACAGCACTTTGGGAACATTATGGTCGAGCCTGTAATAGCAACAGCTGAGACCAAGGCTAATGATGGATGCTGTTACGGTATTATACGTCAGATGAGAGAAACCATCAGCAGTGTAGATACGTGAAGAAGCTAAAGGGAGAGGGGTATCTGGATATCATGAAGAAAAGGGCTGAGAAATTTAAGGAAGAAAATGTAACGTCGATTGTTTTTACGAGTTGTTGCAGATTTCCTCTTTATGATATTGATTTCGGATGGGGGAAACCCACTTGGATAGGCTTGGGAGGTTGGGCATCCGATAACTTCATCACGATTTTTGATTCTAAAGTAGAAGGTGATTTAGAAGTATGTGTTCGTCTAAAAGATGAAGTTATGGCCAATTTCGAAAATGACGAGGAGCTTCGTGCATCTTTTTCACCAATCCCATCTTTTTGCCCTGGTCAAGGAGCCAAACCTGAGGCCAGAGCATATGGGATCTGAAAGCTCACTGTAGACATTGCCTCAATTATTGAATGGAAGGTGGTATATACCACTTTATTAATGATAATCATCTCCTCTAATAGTGAAGGTAATCACTAGTCAATTTAAGAACCTTGAACAATAATTTGTGATGTAAAAGATAAAAGTCTTAATTTAACTGATCAACTTACCTTTTCAGACTTTCCACTTCAACAGCAAAATATACAAAAATACTTTGCTCCTGTGCCATATGTACCGAACTCATTCTATCACCGTTGAAGACCAAAAGTTTAATTCCATCAATTGAATTTTATACAGTTGTTAAAACACAAGCTGTTGCCAAGAATATAATTTCTTGCTTAGACTACTTCAAAGTCTTCACCAGAGGAGAATTATAAAAAAAAAGAAG
Source organism: Erythroxylum squamatum (assembly GCA_025629845.1). Classification (NCBI taxonomy): domain Eukaryota; kingdom Viridiplantae; phylum Streptophyta; class Magnoliopsida; order Malpighiales; family Erythroxylaceae; genus Erythroxylum; species Erythroxylum squamatum. Next base: position 4,491,751 of record JAOTBA010000003.1, on the reverse strand, counting down.
AGGGCAACCTGACATAGAATTACAAAATATTATTTCTTACAAAATAAATTTCTATGCAGTACTCAATCGTTAAGCTACAAACAAACGCACTGCAATCCCAATACAAGCCACACCTTCCGGCGAGCAACTGCTATTAACTTGACTGGGGGTATTATCATCTCACAATGCCTGCCTCCAAGTGTATGGTAATGGCTTCTTTACAGGGGTATTTTCTGAACCTTTCCTTTTCTCATTTCCTCTTTTCAACAAAGAAAATCCAACTTTTTAGAGTAAATCCAACAATGGAGGTTGTTCAGACTGCTTGGCCTGAGTAGATCTTGAGGTTGAAGTTCCCCCTCTACCTCTTCCCCTTCCTCTACCAACAGCAGTCAATGGTGGTGGAGCAAGTTTTGGTGCTGCTTGTTCATTCTTGCTAGAACCAAAAATTGATTCAAGATCTGTTGATTTCTTTTCATTATAAGACCCAATCGTTGACATACTCTGGTTTTGTTTTAGAAAACCCATAGAATTCTGCGGATTAACACCAATACTATCCAAGCTACCAGCATTCAATGTAGCCATCCGTTGATTTGGTTTCAATCCATTCAATGAATTTTGACTAGCGAAGTTCCAGCTGTCACTCCCATTGGTTTGGGAATTCTTACTGTTGGTTTTGCTCATCATGAAACTAGTACCATTATTGTTTGTCAATGTGCCTCCAGTGCCATTGCTAAATAATCCTGAACTGTTTGAAGTGCCACTGGGTCGTGGAGGCCAATCGGCAAAAGGATCAACATCATCAAAACTTGAATTGGATGACACTCCTACGTTCAGTTGCTTATCCCCATCACCTACCTGAAAGCTTACGGCCAAAGATGATCGAGGAGGCCACTCTAAATCAACTGGAGAGGATGATGCAGCTGTTTGGTGACTAGAAATTGCCGGTACTGTAGAATCTGCCTTCAAAGGCATTGATTGAGTTGGCTGATTAGCTGCAGCTGAGGGAGGGGTCAAAGAATTGATTGTAGAAGGCTGCTGCGAGCCAGGAGTTCCTTTTGTTGCAGAACCCCAGTCCTCATCCCATGAAGAGTTGCTTCTTGAAGCAGGGGCTACACTCCCGGTTGTTTTGCTCAAGTCTTGCGACTGAAGCCCGAGAGGCAAAGATCCTGGCTTAATCTCAGGAATTCCAGAATCAGTTACTGAAACACCTCTCTTTTCTTCTATCATCCTACAATATAGATTTTGTAAAGGAAAAGATCAGAATGAAAATATGCCCTTACGTACTAGAAGCAGGTGATAGTTCATCCAGTGTCGAATGAATAAAGAAATTTCCCAATAAAGGTAAAAGAAAGAAAAAGCGTAACTTGTTAGTAAATTCAAAATCACAAGGCATACAGGGGAACCAACACCAGAGTACCTGAGGATGTCCTTTACAAACAGCATACATTTGGCAAACTGTTGAACACTTAATTGCTGGGCAGTGAGAAGAGGAGTGAGGAGTGGAAGGACATGCTCAGCTGCAAATTCTACTCCATACTGAAGAGGAACAAGAAGAAGAAAATGCATTATTGTCTTGCACTAGATTCTTCAAAAACCTAGAGCAGTTGTTAACCACATCTTATAAGATGAACTACCTGCTTGAGAACTGAGTTAGCAACACCAAGGGTGCACATAAGGGTAGGAGGGGAACGATCAACAGCAGTGCAACGTTGAATTGTTTGTAAGATTTCCAGGACAGCATGTTTGTCTAGCTTTCGAACAAGATCTGCAAGGCACAGAAGAGCATGTACTCTAACCTGCCAAAGCAAATAAAATAGTTCCCTTCATATTAAGCATATATGTTCAGACAAGCACCAACCACCTTCATAAGAATTCTAAACTACTTAAAAACATAAAACAGGTCATGCATTATCAGATGTTTGCTAAAAAATTTAACAATGTTGGTTCAGTAATTCTACTTCATTCTTCTCCATCTTCTGGGGCCATATAAATAAACAATCAATTACATCTACTCCCATGTAAGTTCAAACCACAAGCTATGATTGATTATGAAGCTAGAATTTAGTCGTCTTTCTTTAAGACCATGATCAGCTTTTATGTAGGTTTATTCTACACAAACTCTACTATCAGACAATATGCACTGAGGTAATATGGCATTGTCAAGGATTTAAGAATTTTAACCAATATCAACTAAAGATGCTAAACAATTTATTGATAGTTAAATGTATATCATTTGAAAGAAAAAAAAGAATGATAACAAAAATAATCAAGTAACCCTTAACACTGGTTAATCATTCTATGAAGGTCGCATCAACTCAAGGACCATAACTGGTACAACAATAATCTTTCACATGATGCAATTATCATGAGAACTTTGAACAGGTAGCAACTTAAGTCCAAGATTAAAATGAGTTGAATACAACTAAAACCCTCGACCTTGATAGTAAAAGAATATGGTACATTGTTGTTATAAGGAAAGAGTAATCTTCTGTTTTGTTTTATTCCAGACACAAATAGATAGAGCACAACTTTTATAAGACACGGTGACTTGAGGAAATGACTGCTGAACTCAAGTATGAAATGCACCATATAGAGAATACCATACCGCAGCAACTGTTGTTTTAAGAGCCAGACCATGAACACGGGGCAAAATTGCTTGCTTTACCAGCTGCAAAAGGCAGAAAATACAAATATATCATCATAAGGACAGGAGGCTTCATTATTCCCTCCTAAATCACATCAAACAAGAGCACTGACATATTTGATAGCTTTGTTTGCAGTTAGTTCTGTGGCTAATCTTGTAGCATTACAAAGTAAATAGCGAGAAGGTCACTGTTATTCAAATAGTTAGACAAACTTTTATGTGCTACTAAATTTTATGTTTCTAATTGGCAACATTTACTCGATAACAAAATTATTTAAAACAGGCACACTTCACTGCAAAAAGTTTCGAGGACTTTCAAAATTATGGATGAGTAATTAAACATAGAACATGCTCATAATTATTTACTAATGCATCAGATGTCAAAATGTAGTGTCCTAAAATCCTATGAAACCTTATTCTGGTATGTTCAGATCATCTACAATATGTTGAACAAGTTGGATATGATATCCTGAAGGGTGCCCTCCAATATAATTTTAATGAACTGCTGATTAATCCAAACGTAAGGTTCCACAAGGTGTGCTAGAGAGGTCACTGAACAGGTATATTTTCACAACCTTACAGTACAATCATTTTGAAATAGCTAAATATTAGTATTCCATGTGCAAGACAGTTTTGAGAAAAGCTCCGATACAATTCATAAAATCTCAGGTAACAAACAAAATATTCGTCACTGCTGTCTTTCCTGAACAAACTCCACATCAACAATGTAAAAGGAAATATCAAAAGCATCGACATTATTATGAAACAAGTACTTGACATAAATCATCTGGTGAAGAACAAGCCATCCCAGAAATCTGCTTCGTGAGCTTACAAAAGTTGGCTATGAATACCAGATGCATCAAGTGTTCTCATACATTTTCCGAGACAGAAAATATATTTAGTCCACCCTTGCCTAAACAAGGGAAGCATAGGTGATCAAATAGTACAAATGAATTGATTGGAATTATCTGCAAGCCATAAAGAACTACTATTGTATACATACATACATATATACATACATATATATACATACATACATACAAACATATATATACATACATACATACATACATATATATATATATATATATAAATTATTGTTTGAGATAAAGGTCTAACTGCACACAGCCATAAGTGCTCGCAAAAGGAAGGGAGTGAATGCACACAAATACACATGATGCAAATATCCATTAAAGTTGGAGTTCACCTGAATATCAAGCTGCTTAGCAAGAGACACAGATTTCCTCAAAGACTCTTCTTGAATGCGTGGATCAGTATCATCATAGGCTCGAACAATGAGAGGCAGTATGTGCAAAATCAGATTCTCCTGAGTAGTCTGCAATAATAGCATAGCTTAATTTCCAACTGTTTCCAGCAAAAGTGTTTCAACTGCCTATGGAAGAAAGAAAAGTTGATGGGAGAATGAAGAATTGAGATTAAAAAAACAAAGGAAAGCCATGCAGTTCAAGTGTCATAAAGGTTCATGCTACAATAGGAAACCAAGGAGAGGGTAGACAACTAAATGCACAAACCTGCCTCAATCAAAATGATTTCAACAGCATGATTCTCATGAAGGAAATTGTAGATGAGCCCACATTTAGACAATTGCTAGTTGATATCTATCAGAAGTTTTGACCAACCAGTTGTAACTTCTTTTCAAAAAAAAAAAGGTACCCACATGGATAACTTAAGAAGAATGTGATCAAAATAAACAGCACTAATATAAGCTCACAATAAATTTTGCATCCATTTACAAAGCACAGAAACCTATACACTATTCCAATTTCTAAGGCCTTCTAAATATGGATGGTGCATATGCTGAGGAAAGCTAGGCGTCAAAATTTAATAACAGCTAACATCCATTAGATTGCTTCTATGGAATCTGAGAGTAACTAGAGTAGCATTTAACTTTTACTTTACCTTATTGATTATAAGTTCAGCCTGCTTCACAAGCAGCAATAAGGTTTCACCAGCAGCAGTACTTAGGACCGGGATAAGAGCTGGAAAAGTAGATATATCAAAGTCACTCTTATCCTGCAACATACATTGGGATATTAGAAACTATTTGGCCTCAGAGTAAGAGTCTTAGGTAGAAATAAAACAAAAAGTGGTTAACATGCATATCGCTGTGTCAATTGTGAACCATGATACTTCTTAATGAGGATTTCCACTGCGAATCCATCCACAATATAGAACTCCAAGTGCTCACTGATTCCTTTTAATTCTCAATTGAACATGAGATACCCATCTGTCTAGATAACAATATTCAGTCCTGCTACAATATTCAGTCTCCGCCTAGACTTCATCTGTTGAGAGATCCAAGCATTCTACTAAAAATCTACAATGTGAGTTGTTCCAACCTCACATATAAGTGGGCGTTAGATTTCTAAAACGCTCCTTGCCACTCTTACATATTAGAGCAGCAGGCTTAATAAACCATTATCCAATTTTGTTGATGCACCAAAATTAATAACAAATAAAACTGTATGTTTCATTTTGGTATTGGGGAACTTGAGACTTCCAATATGCTGTAAATACCAAATCACAGCAGACTTAATAAACCATTATTCAATTGTTGCTGCACCAAAATTTATAAAAACTATAACTTTCTGCTTCATTTTGGTATTGTAGAACTTAGTCTTCCATCCTGTCACAACAAATTCTTAAATACGAAAGGCTTAGGCCACTCGCCCCAATTTGTGCTTAACCAAGCACATTTCAAGCCTATAATACCAAATAACAATCAAAAGCTTTTTTTTTTTTTTTGAAAATTAACAATCAAAAGTTTTACAGAAATATAATAGTAGGAATTGGAGAAGGGAAGGAAGAAATCAAGAGATCAATATCCTCGTATACATAAGAAATATTTTAAGTGTTTCCAGCTTCAGCAATCACTTCATTTAAAAGAAATGTAAATGATCTTCTTGAATATCCATAAACTCAAGAAAGAGTTCCTTTTGAATATCATTGAAATGAACCAAGAAGGAATTCAGTACAAAGGATTATTCATCTACACTTGAAAAAGAAATCCACAAAACTTATAACTTTCAGTATCCGCACTATGGTCATATTCACAAACTCAAGTTGAATATTCACTGCACACACACCCAATTACATACACATGATTATATATCACATTTATTAACAATTCTAGTGAGAATATATTGAAGATGTTAGAGTGCTCAACAAGACAAGAAAGTATGCAAGTCATCCATTCAAAATAATATATCTTTTAAAGCAACATAACCAATTACAATTTACCACCAATTTGAAAAAGAATAACGTCACAGCCTGCAAGACATACTCAAAACTGAAAAGAAATTTCAATTCTACGTGGTGTTGGATCCTGAGATGCCACAACGTTTGCAAATTTGTACAATTATTGTTAAATTACAATGATGAGAGGTCCAAACCTGAGACTCTGCTATAGTGAGGACCATGGGGAGAATTACTGGCTGCATAACCAGGTTCCTAAGTTCTGCACAAAGAGGTGGAAGAACCTGCAAGAAGAGGTTGCTCACTGAAATTTTCCACATTCATATACTCTTAACTTCTAATATATCATTAGGAAACCTTATGCTCATAAATAGTGTACTAATTCATAAAAACTCCCACTTCTCACAGGAATTCAAGAAACAAACTTTCTGTAGACTCAGCTAGAGAATCGTAAACTTGTTTTTCTTGAAATAACCTGGCATTTCTCAACTTGGATACAAGTTAACTTTTTCTAAAAAATTACACATTGTAATTACAAAAGTTATGGAAAATACATTTACCATTTTTCACCTGATTGTTGAGGAGAAAAAAAGAAAAGTTTAAGTACATAGCAATAGAAGATTATCAGTGAGCAAGGAAAATCTTATGACCTTATACCGCAATACACGGGAGTCAAAGTCTTTCCACATATCTGATAATGCTTTTAAGAACTCCGACTTCTGTATGTTATCTCTTTCCTGGAAGAAAATGGAATATGATGTAAGTAAAATTCATTAAACTTCATTTTCTTTTTTTAATTTTTTATCTTTGGTTTTCTTAAAACGATGCCCCAGGTGAATATATCCTCGGAAGCATAATAGTTAAAATAAAATGCAAATACATACAAGCATGTGGTCCAGGAATCGTAGAGCACGCAACCTAGTGTCATTCCGGAAAAATGGAGAGCCTGCCAGAAAGAATCATGAATCTTTAAAACATGAACAAATTAAAGGGATGTTGCCTAAATTAAAAAAAAAAACCTACAGATAGTTAGCAAGCTAAGTGCTTACAATTTCTTATTGACCCACAAAGCAACTTTAAAATCATTGTTATATAGAGAAACTTCTGTGGGAACCCAACACAATACTGAACCTGATGCAGTGACTTGAATGAAATAACTGCATTCTAACACAATAACTGACCACAATCTACCCTAAGAACCCTGAACGGATGATCTGGACCCAATAGAGCCAGTTGAATATTATCAATGTTATCATTTTTTAACTAAGGGAGTAAAGGAAACACAGGCATCTAAAGAGAAGTTCCCATTATCCTTGAAATGGTTAAAAATTTGGAAATTGAAGAATATTTGGTCTGAGAAGTGTAATGTGCTTTTGACTATTCTATGTGGATTAGTCATAAATTACTATTAAACAACTTAATACTTCGCAATGTGATCACCTTCATATCTACGTAAATATCTTCAAAATGTGCAATTTCCACCATTTATCAGCTGATGCCAAGATAGGTATGGGGGTAGATAACATAAGCATAATGCAAATCAATATTTTACCAGTAAAATCCATTGCAGTTGGCCTGTAAGACTCATTCATAGAAAGCATCCTCTGCAAGTCAGGAATTAACTCTGATGGAATTGTGGAGAAAGTTTCACTGGATAAGTACGTCAAAGTATTCATGTACTGCAAATGTGAACAAAATATACAACAATAACAAAGGATAGTATCAAAATAAGGTATGTTTTAATGAATAAGAGAAACCAACAATTTTAACACTGGAAGTACTTAGAAAGCATCAGACCATCAAGGGCTATCAGCAATATAAATATGAAATATCTCTAATCCTAATCAGAATGCAGTCCCAGATAACATTAACAGGAAGGTAAATTTCATGTATCCAGGTGATTATCTGTTTTCACCAACCAGCTCATAAATCAACGAATCTTAATGGATTGCAATTTGCAACATTTTGTGTTTCAGCTGATGGTCCAGCATGAATTACAAAGCAGTAAATCTTTTTCTACATTATTTACTCAACAAAGCAAGAGACAGACAGCAAGAAAGTTGATATTCTTTCAGGGAACTTTAAAACCCAAAGATGTTTCTAATGGCTGACGACTTTAACTAATCAAGTAAAAAAACAAAGAAAATCCCCTCCAATGAGACAAACACATAATTAGAAACTATTTTCAACAGAATGAAAAATACATTAGAAAACTTATCTATAACCGATATCAAAATTTGAAGACAACAGGAGATATGGACTCTTCAATACCATTTTAACATTGTTTTGGCAATCCAACAAGGGTTTGTGGGCGATCAAGTGATAGGCGAGGCACCCAAAGCTGAAAATATCAGAAGAGCAACTAACTGAAGGTGATTTGCTACGAACAAGTTCAGGTGCTGTGTAATTCAGAGATGGCTGAAGGGGCAGTATAGAATCTTCAACATCATATTCCTTGGCATCCACAAGAAAACAAATTAAAAACTTGAATAAAATTTATACAAAAATAAAATATTGAACTAAAGAGGCAACATAAGAAGACACAAAATAGATAAGGGCTGAATCAAAGATGTTTAGTGTTTTTCTTTAAAAAAAAAAAGTTTTATGTTTCAACCTGGGGCATTCGGGAGGGGATAATATCAAAATAACTATGTTCACAACAAATAACAACTTTAACTTACAGCATAATGGAAGGTCTGTGAACTAGCTAAATCACCAGAAGCCTGATCTGTTGGCATTGCAAAACCAAATCCACCAAGCTTCCATGCACCACTCGAAGTAATTAGGACATTCTGCAACGACAAATATTTTATTACACTGATCAACTCCCCTCAACTGAAAGATTCAATTGCAGGTTTTCATCAAATGTTAGGATATCAAGTTTGCATTCAAAAGAATTCTCAAAAAAAAAAAATTGCATTCAAAAGAAAGATACTAAAACAAGAACAGTCCATGCATCTCTTAAGAGAGCAACCATTATACAGCCAAAAGAAAGTTCTAGTGAGAGATCCCTCGATTATACGAATCACCCCACTACAGCCACCCAAAATACAGCTTCCCTGGGTATGAAAAGAATGAATATGTAATGAGCGTGACTTTTCAGTTCTTTTCTCATCAGAATAAATCCAACCCCTTCTCCTTTCCAGAAGCACAAATCGCATAACTGGTCTGACATTTTATGTAGCTTCAATTGTCATTAAGTTGGACACATCTCAGGAGAAAATAATCTAACAGTGATATACTGTAAAATATCTGCTTCTTACCCAGAATTTTACTTTAGTTGATATATAGTATCTCTTTCCAATCAATTACATTACAATCGTACCTAACATTTTCAGATGTTGGACAAATTCCAGGTGGAGATGATCAAACAGTGATACACTGTAGAATAACTGCTTCTTATCCAGAATTTTATTTTAGTTGATGTACAGTATCTCTTTCCAATCAATTACTAAAACATATTACAATCTTACCTTACATTTTACATCTTTCACTTCTGCAAGCAGGATGCTAACACCATGCTACTCATTATTTTATTATCTTCCATTTCTGAGTATTTCCTTTTCAACAACCACTCATTACTACTTTTTTACCAATGTCTCCATATGGCAATAACTTTTATTATCGTCACAATTCAAAAAGAAACCATTGCAACTTGCAAGTAGGATATACTTTATGGTCCTGATGAAAAAAATATCTGAGGTATTACTTAGAATTACTGTTTTTCTTATTTGGGGAGGCTAATCAAGTATTGAAAGTATTATAAGATGGAAAAAAAAAAGTATTATAGAGGGCAAGCAATATTACGTAAGAATTAATCAATCTGAACTCAATTTAACTCGAAGCCCACACCAAATCCCTTGTTCTCAACAAATATGATGTTTATTGCATACCCTAAAGGTTATAACGTGTATTGGATTTCATCACTTCAAGCTAAACCCTGGGACTGAAACGCCCTTTCATTCCGCTTGATAAAAAATGGAGTGAAACATCAAGGTCAATACACTTTTCTCACCAGCGATCCCAGTGAGTTTCTGTAATTTGATCCTGATTCTCTCTTCTATATAACTCTAGAATTCAGGGTTTGTTTTTAATAACGTTTTCTAGTGTCTGGATGAAACAATGAAAACTTTCAATTTCAGGTCAAAAATGTGGATCGATAAATCTGACCATAAGCAGAATAGAAGACCAAACGAAAAAACACAAAGAAGTAAGACATAAGAACAAGAAGAACAACGCCCAAAAGTACCTCAGGAGATAAAGAGCGGTGAATAAGATGCGCATTGTTATGTAGAAAGTCCAAGGATTCCGCAATTTGGAGCAAACCATGCTTCACCTCCAACAATCCCATCTCCTGCAAAGCGAAAATCTTTTCAACGACTTTCATAGTTCTTGGAAAACCTCTAAGAAGCATCATTACATTACATATGGGCATCGGCATCAAAATTCAAAATAGCAAATTCTAAAGCATCATACGGATCACCAAGCCTATACAACAAACAGAGGGTGAAAAAAAAAATAGAAATAAACGCGTACCATTCCCTTTAGCTCCTTAGGCACATTTGACAAATTCTCGACATTCCCAAGCGCATTGGCCACCGACGCGAACAAGGGCTCCGTAACCATCGCCAAAGCATTCTTATTCTCATCCAACGCTTGCACCACATGAACCACTCCGGGATGCCTTAGCCTCACCAACCGGTGAGCATCAGCCCGAATCATATCCAGAAACGCATCCTCCGCCGCCTTGGAAAGGCCAGAGCGCACGCGTGCCTCGGACAGGACCCGCTTGTCGAGAACCCAGACGCAGACGGTGGGGTACTGATGGGCGCGCGCGGATTCACGAGCGGCCTTGGCGGAGTAGAGTTTCCAGGCGAGGCCGGGGCCAGCGGAGCCGATCTGGTCGAGGAGCTCGTAGTCCTGCAAGGGCTTTGGACCGGTGACTTCCTGTACGGTGGTCTGTACCTTCTTCTCGATCACCGCCGCGGTCTTGGCTAGTGCTTGGGTTAGAGTTTTCATGTTGAGAGACATTGTTGAACAGATACAAATTCCACCACTCCACCCCAAAAAAAAAAATTCCAATCTAAATCAAATTCTACCGAATTGAAGTGTCAGTGTGTGAATATATGGAGTTGAAGTGGTGGTGCTGGTGTGGTTGAAAACGAATTCAATTTCAAAGTGGGATCTTTCGTCTTCTCAAGAGGGTTGAGATTTGTTTCATTGGAAATTTTGCTGTGTGTTTAATTTGATCTCTTTGGTTTAGTTTGTGTTCATTGATGATCATGTTTCTGTTCTTTAACGGTGACTTGTTTAGGTGGAAGTCACCCGAGTGGGGTCCGGTCTTCGGCGAGCTGGGCTCATTAAATATGTATTTAAATTGTTTCGGGCTTTCAAGCCTGAAGGCCGCCTTTTTAGGTACAAATGGTAATAATTACATTATATACATAACGATGTTTATATAAATATAAATACCAATTAATTAAGTTAACAGTGTTTATTAAAAAATATTTTATAAAATAAAATAAAATAATTAATCTTTTAGTTTTGAATTGTTTTTTACTCCTTCGAATAAAATAACATTGCTTTGATTAATTAATTATTTAATTATTAAACAAATTACTATTATTTTATTCAAATTAATTTAAGTCGCGTAGTAATCTTTTTAAATTTCATCTTAAATTGAAATTCAATCAATTTAAGCTTGACTCGATAATTTTGAATTTAACTTGATCCGGATTACTCACTATACAATTTACTTTTTCTACTTTTTTAATGCATACATTTCCTAACAAATTTAAAAACAATTAATAAATATTTTCTTTCATTAGATTTATTGAATTTAGACTTATTCTTTTAAGCATACTTGATAATCTTTATTTCAAAATAAATTTTTGTATTCTTAAATTTAAAGTGCATAATATAAAATATATATTTAATATCTATTCATAACTAAAATAATCATGCATAAAGATAAGTACGTTTACCGAAATCTTATGGTTATCTCATACTTTCTTTTTAGTTGGTGTGATTTGTGTCTCTTTTCAATAGGAACGATAATGAGTTGGGCTGAGCTCGGATAAGACTTGAAGCGACCCGATTTTAGTTATTATATTTTTTAGAAAATGACAAAAATGACATTATCTATCGGGCCTCGATTAGGCCTGATCGGGCCCTATTGCCATTTTACTTTTTAATTATATGTGTATAATATTTTTCAATCTAAAAACAAACTCTCAACGTTGGCAAAGCTGCTTACTTTTAGACTTTTCTAAACTTTGCATGTCACTAGGATTTCAATTGACTTGTGGTTGTTATTATTGTATATTATTTTTAAAAAAGAAAGAAAACTATATTTGCGTCGTTACAATTATATGTAAATAATTGGAATGGATTAAAAGTGAGATATTTTGACAACATTACTTTAGTAAATATAATGGCCATGTGTTGGCAAACAGCGAATTACATTAGTCGTTAGTTGATAGCTGATTCTATTATCAATTGATTTGACCAGCGGATTACATCAGCTGTTTATTAGAAATGTTTGGTAAATTAGTTATTTAGTATTAGCTATTAATGTGTAAAATAACTTATGAGGGCATGATTTTAAAAAAATTATAAGGGCGTGAATATTATATTTCTTTGTATTTTGTTAAATATTCTTATAAGAATTTAGATTTAGATATTTAATTTTACAAAAATTATGTTTATAACTTTAATAATAATAATAATTCAACGTTCAATTCTCTATTAATATGAAATATGTAGCGAGCTACATCATATTAGTATTTTTTATATAATATATATGAATTTTATTATTTAATAAATTAAAAATATCTATAATTATAGTATGACACAAATACGATATACGGAAGTTATATGCTAAAAATATTAATTTGATGTGAGTCTTTACGTTCAAAAACTTAATATTATAGTATTTTAAATGTAAACTAATATTATAAAATTAAATAAAAATTAAAAAATTTAATTAACCCATTTATTACATTCTTCCAAACTTTATGATATAATTATACGATAAAAAACCAAATTTGAAAATACACAAAGTAAAAGTAGAGAGT
>JAOTBA010000003.1:4434250-4445936 GCA_025629845.1 Erythroxylum squamatum | reverse complement strand
GTACATTATATACCTGTGAATGCCATTAGGTTTAGGTTTACGTGAGTCATCGTATCTGCATGGGAGTCTAACGCTTGTTGGGCCGAACGGGCCGTGGACGTCGGGCCGTCGTCATTTGGGCTTGGTGCTGGGCCTAGGAGAGCCAATTTAATCAACCCGTCCACAATTATTTTTTTTTTGTGAAAAATATCTGAAGTGATTTTGGGGTTTTTGGCTTTGGTTAAACACAAGGCTGTGTTTATGAGTGAGCACTGTGAGTGCCTTGGGCATTATGTGGATTGATGGGTTATTATTGAAGGCGAGGGATGTTTGTTTGTGTGTTCTTTGGTGGTGTTTTCCTTGGTTGATTGATAACAATTAAAAAGTGCAGTATGTGTTTTCTGAATGGGAGATTAACGGCTTTGTATTGATCGCGTGGAAATTGTTTATGTTGGCCTGTCATCCTTGTGGAGTGACTCATGGTTGGACTGATTGTGTGTGAACAACTTTCAGATCTTCTTTGGAGGAGCTAAACTTATAAAAAAGTTGTTCCGTTTCATTCTCAGCTGTGTTCAGATTTTGCTATTAATTTTTTTTCAGATACTCGAGTCTTTTATTTATTGTTTTTCAATTAATAGATGGTTGAGATAATCTTCGATTGAGGTTAGTACGAGGCGGTCGTACTATTGGGTGTAAAATTTTCTTTTACGGGTAGTGAAGACGGTAGATAGTGTCAAGGGTTGGGTAGTGCTAGCTCAGTAAAGCCTTGTGTAAAAGCTATTGTCATTAGTGAAAGTATTAAGCTTAGTGAGGACCCCACAAACGTAGGTAAGGTGTTCCGAACTACATTACTAAATTTCTTGTGCTTTTTATTACTTCATTTTTTATTGCTTTGTTTTCGTTTGTACTAGAGACGTCCACCGTAAAATTGGAAAGTTTGCAAAACTGCTAAGCAGTCCGTTTTTCAAATTTTAAAAGCATTAAACTTAAAGTTGTTGATGGATGTTAAACCTTATACCTCTTTGTGAGTGATGTGTCTTACGATCCCAGCTCGCACCATTTGGTCACTCTTTTAGAAGTTAGGCATGACATTGTTATTATTATTTTTTTTTTTTTGGAAAGAGCATGACATTGTTATTTGAAATCAACAATTCGAATTGATCAAGATTTAGATGAGGTTTAAAGGTTTTTAAGCTTTGGACCAAACTCAGATTAAATAAATGAGTCGGTATTATATCTCCATTATTTATTTTGACTAATTGCTAAGATATACATTTCATGGGGTACAGCAGATACACATTTCATGGCTTCGATCACATACTTCCATTAATTACTCGTATGTGACATGAAATCTCTTGTATCTTCTGTTCTGAAGCTTCTTCATCGATCCAACTTTCGTCAACTCCATTCCTTCTCCTATAGGAAGAGTGACAGAGTCAACTGTGTTATAACTTCCTTTCCATAACTGAGACAAACCTGATCTCTTTTCACTGTAAGCTAGATTATGCCTGACTATGACTGACCCTTTTGGATTCAGATCAATCATTTGGAATAAGTTTAGCTGATCCTCCAACTTTCCATCAACGACAAGGAAATCTATGTTCTTATACTGAATCATCACTTCGTAAGGATATCCATAAACAAGCTCGATCACATCTTCTAACTCGGTTGGGATGAAGTTGGAATGTTATCTCTGATGTGAATCCTGGTCATGATTGTGAAGCACTATGCATATAAGGTGCCCTCCAGTATGCTTCGCTGCCACTGCCAAGGCCATTGTTAATGCTGTCAACCCTTCTGAAGTGATCTCCATTATCACTCTAGCTCGGTTTCCAGCTGCCAAAGCTGATACGAACTCCATGCATTTCGGTTCGGTGATGGTCTCGCACACTTTCTGCGAACTAGTTGTCTTCGTCTTGCACTGCATGACATGTGATAACCAAGAAATGGAAATCAATAGTACCGGAGTTCTTATGCAATGCATTTAGATAAATCAGAGCTTCCATTTGATCACCAAGGAAAAAAGGGCAACTCACAGAACGATCAGAATCAGCTTCTTTTCAAGGAGATCATATTCGTTAAATTAGCTAATGCAAACTGGAAATTGAAAAGGTATTATAAAGTTACTAATTACCAGTTGAAGGGTACGCAAGTAAGCATCCAAAGCAAGCTGAGGAGACCAGTTCGCCATTGATAAGAAGCAACCGGTAGCTGCAGATATACAGAATTTGGGATTGACAACATGCTATGAAATGCTTGTACAAACGATTCCACTTGGTTGACTTCTGTGCTTTGACACAAGAGTAGGTGTGTTCATATATAGGCATGAATTCGGTATGGAGAACTTATTCTCTGTGCAGATCAACCAGTCATATACCGCCCTAAAACCACGACAGGTGTCATAAAAAATGTAGAAAAATGGACTGAACTTGCATGTCGGTTAAGTCGTGGCAGACTTTGAGCACTTCCATGTGACTGCTCTGACTAACACACTTCTAAAACGAGGGAGGTTGCTTGTTTGGAGGTCATAATAAAGCTTAACAGAATAGGAGCTATCTGTTGCCGGGACACCTGGAAGGCTGGAACTTCAATCCGGTGTTTTACTGTTCTCAACAGTAATTGTGTTTATTTTAATCTAATGTCTTAAAAATTAAGCGAGAGTTAAAAGATTTAACTAAGATTAAATATTAAATAAATTTAAAATTTTGAAATATAATTTTAAAAATCATCTTTATCTGTTCAAAATTTTAAATTTAAATTAAAAATATATTGTTAAATAAAAATTGATTTATTTATTTTAACTTATAAGAAATTACTAATTTATAAAAATGTACCGATATATCAATAAATTGATTACAAGAGTTATTAAACTGAATCGAATCGAAAAATTAAAAACCAAACTAAAAAAATTAAATGATTCAAAATTTTCACGATTAAAGTAACCGAATCAATTGAATTTTTTAATAAGCTCCACTTTGATTCGATATGTTAGTGGAATTATCTCCATTATCCTGTTCCTACTAATATTTAAGTTATAATGATCGGATCGAATTGAATTAGAAATGTCCTTAAATAGGTAGATTGAGTGAATTAAAGCAATGTTATATTAAAAAAAAGATGACTTTTATGTAATTTTTCTTTTGTATTTTACGATCTTCCAATCATATAACTATTTCCAACCAAAGTAAGGAACTTCTGAACTAGATTTTTTTTTCTCTTTGGTTCATTGAAACCTATCAGGCCAACATACATTGATGATTGGACCAACCAAGTTCAGGTTCCTTCTCCCCCAACTAATCTACTATGGCCCTTTGTTTAATTAACTATACATAGCCAAAACCTACTGATAAGGAGTGGTATTGACTTTTAGCAAGAGATGTGAAAATGGAGAATATGTTCTCTAACAACTACTTACCTACTAGATGTCTGCTCATATACCAAGTACCCCATCTTTAGTCTGGCCTTTTGGCTGTTGGTCTCCCATTAACATTGTACTGATTATGATGTTCTGAACTATAAAGTGAAAAGTCCAAAGAATTTGGAGACAAGAGAATATTCCCAACATAAAATAATAAAAGCAAGACACACTCATGGACACAGTTGACTCCACCTCAAGCTTTCTTAGGAAGTAGGAACTCTGTTCTTGTCCGTTAACAGAAAAACATTAGCAATAATAAGACTCAAAGACTAGATGAAGCCTTAATAATACGGAAAGAGTATATGCATCATAGTTTATCGATATTTACATCACTAGGAATCAACTCAAGCTCCAGTAAGGGGACCGTAACCTGTCCTAAGCAAAAGATCTAGTTCTGAATGGCTCGACTAGGAATCCAACGTAAACACATTTTCATCAATCAAACACGAACTAACAAAATTCCAACAACATTTGGTGATATTAATTAGCTCTCCCACAACTACAAACTCAACCCTTTTAACTCTATATCTGTAATTTATTTACGCGCCAAACTTAACTATCAAATTCATTTGAGGACAAAGTTAGAAAATAATAACAGCAAGAAAAAGAGAGAATTTCCTATTTGATTGCATTAACTTGATTCACATTGATTTACATGATGGTGATACACTAGAATTCTTGCATTTTCAAATACATTGTTATGTAGATGACTTGAAGAAACCAATCTGTTTGTTTTCTACTCTATATCTTTTATAGCATCCTGCATCACAGACCAAATGAATATAAAAAATCAGACTATGTAAAGGAAATAACATTTAACAACTTTAACAAATTAAATCCCAGGAAATCCCAACAACTTAAGTAAGCTCTGAAATTCAGTCAAATAGAAAACACAATTTCCGTTCTAGTGCCAAGCAATATTGTAATTTCGCAATAGGAGCATCCAAAGGTCAAGCAACAACTGAGTTTTCTTTTTAAATAGTCTGTGCAAATTGGTTTACAGTGAAATCTTACAAATATTTGAGCATTGGGGTCCTTTGAAATATACATTATGTTACATTGATAGCAATTTTGTAAAACTAGTGAGTGATATGAACATTTGAAACTGGGACTGTCAAACGACAGCCTTGTTCTAAACAGTAATTTGTGATCTTTTGACAATTAATTTGCATTAAAGTGCAAGGCAATAAGATTTCCAAGGCACGACTTATCATTATCATTATTCCTGTCACTATTATCTGCACCGGTAACTTGACATATACAGTAAATTTTAACTTAGGCATATTACGTTACCTTGGCTAGCTGTGTTACATAAGCTGCAGCCAGTGCAGTGGCCAACAATCCCAGCCCCAGAGTGACTAGCTGGCCATTTCCTCCGGCTAATCCAGCTTCAGATTCTTCTTGCTGAAACATACCAAAACAGCATCCACCCTTAAGGCTATTAAAATTTTCCGTTGGTAGGTGTAACTACTGGTTCTTGACATTACATATCAAAGCTTAATTAAGTTTATCTATGATAGATATATCTTTCATCTCAGAAACAAAATTTAACAATCTATGCCATTGATGCATACACGAACTACATAAAAATATGCAACTAAATAGTGTTTTCCTAACTTCCTCACAATTGGGGAATCTTGAAGTGTACCCAAGAGAAAAGCAGTTTAAGAGAATCAAGAGATCTAATGTTCAAATCTCGCTTCTTGAATGATAACATGGTCACATCACCATTCTAGGTGAAAGATAGCCTTTCTGAGTTAACAAGCTTGTATCATAATCTTTGCAAACGAATTTGTAATTATCATACTATTAGGGTTAAGAGTTCTTTGCTATAAGGTATTTGTTGGATTTGGATTCTACTTAAAAGTATTTTCTATCTTTCAGTTATAAAAAGAAAAAAGCAAATGATGTTCATAGAAGCTTCTTTGAGTTTTTGATAGATTCTCTGTTATTTTAAGTTTGGAAACAAACCTTTTTTCCTTCATGAAACTCCTCTTTACACTTGTCTATAAAGCATGAAAAAAGAAAAAAACTAAATAAAGAAAGTTTTTAGCATCTTCATGAAGTTGTACAATCACATCATTTATAGCTTAGTATAAATTATTTATTATGTTTAAGAATTTAATTTTTTTTGCTTAAAAATAACTAAGAAATGTGATGCTTGTAAACTTTCTCCAGTAATACTCCTTGTTATGCCTATGATGTTATCTCCAGTTGATAACACCAAGGTCCTTCAGTATATTGTTGTTCCCCAAATCCTAGTCCCCTCTTCTATTTTTCACATTCTAAGTCATTCAAGACAAATCAAGGTTTCAACAATATAAAAATATATAGAAAATTTTGCAAATTCCTTGTATGATATGTTGCAGGAAGCAAAGTAACTCACGATGATAGCTCGGCCAAATGCACCGGCACTCACATAAGCCCATGTTCCTGGAAGCATGCCCAACCAACTGCACGGCAACCAAATTTGAATTAGCAAAGAACAAAAATATTTTACAAATTGGCAGGTACTTGGACAAGTTTATAAATGTTATATGAAGAAAGTTAAGAAAATAAAGTTTATGCAATTGATTGTTTTGAACGGCTTGAATCAAAAAAGTAATTTCTGGACACAGGCAAAACAGTCTCACTTCAATATCAAAATCTCAGTTTCAACAAATTTTCTAAAATTAATAAACCCAATTCAAACAAGGATACTAGAAAAAGTGCATTCTCCCTTGATTTACCATTGCACAAATATATTGGAGCATCACTTGAAACAAGGAAAAGGATATTATAATCAAGCATTATCACTAAAGAGACAAAAAAAAGATCAAACTTCATGTCATAGGACACTGAACTTCAGATGCCCATATAACACATATATAAGCAAATTTCTACAAATTCATTTATATGAAGGAAAGTCCACACAGATTTCCAGATAATGCCAACATGACAGAACATTGCATTAGATCCCATATCGATAGAAAGTCTAAACCAGATATCTGAAAGTGGCATTGCAAACATGGTACTCAACTCAACTAGTTGAAGAACACCATACCTTCCCAAAACATAGGGTAGGAATTTAACTGACGTCAAGCCATATAGATAATTCCCCAGAGAGAAAGGAAGCAAAGGACTCAATCGAAGAAGAGTAACAACTTTGAAGCCATTTTCTCCTATTGCTTTGTCAATTGCAAGAAACTTTTTATTTCCTTCAACTAGTTTAAGAATGCGATCACGAGCAAAATATCTAGCAATCAGGAAGGCAACACTTGCTGCAACCTGGAAAGGTCAAAATATTGTCAGAAGTAGCTTCAAGAATCGAAGTTTGTTGTTTTCTTCTCCTATTTGTGGAACCAATTGAAAGGTGCACTGACAAGTATAATTGGACTTACCGTTCCACTTACTGAAACTATAATGGTGCCAACTACAGAGCCAAAAAGAAGACCAGCTGACATGGTTAATGGAATTGCTGGAATTGCCAGAATCTAGAAATGCATAGGAGAATTAAACTGATCTCAGCAACAGATATAAAGTGTACACTATTTTGTTCACACAAAAATATCAATATGAGATGCACAAAGAGCCTATGGACCTCAGATTCTACAGAATTAAGTCAGAAGCATAAAAGTTTCTATCTAAAACAATCCAGTTCTTTACATTGGGAACTTAAGAAAAAAGAAGATTTTTTTACTTAACTTTAACTTTTTCACTTTCAGAAAGATAAAAACTTAGAAACTTTTCAGCTGATTGGGTAAAAATTTATTCGGAACTACATGTGTTAATCTCAAAGAAACATTGTGTTAGATGAGAAAGGGTAAAAACACATACTTCCAGTCCCGCATAAACTGCTACAAATAAAGCATATCCAGCTGGCCCATATCCTGCTCACAAAAGCACCATGTTTCTGAGTACGAACCACAAACTTTTAAGAAATAAACGATTCCGTAACTCTACTAACAGAATGTACATTAAATAAGAAAAAATGGGAGTTTCAACTTCGAGCTAAAATGACTGAATTCAGGAGACTCAAAGCTCAAAAGGAAGCTCATCTACAATTCATGATATAAAAAAGGGTGGCATATTTTGTGACAACCTAAATTCTCTTGCTTTCACAGGATTATCTTCTCTTCTTTGTAAGCAATCAGTTGCCAATTATTTTTCCCCTTGCCTTTTTAACTCAGGCCACACCACAAGGAAATATAAATTGATACTCTTTTGAAACAATTCACCAATGCTTTGAAACTTATCACTTGAACAAATCCTTGCCGCAAATTCCAAACATTTCAGAATCTAAAGCAAGTTCCTTGGTATCAACAAGAAGTTCAGAGAAAATATCAAATCCACATAGGCAATAGCTTTCATTCTAAAAAGCCAGAGACGTTGTTCTACCAAGAAATTCACCGAAAACCCCCTCCAGAAAATCATCAGTTCTTAGAAGCATAACATCGAAAAGACAGGCATTCCAACACCGCCACAAAACAGACACATAAATAAGCATGAAAATCCGACAAGACATTAAATTAATGAAAGAAATACCTTCAATAAACCCAGAAAACTGAGTCAAGAAAGCATTGATCGGTTCCTTGTAAACATAACCAACAGCGGCAAAACCACCAACAACACCAACCAGCAAAACACCTGCCAATATGGTACCTGTAACAGCAGTCTCCCCCTGCAAACCTCCTTCAGCATCACCATCAGCTTTAATTTTGTCATCATCATCTTTGGGATTCAAGAACCACCTCAAGCTCTGAGGAGCATCGCTCTTTCTAAGCGTCTGCTGCTTCTTTGTTTGTTTCAGAGAGGAGCAGGGACTCAAGAAGTGAAAACGCCTACTGGGTCTAAAGCTGTGAAGAAATGAGGTACAAGATGGATAAGAAAACCGAGCGTTGGAAGCAAGACATGGAAGTGGCCTTACGTTGTTGACAAGGGTAGGCATGTTTCTGTTTCCCAAAAACGGGTTTCAGAAAATGGGATCGTTGGATGAAAATGGATGAATGAGGACCACTAGCAGCGGCGGTGGCGACTGTGGATGGCGTTGACAGTCAAAACTGCCATGTGAAATTTGTTACAAGCAAACCAAAGCTTTGTGGTGGCGAAGTTTGTGCTTCGTACAAATTCCGGGCTTTTGGGTGTTCAGTGGTGCTTCTTTGATAAGTCGATAAGAAAAGATCGATTCCAATTCCTGAAATTCATCTGTCTTCTTTGTGGCTTCCTATTGTGCCACGCTTGACTCCGTTGGGATGTTACGATAATGAAATGTTTTTCTTGTTAGGGTCCATAGGCCCGATAGGGCAGAGGCAGCATGACCAAGTCTGAACCGGACCAAGTTAGACGTAGATCGAGCCCGAGACAGACCCAACTCGCCCCAACCAATTTGTTTTAACTTAAAAATGTAAAATAATTTTATTTTTAACAAAATACCAAAAGAAGAGATAAAAGAGAGCGAAAGCCTGAGCTGAGGAACTAAGTTACAAATGGCTAAGGGAAAGAGGGATTTCCTGTCGGACGCGCCGTGGAGGGGTGGCGATGAGGACGGCGACAAATTCAAGGACGCCAAGCTCAAGGTCACCAATCAACCTGGTGCTACCCCTACCATGCATGTTCCTCGCAAGAAGACCAACTCCAATTCCCTTGACCTCGATGACGGCGAAGACGCTCTTGAGATCGACCCTGAGCTTCGTTACAGCTTCCAGCGCAATTTTCAGGTTGTTTTTGTGTCATTTGCTTATTTTCTTTCTTGCCCATGCTCCTTTTTTGGGAAAGAATTCGACACGCATCGACTGTTTCCTTCTTATTTGTGTAGATTCTTTAAATTTCTAATGTTTTAGTGATTGGGAGGTCGGGGGACACTGTGAGTTTTGGGAAAGTTGGGTTTATTGCTTGCCTTGTAAATTTGGTATAAAGCTGGAGAACTGAAATTGCAACCATTTGACAAGAATTGAACACTCATCACTCAGTTCATTGTATTAGCACACATAGATTGCTGCCTATGATGAGATATAGTGTGTTTACTGTTATTCCCTTCACATTTTAAGATCTTGGTATGATTGTTGTTTGCTACACGAGGACGGGTTCATGTCGGATGCTGTAGTTCAATGATTTCCTTGGTAAGAGGATTAAAGGGGAAGTATTTGGAGATACACGAGCATACTTTGCATTTTTGCTTCTTGAATTTGTTTGATATCTCAGTACTTAACTTGCTGCTAGGGGGGTTCTATGTACAGAGCTGATTAGAAAGTTTAGGACTTCGCTGATTAAACGGTTGCAAATACATGAATTGTAGTTCTGTCTTCTATGTCAGTTTACAAATTATGTGCTACATAGTGCATACGGCATACACGAGTAGTACATCAGCCATTATCACATTTTAATCATCTGTTGCTTATTTTCCTTGTTGAGAAATGTCTAAGTTCCCATTGCATCTTCCTGAAAAAATTTTCAGTTCCCATTGCATCTTCTTTTCCTTCTTCCTATTCAGTTTCTCTAAGAAGATTCTTCTTGTTGTGTTTGTCCTTTACTTTTGCTTTAATGGGCTTAGTAGTTAACTAACTGGTTTACTACTTCATATATGCAGTTTCTTCAAAGAGTATTTAGCATCGACACCATTGTAAAGCCTCTTCCACCTGCCATGGCGTATAATGTTTCTCGTAACCTGAGCTTCTTCACTCGGATATTCACGCAGTTCTTTGGTATGTTTGATAGTTTGATTTACTTCTAACCTCCCCCTTGTTTGCAGATGAAAGCCTATATGTTTGTTCTTCTTCTTTACATTAGTCGAGAGCTCCATCTGCTAAGTCCACAAAAGATGGATTTGTCTTTTTTCATGAGTTTTTCATATTCGTTGATTGTTCTCTATGTGCCGTTGATGCTTTGATATCTGCAATACCTCTCTGGTTGGATTTTTAATGCATTTGACTCATTAGCGCTTCTAGAACTCTAAATTATCTTTGAACATGATTGCAATTGGAACCTGGTTTTTCTATTGCATATTCTTACAATCACTTCAAAGAAACTACAACTATGGCAAGATTGTCATTTGTTGTTGCCGCTTTATTTTCTGAATTTACTGTGTTTTCTGAGGTTCTAATCAATTATATATAATTTGCAGATCCTGAAGGAATTGCTAATGCTCAGAAATCACTCGGATTAGGACAGGAAGAAAAAGCACGTCGTGTTCGTTAAGATTAATGTAAAATGTTTGTTTTGCTTTGTTATTGCAACTCTGGAAATGAGAGCACATTAACTGTCAAGGTTGGTATTATCTTTGAAAATGAAAATTTCAAATTATTAATAAAATTATTAATTTATTTTCTAACATTTTAAAATTTGTAAAATCATGTCAAAAAATTTGTTTTTACTAATGTAGTTTGTTCGTTATATATTACGTGGATGTTTATCTATTAGTTACATCAACAAAAACAATATTTTAATTTGAATTATATAAACTTTAAAAAATTAATCACTAAATTGAAGTTTGATGTTAAATTAAAAAAATTTAAATAAGTTAGACACTCTTAAATCTATCATCTCTTTTGTATCTTTAGTCATTTGACCTTTTAAGGATTATCAACAAAAATAATCAGTGTGATTGCCCTGCTATCAAGCAAAACATTTTAATTTCTTGAATTCTTAGATCTCAGAAAGTTCCAAAATCTATCCACGCACCAGAACAGTATATCATGAAGTTCCTGAAATTTCGAACGATCGAAATCTATTTCTGTTCTGATTAATGAAGGCAACCCTTTTCAGATCTCAAGGAATGGAAGAGAATAACAGTTTTCTTTAAAGGTTCAGTACAACATTAAATATGGACGGATAAAGGATTGGAAAGGTAATAACAAGTTTGGAACTACAAGATTTAGTGTCTGACTTAAACCTTAAACATGTTGGACCTTAATCATGTGATAAAAACTGATTATTTGACCTAAAACGAGTTCGTGGTAGAATGTATTTCTTTTTTTGACGGTAGTGAAACAGTCCAAAACATGATATAATCAAATTCAGATAATCTAAAGCCTGATCAAACCATCAAGACTGAGTGTTCTTAATAAATAATTACTTCATGTAGTAAAAGTTAATGAAGTTTGCATTATACATTTTATTCCTTCCATCCAAAAATAAGAAAACATGGTAGTTTCGTTTCATTTAGTTTAACAAACAACACAAGTCAGAGTGACATTCAAAGGGAACATAAAAGTGGTTTTTGTATCGAAAAGAAATGGTTTTTGAAGCAGAATTCCCCACAACTCACATAAATTCCTCTGATAGCATTCGTATTACCAATCTGTGTGTCATTTT
>JAOTBA010000003.1:4383092-4394134 GCA_025629845.1 Erythroxylum squamatum | reverse complement strand
CCACTTGGACAGGGTTGGTACTGGGTAACTTGGACAGGGGATTTGGGTTCCATATTCATGTACGAGAAGAAACAGTGAGAATGATAATTTATCTTGCTATCTTAGATAGAATAAGACAGCTCAGGCATGCATCATCTTCAGAGCCTCTGATGTTAATAGTGGAACTCATCTATTGGGATAAATAAGGAGCTTTGTACCGCAGAGCAATGCACTAGTTAAATTTTTTATTGAGTTTTGAGTTTTTCCTCTGAAAAAAAAGAATAAGATGTATCATAGTATCCATAGGCGGAGCCATACAGGGCTCAGTAGTGTACTGGGCTTCCCAAAATTAAAAAATTAAAATTTTTTTTTTATTTTTAATAGATATATATACATATAGGGATGGAGTTATTTGGAGTTCAGTGATATATTGAGCCTCTCAAAATTTAAAAAAATTAAATATTTGGACCCTTCGATCTTAAATTCTTGGCTCCGTCACTGCTAGTATCTTATGAATTGGTGCATAAATCAGAATAAGATGTATCCTAGTATCTCACAAATTGGTGCATAAATGTTTTTATTTTTCGAAATTTAAATCCTTGCCACAACTTGACAGAATTCCGACGATGATATCAATGATTGAGACATTTTTATTGATTCAGTGCTACATCGGCACACAATTTCCTGGATTCATAAACAAACCATGTAGAATCAATCTCATGCACTATTAATTTATTGTCATGCGAGCTTTCTCACCTTCTAGTGGTAGTTTTATGTCATTAATCAGCGAGAACGAGCACGGCTCGATCGAGTATGGCCGGCCAACACAATATTGCCTCTCTCTCGAGCCTTGATTTCTTCATCCTTTTGTCGTCAAACAATGTCAGTGATTCCCCTTTTTTCAGGTATATATAACACGTAACTTGCTTCACTCTTGAGCCTTCTCAGAGAACACAAGCATGGTTAACTTCCAAAGAAACCCTTTTCCTCTGATGTTCTTCTTCCTATCCTACGTTGTTGTTCCTTGTCTTTGTTCTATGTCTAACCAAACACTCACTAGATGTTTGATTCGACACGGGATCACCAACTTCACAACGTTTCCTTCCCCTGACAACGAGTCTACATCTTACTTTGAGCTCCTACATTTCTCCATTCAGAATCTCCGGTTTACAGGACCTGCAATTCCAAAACCATCCGCCATAGTCCTGCCAGAAAGTGTTGAACAGCTAGTGAAGAGCGTTATGTGCTGCAGAGAAGGATCGTTGGGTGCAAGAGTAAGGTGCGGTGGGCATAGCTATGAAGGGACTTCATATGCAGATAGTGATGGAGCTCCTTTTGTAGTTATAGACATGATGAACTTGAACAAAGTGTCAGTGGACATGGAAACAGAAACTGCGTGGATTGAAGGTGGTGCAACACTGGGTGAAACATACTCCGCGATTGCTGAGGCGAGCACAGTCCACGGGTTCCCCGCCGGTTCTTGTCCAACAGTTGGAGTTGGTGGCCATATTAGCGGTGGTGGGTTTGGTCTGTTGTCCAGAAAATATGGACTTGCAGCAGATAACGTGGTCGATGCACTTCTAATTGATGCCAGTGGGAGATTGTTGGACCGTGAAGCCATGGGAGAGGACGTATTTTGGGCGATTAGAGGAGGTGGTGGTGGTGTGTGGGGCATTATTTATGCTTGGAAGATAAAGTTAGTGAAAGTTCCAAAAACCGTAACAGGGTTTTTAGTCTCCAGACCAGGCACTAAGATCCACGTAGCTGAGCTTGTGAATAAGTGGCAATTCCTAGCACCAACATTGATTGATGACTTTTACATGTCATGCTTTGTCGGTGCTGGTTTGCCTGAGACTAAATCGATAGGAATCTCAGCTACATTTATAGGGTTTTATTTAGGTCCAAGAAGTGAAGTTATGTCCATTGTAAATCAGCTTTTTCCTGAACTGGACTTAGGTGAAGAAGATTGCATAGAGATGAACTGGATAGAGTCCACTCTTTTCTTCTCAGGACTAGCTGAAGGCAGCTCAGTATCAGACTTAAACAACAGGTACTTGAAGAGGAAGAATTACTTCAAGGCAAAGTCAGATTATGTGAGAACTGAAATTCCTTATGCAGGTATAATGGCTGCACTGGAGATACTTGAGAGAGAGCCAAAAGGGTATGTCATATTGGACCCGTACGGCGGTATAATGCATAAAATAAGTAGTGAAGCCATAGCTTTTCCTCACAGAAAAGGCAATCTGTTCACTATTCAGTACCTGGTGGAGTGGAAAGAGAAGGATAACAACAAAAGCAATCAGTACATAAACTGGATAAGAGAATTCTATAATCTTATGACACCCTTTGTGTCAACTGCTCCAAGAGCTGCTTATATCAATTACATGGACTTTGACCTTGGAGTTATGGGGTTGATTAGTAGCCATAATAGCCATGCTCCACCTCCTGATGCTGTGGACACTGCCAGGGTTTGGGGTGAGATGTACTTCTTGAACAACTTCGACAGGTTGGTCAGAGCCAAGACTCTGATTGATCCAAACAACGTTTTCAGCAATCAACAAAGCATCCCACCAATGTCGAGTTCGGAAGATATTGTAGCTGAAATTTAAGAGTGATCACTGTACATTATTAGAACTAGCTTTAAGCGATCATGTACGTGTGGAAATCTGTCTCTTCACTGTCTTGCTTCATTGAAAAATCAGAGATTTGGTTTATCTTTCTATAGATTGTTGGACATTGTTGTTGTACACAACCTTATCCTCATTTGATAAAGAGACTGATTTTTTAGACCGCATTGTTGTAAAAGTTTTATTCTTTATTATCATAATTATGAACTAATTATTTGCATTATAATAATTTGTTTTATCATTTACTCATATAAAATTTATTTTTTAAATTATATAATAAATTCACGTAAATTTTTAATAAAAATCAATTGAATTAAGTTAATTAACAATTAATTAATGAATTGAGAAAAATATTATTCAAGTTAGTTAAAGTTAATTATTTTACATTTTAATTTTTATGTATTAAAAATAAATAATATGATTGAAACCTTAATTTATAACTTGGAAAATATAAATAATATTATTTTAAAAATAGAGACTTAAGAAAATATAGAAACTTTGAAAGAGAGACCTTATCAAGTAAATAAGAAGAGATTAGAAAGGTGTGGTTCACAGCGACATGGGCCTAAAAGCCTTTTGATTGGGTCCTAACTTCATAGTTTAAAGTTCAGAGAACACACAAAGAAGGCCGCGATAGACCTGAGGGAAAGTGTAAAAATGGCGTGTTTGGGAGTGAGTGGAACGTATTTATCGTCATCCTTGAACCGGCCTAAGAACTTCTGCTCTCAACCGAACGCATCTTCCTCGTCCTCGGTATCCATAACAAGAACCAGAACAAGAATGGCGACGCCGGCAGTTAAAGCGGAGACCGTAACTATTGAGAAGTCCGGAATCAAGGTCGTGAGAAACCCGTCTGAGTCCAAACTCACCGAACTAGGCGTCCGGAGTTGGCCCAAGTATGTTTATGCTCTTATGCGTTATCTGGGTTTAGCTGTTTGATTTTGCTTTATCAAGTTTTGGTCTTTTTTCGGTTTGTTGAGAAAGAAGAACGGTATTTTGTTGTGCACAGAAGTGCATCTCCTTGATTGAAGAGTTCTTGGTGGAGATTTGTGGGTGTCGTTTGAAAATGAAGAGAAGTTTTGAAATTTACTAACTGGGTCAAATTGAAAATGGGTGATACTGAATGGGATTAGGCCATCTTTTTGCTTGAATTTGTTCTTGGTCAGTTAAGATGAAAGTTACAAACCTATGAGTGGAACTCTGATAATCAACGTCTAAGTTTCTCCATTTTCCTAGTTTAGAGTTACAACAGAAGAAACTAGTTTGGTATTGAGTTACAATACTTTGAGGCCAATGAATAGAGAATCAACTTTCCAGTTTTCAATTTAGTAATTTCTTGTATTGAACTAAATAGTAATTAGCTCTCTTTGCTTCAAATTCTTGATTCTTAGCAGTAGTCCTACAAGCTTCTATTGCTCCTTCTGTCTTTCGTTATATTAATAATGAGAATTTGCAAATGTTAACATCATCTGCTTACTTCTTGACTGTCTTCTCTAGAATGTATGGTAAGTTCCTAATGCAGTGCAAAACAAATCCTGCAAAATTGAAGAACATAGAACCTGATAGTTTGAGATTGAACAATAGCTTTTGTTTTGAGGAAGAATGTCCTGAAGAAATCAAATATACTGGGTAACTATCAGTATTTGAAATAGGAAGTACCTGTAAACTTGCGTGTGCTTATGTATGTGGCATCAGTTTGGATTTATCAACAGCAATTGCATTTATGACTATATTTTACAGGTGGGGTTGCCCTCCAAGCAAATTTCCATGGACATACTCTGCCAAAGAGACATGCTTTCTTTTGGAGGGAGAAGTGAAGGTAACTCCTGATGGATCGGAAGAAGCTGTTGAGATTGGTGCTGGTGATTTAGTTGAGTTCCCAAAAGGAATGAGCTGCACTTGGGATGTTTCAGTTGGGGTTGACAAGCATTACAAGTTTGACTAATTATTACATGGCCGAGGTTGTTATACCTTCCTCTCCAACGCCTCTGATCCAACTATTGTAGCTAGTGCCTGAGTTTGCTTTGTACTCTTAATGCTGTATAAAGAGATCTAGAACTTGGAGGTTCGCCTGAAACGTTGAACCTATTTAGAAATGAAATAAAAAGGTGCATGATACTGTAATGAGACTTCTTTTTATCAAAAGATAGTGCCAAGCATTTGGTGAATGCAAAATTATTCTACCAATGCCTTCTATTAACCAAAGAAGAAGGATTGAGTTTGGTCTGAAATTTTTATTTTGGTTTGAAATTTGGTTGAGTTTGAAATATTCAGTTTGAGTCTAACCAAGTTTTGAAACGCTCGATTGGTTTCAAAGCGTTTGGTTCGAATTTGAGCTTGATCAAGTTTCAATTAGTTCAAAAACAACTATTTTTTAACATATATATATATAATGGACATCGTTTTATACGAAAAAAAAGTTAAAAAGTTCCTATTTAGATTACTCCTAAAAAGACTGAACTCCTCACACAGACAGCCTCTTGTCGGAGGGGATAACACCATGTTTTAGTTGATCTCCTCTTACGTTATACACAGAGGGATGACTATGATACTACTAAAGAACCCTGTAGCATCATCGGTTTTGTTAGTTCTTGTGTTTGCTTTTCTCTACTCTACGTTTATTACAACTACCAAGTCAAGACCTAAGGAAATCGCTTCAGAAACACAAACTGAAAGTCGCATTACCGTGACCACTGCCTCCACTGAGATATTCGGGGTCAAGATTGAAAAGAATCCTCCCCAATCCAAGCTTGATGAGCTAGGAGTTTCTACTTGGCCCAAGTATTTACTCTCCACCAACCCTACGCTTTCCTTTCTTTGTCTTGTATTGTTTAAACTATTTCTTCTTCGATTTCTTATTTTCTTTTCTTGGGTTTCGATTTTCTCGGGAAAATATGCATCGAAATGAGAAAACCAGCATCAAGACACGAACTTTTTACTTAAACCTTAGTTGGGTAGCTGCCAGTTTTTCTTCATAAAACTAATTTTATTTTTCTTCTTCGTTTAAAGTTTCTTCATAGTGGAGGCTTCCTGAGGTAAATTTCACTTTAAACTATATTATAGGAAAAGACTACCGTTGCTTACTTCTTCGTCGCTATGTCTCTTTCTTGCCTTCTTGCATTTCCATCCCTAGCTATTGTTCTGTTTCGCAAGATCTGTGTTGAGATCAACTCTACTTCTAAATTCAAGATCATAACAAGACAATTGTTTCTCCTGATTAGTTTGTGATGTAATTGTGTGCGAGACGTATTTGCATTGTTTCTAATGTGTGTAGGTACGTGCCTGTGTGATTATGCCTACTTATTAGCTGATATTGGGATACTATGAGGTTGATTTCAGCTGAAGCAGTTTATAATGGAATGGAACATATAGCAGAGACGAATTTTAAATACTACACAAAGGAAAATTTTGAGGAAGGCAAATCTTTAGATTCACTTTGAGAATTCATGGTATGTAGGTACTTTAAGTAACTAAAATCAGGATATCAACTAAAACTGGTTCTCTAGACGCATAGCTTTTAGTTGGTTCAGTTCCCCTCTAAATTGAAAGTTGCAACTTAATCATTTAACTCACAAACTTGTATATGACGTTGTCAGCTGAAGAAGTTGTGAGTTTGATTTTCTAGCTTGATCAAGACAGATCAATAGATCTGAGCTTATTTATATAGTTGTTGAACGTCCATTAGTTTTAGGCCTTTGGCTTGAAGGGCTAGAGGATAGTGGCTTATAAAGTTAGGACAGTGGCCTGTATCTTGATAACTTTGCCAACATACAACATTGCAGTTTACTTCCATATCGGGAAGGTAAACTTAATTCGATGTTTTCAGGTTGATAGATAGATGCTGATTTTGTTTTCCTTTATTTGTATTTCTAGTTCCCTAATCTTGCTAGATGTAAATATTCTGCAAGTTTTTTACGAGAAAGACGATAACCACCAGAGATCTATCACATGAATTGGAACGATAACCTTGTAAAATACAACTTGTGTATGTTATCTGACGGCTTAGATGCTGCTAATGTTTGTCTTAAACTGCCATTATTTGACACATATAGGTGGAAGGGTGAGCCAAGCAAAATTCCTTGGACGTTTAAAGCAACGGAGACCATGTACCTGCTGGAGGGCAAAGTTACGGTTTCTGTAGATGGGCATGAAGGATCTTTTGAGATTGGAGCTGGTGATTTGGTTGTGTTTCCTAAAGGAATGAAGATCGTCTGGGATGTCATCGAAGCTGTGAACAAGCATTATAGCTTGGAAAAGTAATGTACATTATATCTTCAGACTTAGCCTGCAGAAGTAAATGTGGTCTATAACTGCTTGATTTGTACTAAATTGAATGCCACCAACATTGCACATTATGTCTAAAATTGTCTTGAGATTGCAGGTTAATCAAATTAATGACAATAATCTTTTGTTTGTACATTTATTTTTGTTTCAGGGCAAAATGCAAATGCTTATAAGCTGAGATAGGCCAGTTATGGCATCTAATGATGGAAAGTTTAATTTACACCAAATCACCAACTGATTATAACACCTATATTTCTGAAGTCATGCACTCGGCTCTAGGTTTTATGTAAGATACATACACTAATACCATTTTATCATATAGACGGAATTTTGACTGAAATGGATGGAGAAGTCTAATTATATGTAGGCATGATCACAAAAAGATTTGGGTCTGGATCGAAGTTAATGGATCGAGCCTAATTTAATCGAATTCAGTCTGGAGTATTGAATTTGATTGTGCTCAAGTGCGCTAAAGTGATTGGATATGGTCCTATTCATTGTTATCCTTAATCATCCTTAATTACATTTTAAGTATGATATAGAATTAATTAAAGTAAAATTGACACTAATTTCAAGGAAGAAATTGAGAAATGGATTTTATGTTTTAAAGGGTACATCTAAAAATGCGAAATTACAAGAAATGTCCATATGTTTTCACTGACATTTGTTACTTTTAGTTAGGACCTCCGAATCCATTGGCACAGAATCCAAACTGATGCTGTTAGAACGAAGAATATCAGCTTTGAACATTTAGAATCATTCTTTATTTAAACATAATACCATTCATACCCTTTGTTCATGATGTTTAAGCACCATTGATTCTGGATTATAAACATCATAGCTAAAAGAAAAAAAGAAAAAACGATAATAGCTCCATGTGTACTAGACATATATGCTGATGTAGTTAGAGACATTTTGTGAAGGAACTCAATTGGAGAAGATAATGGCGAACTCAGGCAGTCCATTGATAGTGTGTTTTGGAGAGATGCTGATTGATTTTGTTCCTGACGTTGCTGGTGTCTCCTTGGCTGAATCCACTGGCTTTCTCAAAGCTCCTGGTGGTGCACCTGCCAATGTTGCTTGTGCCATCACCAAGCTTGGCGGCAAATCTGCCTTCATTGGCAAGGTCAGAGTGAGATCATGAATTCCCAGGGGACGTCATTCCAGGACACTTTTGATACTAATAAGAATATTACAGAGATCTCTGCCATTGTATATTCCTAATCAAATTTCTGATGATATGCAGTTTGGAGATGATGAGTTCGGGCACATGTTGGTCAATATTTTGAAGAAGAACAGCGTGAACACTGAAGGAGTGTGCTTTGATCAACACGCTAGAACTGCACTGGCGTTTGTGACGTTGAAGAGCAATGGAGAGAGGGAGTTCATGTTCTACAGAAACCCTAGTGCAGATATGCTGCTAAAGGAGAGTGAGATGAACATGGATCTTATAAAGCAGGCAAAAATCTTCCACTACGGATCCATAAGTTTGATATCAGAGCCGTGCAGATCGGCTCACCTGGCAGCCATGAGAGCTGCGAAGTCTGCAGGGGTACTGATTTCCTATGATCCAAATGTTCGATTGCCTCTGTGGCCTTCTCCTGAGGCTGCCAGGGATGGGATCAAAAGCATCTGGAACGAAGCCGATCTCATCAAGGTGCTCTAATCCGACCACTTGATTGTCCTCTGATTATGCTGTTCTCTTATAATCTCAATCATCATGTTCTCATATGGCTGCAGTTTAGACCATTATCGCAATTGCTTTCGTATTATCTACAATTTCAGGCAATTATGTTTGCAGTACCAATTCAGGATCCACAATTTACTTGCAATTGCAGGTGAGTGATGACGAGGTACAGTTCTTGACACAAAAAGATGCTACTAATGAGGAAGTGGTAATGTCTTTGTGGCATGATCGCCTCAAGTTACTAGTAGTCACTGATGGAGAGAAGGGCTGTAGATATTTCACCAAGGCAAGTCATGTTATCTTGTGTATTTCATCCTTCTTCTCCTTAAATCATATACTTCATGCTTTCTTATATACAACACTGAATTGAATGGTGCAGAGTTTCAAAGGAAACGTGGGAGGGTATTCAGTGAAAACAGTAGACACAACAGGAGCTGGGGATGCTTTCGTTGGTGCACTTCTGTTTTCTATTGCTAAAGATACTTCAACCCTTGATGTAATCCCTTTTCCTTTTCATGTTTCCTTCTTTTTAATATCAGTTTCCTTAACTCTTAGCTTATCATATAAATATGGATCATGGTATTGATTAATCAAGCTGTTCTTGATGATGAATTTACACCAAATGCAGAATGAAGGGAAGTTGAAAGAGGCTCTTGCATTTGCAAATGCTTGTGGAGCAATTTGTACAACTCAAAAAGGAGCCATTCCAGCCCTTCCAACCAATTCAGATGCTCTTGCACTCATCAAGTCTAAATAAGCCCAAAGAAACACATTTTCTTTCTAACTCCATTCTCTTTTTAAGTTCATCATTCTAATCAATAAGGTTATGCTTAATTAATATTGATTTCATTTCCTTTTGTTGATCGGACAAACTTACATTACACTATGTATTCTTATTCAAGTCATGCACTAGATCTTGTTTTTGATGATTAAGAGTACAGTTTTTCACTCTATTGTGCCATATTCCTTTCCAAAAGTTGGAAGGAGGGAACATAAAACCATGACCTAACAAAAGAAAACTCAAATCACGTCCAAGCCCATACTCAAACCCATAAACGTAATTAACATTAATTTTAACATCATTTTAGCATTAAAAAAAATCTTACCCTAATTCTCCAAACTTCTGGCAAGCTCAAAACTCAAAAACATAATGAATGCTAAGAAAAGTTGAGTCTAATGTTCTGTTTGTATTTTTCAGTTTTAATTTGTGTTTTATAATTTTAGTTTCTATTTTTCTTTTAAGTAAAGACAAATACTTATTTTATATTAATGTAATTATTTTTTATTACCGATAATGGTTACGTATTAGATAAAACTTAAATATAAATTGTTGTTAATTAATTAAATTTATTTTAGCTCTTATACAATATATATAATAATAAATTTCCATAAAATTATTTTATTTTATTAAAATAAATATTTTAAATTTTATTTAAAACTTAATATTTAATTTTAATATATTTTAATTATTAAATCAAAATTTTATTTAAAATTTCTTTATTTTGAAGATATTTTAAATTTAATTACATTATTGATAATTATTAAATTAAATTAAATAATTCATATTTTTATTAATAATTAATTTAATATTAAATTAAAATATTCATAATTCTTATTAATAATTAATATATTAAATAATTCAATAATTTATATTTAGTTAATAATAAATCATATTATAAAAATCAAAACAAAAAAAGAAAATTTACTTTTTGTGATTTTCATAAATTTTACTAGAAATTAAAAACTTAAACAAACAAACAAAAATTAAAAACTAAAAAATAAAAATAAATTAAAACAAACAAACCCATAATTAACATTAATTTTACTTAGTCTTTTGTTTTGATTATTTAAAGGGATTCTAATATGATGGGAAGAAAAGCATAACGTCTCTAACCCTATGTTTGGTTGCTGTCCCGAGAGTAGGGACAGTGGATAGAACAAACAAATTCTGTCTCTGCTATCCGTTTGGTTGCTGTCCTCAGATTTTTGTCCACCGTCTCCGGTAGACAGGGACAAAAATTTTTGTCCCTCTCAAAAAGGGAGGACAGGAACACGTTGTCCCTGTCTCCGCTCAATAAGAGATAGGAATAAGCAGCGTGAATGATTACGAGTAGTTACAATTTTGGTTTCTTTTGTTTTATTTAAGTTTTTAAAATTTACCAAAACCACAAAAAAAAAATTGTTTTCGTTCTATAATCTAATTTACTTATACCTAAATAAATATTATTATATTATTTAATATATTAATTATTAATAAGAATTATAAATAACATAATTTAATATTATATTTAATAAATTAAAATTATAAATAATTAATTAAATTAAAATTATAAATAATTAATTAAATTAAAATTATAAATAATTAAATTAAATTAAAATTATAAATAATTAATTAAATTAAAATTATAAATAATTAAATTAAATTAAACTAATAATTATTAATAAATATAATTAAATTAAAAATA
>JAOTBA010000003.1:4371312-4382992 GCA_025629845.1 Erythroxylum squamatum | reverse complement strand
TATATTTTATTTTGTAATAAAAATTATTTATGCATATAAATATTATTTAAAGTATATTAAACAATATGAAAAGCACAGTATACTAATTATTATATAATTTTAAACCATATGAAACATAAATGAAAATATATCTTACCAAACGTTTTACATAGATTATATCATAATTAAACTCATATCCAAAATAAATATTAAAACATATTAAAAAATCAAATAATATTATATAAATCCTAAGATAAATATTCAAGTTAAATAAATAATTAAATACATAATAAACGGGAAGATGAGTTTGTAAATATTTTAGGAATTGTGTATAAAACATAAAGGTAAAATAAATTTAAAAAATAGACTCATTAATTGATCTAAAAAAATCACCTAAAAGACTATTTGAGAGCTTTTTAGAAAAGCTCTAAATTTAAACTTCTTAAAAAGCTATATTTTAGGCTACCAAAAAAATTATATCTATTAGAAATATTTTTTATTTTACAATTAAACACCTATTTTTTTTATAAAAAAAATTGTGGGTAAAAAAAAAACTTATTATTGACCTCTCAAAAACCCGTCAAAACAGGCACTTACAATAAAGCACAGGAAAGTTAGATTCCTTTAATCAAATGAGTAGTTAATAACTTTTTTGTACAAAGTGTTACACTCAACAGTTCCATCACCTTTTTATCCATTAGAAGTTTTCAAAAGGAAGCTATTGAGTTTTACATGGAAATAATTACATCCAATTATGAATGTGATTTTTTACAAGAGGATTATACACTTCAAACACCTAATGTGTTACTTATGTGTCGTAAAGTTACATGCTCATGGCTCTTGATGAAACCTCTGATTCACCCTCCTGCAACTCCCTCTCTGAAGCTTCAACATTTTCCTATAATAAGACACACCAGATCAGTTAGCAACTAGAATATAATGAAACTGTAAGTCGGATTATTCTACATGAGTAAACTAGACCGTAATCCTAATTCCAAACATAAAATCCATTGCACTACAAGCAATGGCAATATTCTTGTTGAAACCTGGAAATTGTTGTTAAATCAGAAGATCAAATTCGAAGAGATTTTAGAAAGCATGTGGGAGAGATCAGATCATATGAATATCAAGAACAATACCGCAGTTTCTTTCGTTTTATGTTCAGCAAGGTACCGATCCAGTGCGCCGTCACCACGCAAAATTTTCCCACCACATCCTGGAGCACTTATCGATCCTACAGACTCGTCGTCAACTAAAACTGCATCTATCCTGTCACTTACTGCTTTATCATCGGGAATCTGTGAGAGAGACCAAAAGAATGATACAAACCATCAATGTCCGTAGCATTCTTTATTCTTTTGGGCAGTGTATTTCATATAAACCTCCAGGCATCGCATACCTCGTACATGGCTTCAGTTAGAATACTTTCCAGTAAGGCTCTCAAACCCCTGGCACCAGTATTCTTAGCCATTGCCTTTTTAGCAATGAGTCTCAGTGCGCCTTCTGTGAAATGAAGCTTCACCTGAAACCAGTAGTCATAGGCTATCACACAGGCCTAAAGTAACCGAAGCATCAATGATTTGATGATTAAAAACAGGAAGAGAGACATCATCTTACATTGTTCATACTAAACAATTTCTTGTACTGCTTACCAAGAGCATTCCTTGGTTCTGTGAGAACCTGTGAACAAAAACAAGGCAAGTATGTGTCACCCATATTCATATCAGTTAGGAGATGAAAGTTTCAATGCAAACCTTTCCTTAGTCATTTCCAGATGAAACTTGTTTAAACATACGCAGGAAAGGCATAAAGGCATTTTAATAAACTATTCTCAAGCATTATGAAATGTTCCACTATCGCATTCCCGATTCCAACTTAAACAAAATTGACTTGTGCCCTTTTAGATCATTGGAATGTAAGCTAAAAGCACGTAAAAATTAATACAAAAAGGTGAAGAAAAGATTACCCGCACGAGTTGATCCTCTGTTAGGGCTGACAAACTAACTAGTATTGGAAAACGCCCAATAAACTCTGGTATAAGGCCATACGCAATAAGATCAGCACTCTCAACCTGCAGTTATACAAAGTGTTTCAGGTATAAATACATATTTCATACCCACTTAACTATGGATAAACGACAATTAATTGTATGTGCTATCTGAAACATTTGGAAGGATCCCCATTCTTACGGATTCAAGTAAAGATGATGTCACAACTGCATTTGTTACTCCTCCAGCTCTCATGTTAGATCGAACAGGTGCTCCAAATCCAATTGATGAATCTTGCCGTCTGATATGCATAGAATTTTTTAGTTCCAATATTCAAAAAGAAATACTATCATGCAACAGTATTTGCAAACACAAAACTACCACAAGGCATTACCTCTCCGAAATTGTCTTCTCAAGATCAACAAAAGCTCCACCGCATATGAAAAGGATATCTTTTGTATCTATCTGTGTCATAGTTGAAACAACTTAACATCAAACTCCCAAATTAACGATGAATTTAAATTGGTGGGTGATTAAACAAACTATGTAATGATTATGGTGATGTTAATGATACTAAAGATATCCTGGTTACTGAGATTCATTCCCTTATATAGAAAATTTTTACTAAAATGTAAATTAACTAATAATGAACACTTAAAAACGCTTGCAAAAAAACTGGACGGGGAACTTTAATTCCAAATTTATTAATAACAACCTCAAGAACAGACATGATAAGATGAAGCCTAATGAAGAATAGATAAGCAATTATATGAATAAATAGGTGCCACCCTGCAGCTACATGATCCACAAAAACAAACAGTTCAAAGCTACTTCACACTTTCAAAGATACTAATGTATTTTTTAAGATGAGGAGAGAAGGAAAGACTGTCCCTAGCAGGAATCACACATATTTTCCTTTGGCCCATTTCCTTGCATATCTATTTCACATGAAGCCAAACTGGTCATTCACTTGTCACTTATATCATATCAGAGCAATGAGTTTGACTTTCCCATTCAAGAAGAAATTCTCATATTATGGTTAACTGAAATCAGTAGCACCTCGAGGTATCCTCCACAAAATTGGAGATATTATCATTGCTAACAAAAATCAGTGTAATCTAGGATGTAGATTTCTATTTAGCAAAACAGCAGTGTATGTTCTAGTGCAAGTAATATAGCAGATCCATTCAGGGAATATATGGAAGGACATTGGGTTCATACCTGTATGTTATCACCCCGAGGATGCTTTCTTGCACCTTTTTCCGGAACATTCACTATCTGAACAAATAGAAACTTCTAATTATATGCTACCATTGGAAACAGTGGAAACAATGTGAGCTAAGGAAAGAAAAGTTGAAACAAAAACAAACTCATATAATATGCTAGGAGCCGAACTCAAAGTAAGAAATACCATGTATCTTATCAACATCTATATATATATATATATGAAAGCTGACAATGAATCTTTCCCCATATCTTTGACAAGTAGGATTGAATTGCACTGGATAAGAACCAGAACAAAATAATTTGTTACCAAAATAATCGACAGTTCTCCGTAGACAGATCTTATATTGCACAAGAACCAAACCTCAGAATGTATTGCCATATGTCCAGAGTTAACCTTATCCAGAGCTTAATCGTTAGGGTTTCTACTAAGCACCAGTCATTATAGAAACAGAAGTTCAGATCACATCCAGAAGATAGTGAACTTGTTGGTGTTTACAAAGCTGCTCTTGAATGTCATCATATAATTTATATTCAGGCTTGACCTTCTTAAGCTAAAACTTTGACAATCAACATTTACAAGAAAATAAAAATTAATTAAATAAGAAACTGATCATTAACCATTTAAAATTGGTCTACTTACTGTCCCCTCCAGCATTTTCAATAATGCCTGCTGGACACCCTCACCAGAAACATCTCTACTAATATTTAAGCTTTCAGCCTGCAAAATGATTGCAAATGTTGGAGAAAAATGTGAGCCAGAAGAAATCAGGATCAATGCACTAGCAAATCAATAAGAACAAGTTCAAGCGACCTTCTTAGTTATCTTATCAACTTCATCAATGTAGACCATCCCTTGTTGAGCAGCTTGGACATTGAACTCTGCTACCTAGACGCCAAAGAAAAAAATGAGTATTCGAGTTATTTGTATAGTGAGAAAGTAAATATTATCAGAAACCCTTTAACATCCAGCAGGATATTCTTTGCTATATAGAAGAAAGATCAAGTTGCAAAATAAGCAACGTACATTACAAAAATCCTTAGTCATAGCATGAATAGGTCCAGCACATATCAATACACTGCAAAGAGGTTAACTACTGATTGAATATAATATTTCATCTTACCTAAAGAACATGTCAAGTTTCAAAGAAGAGGGAACGAAAAGGAACACTCAATAGTTCACTGAGACTATCATTATTAAAAATCATTACAAAATGACATTCAACTTATTCATGGTGAAAGCAGACTGGTTTTGTTTCGAAAATATGAACAAAAAGAAGTGCTCCAGACGAAGAAGAATCACTTGCTTATCAAACACAAAATAATTATGGTCATTCCTTTGACAAATCTTCACATGCCAGGATGCAGGTTAGAAGATTTAAGGACCTATGACCATTATGTGCACATAGTCACATATCACTACCAAAGCATGCTATTGGATAACTGTTCAGTGGCTGGAGGAATAAAGTGGGTTTACATATCTAGACAGGCGACGAGTTTTTTCTCCATTCAAGCTAAATTACTCAATAAGTTAGCCCACAACAAAAAGTAAATGTAAAAGTCAAAATACAGTAGCCAATGCCAGAAAACAGAGAAGGTGCACAACTATATTTATCACCAAGTGTCAATTGAAAGGAGCCAAGTTGATGGATAGCACTTACTGGGAACCCGTAGGACTGAAACCTACAGGGCAATGAAATGGTGAGCTACATTGCAACCCAATTCAAGGAGCAAAAAGAGAAAACAAATAATAAGCTAGATTGACCACACCCTCCCACCCCAACGCCACCCAAAAAATGGAAAAAAATTGCCTCTTCTTTTTCTCTCCTTCCGTTTTTTCCTTGTAATTTAAAGGACCTATTCCCCGGCTCTATCACCAACAAAACATAAATCTCAACATTTTTGCCAAATCAAGGGCACCCTACCTAATAAACCCAAACATAACAGAAAGCTCTTAAATTTGATTATTTCACACTATAACCTGACCAAAGCCTCTATTTAGTACATGGATATTATTAGATAAAAAAGATGGGGTATGTCTTTTGGGAAAAGTGAAATTGGAAGGGTACGAGATGGACAGAAGAATTTTATTATCTGAAAAACCTTGCACTCCTTAAACTTATCTAAATCCCCAAGACCTGGAACACAAACCAATGACCAGATTCTATGTCCAATTTGAAAGACTGGAATATAACAGTAAAACCTTGATTTTGATATTTGATACTTGAGCCAGTATGGCATGAGCAACAACAGAACAATAAAAAGAATCTGGATTCTAATTGAATAAAAGCACTAGAATCCTGTGCAAAACGCCAATGTAACCATGCACATATCACAGGGATCTAATGATTAGCATGGATGTAAAACAAAAAGACTTCAGATATGAGCGTGTACCGTGAGCAATTTGTACAATATAGATTCAACATCTTCTCCAACATAACCAGCCTGCAGCAGATAACAGTGTTTTGGCTCTTTTAGTGGATAGTAGCAATCAGAAACGAAGGTTTATAAAGTGGAACAATACTGTTGCTGGAAGATAGGAAGGGATTGAATCACTTTCAGACAAGCATGCAATCATCAACATTTATTGACATTAACGTAAGTAGGGTGCCACTTTTAGCAATCATATTGTCTAAGGAGATGACTTACCTGAGTTAATGTCGTCGCATCAGCAATGACAAAAGGAACATTGACAAAGCGTGCTAGTGTTTTTGCCAGCAGCGTCTTCCCTATTTCACATATAAGTCAGAACAGCCTGGAATTCTATATTTGAAAGCCTGAAAGCAGGTTTACAAAGGAATCTGAAGAATGCTGGTTTAAATCCAAAAATGGCATGGGACTTGTTATAATATTGCATAGAGTTTGTACCCGATCCAGTAGGGCCCATCAAGAGCACGTTACTCTTTTCTAAGTCAACATCATCATCATCATCATCATCTATTACCCCAGAAGTTCCTGATTCAGCTCCTGACCTAGTATTATCATGAATCACTTCAGTTTCTTTCTCAATGAATTAGTTAAACACAAGAAACAGATAACAAAACAAATTTCAAGGTCCTTACAATTGTAGATATATTCAAGGCAATGAATGGAGTTCTATCAGGATACAACACTATGAGAGACAAAGGGTAGCTGGAGACTAACCCTTTTTCGAAGGACGCATGGTAAATCCTCTTATAGTGGTTGTAGACTGCCACAGCAAGCACCTACAACATAAACATAAATCAGTGATTTCAAAAAACGCTGAAGAATGCCAAATGTTCTCAAGATGCATGGAATGCATCTACAATTAGAGTCCCCCACAACCAATAGTCTCAAGTCAAAACTTAGACACGTAAGAAACCTTGGTGTTTTTTGCCATCCAGTCCCTCTTCCAAGAACTACTTTTAGGCATTCACCAAAAATAAGCTCATTCTTAAGATAATAGAGGTTCTGCATATGTATGCAAATTACATTACTTATACTAAGCAGCAACAGCTAAGAAGCAAGCATAAGAAAACTTTAAGATTCAAATTAATATAAATCAAGCCCAAGCATAGCAAAGGATGTCAGATGAATGAGGTAAGTACGAATTATGGCATGTAAATCTGAGCGCATGAGTAAGATAACAACCATCATAGAGTATAAGGATCATGGATTTAGATGGAGTTTTCAGCCAATAATCAACTAAGAAAAGTCCCCGAGTTTTGAAACAATCATAAGATATAAACAGCTTTATAATTACTTAAATCTCTCCCGTCAAGCATCAAGCCACGACGCGCAATGCATACCATACAAGTACAGGAAATGAGATGGGGAATCTGGTGGTCGTTCAACAATAATATAGTTATAAGCAAACAAATAATTGATCCACAAAAGAGAACCTTTTTGGCTTTGTCTTGGCCGATGACAAACTTATCGAGACCCTTGCAAATTTTCTTTGGAGTAGGTAAATCCTTGCCCAAATTAGAGCCACCCCATCCACCGTTCTTTTCTCCTCCACTCCCAGCAGGACCACCACCAC
Source organism: Erythroxylum squamatum (assembly GCA_025629845.1). Classification (NCBI taxonomy): domain Eukaryota; kingdom Viridiplantae; phylum Streptophyta; class Magnoliopsida; order Malpighiales; family Erythroxylaceae; genus Erythroxylum; species Erythroxylum squamatum. Next base: position 4,375,798 of record JAOTBA010000003.1, on the reverse strand, counting down.
CACCACCACCAGGACCTGAAGCTCTTATGAGATTAACCCCAGGTGCAAAAGGTGGTCCAGATGGAGTATGCACGGCCAAACCATTACCGCCAGGAGGAGGAATCCCCGGTGGTGGTGGAGGAGGCCAATTCTGAGGTGGTTCTCCCCCATAGGACCTAAAAGTCTCCCAAAATGAAGCCCTTAGCCTACTAAAACCACTATTCCCACCACTAGGAAGACTAGAACCATAATCCTCAGAGGAATGCTCTTGGATTGATTTGGAATGGGATTGAGTGTGTTTCCCATTCTTAAGTTGCTTGTTATTGCTAACTCTACCAATCTCCACAAAACTCCCCTGAAGAGGAGCAATCTTATGAGGCCGGAAATAATATGCAGTCTTACAATTTGGACAGAAATTCACAGCCTGGTAGTTATTGTTATTGCTACTACTAACATTACTGGACTTATTGGGATTTTCTCGATCAAGATTTGGATAATGACGATTAGAGAAAAGAAGATCCAAGTGCTTGGAACAGCGAGGACAATTGGCCTCTGCCCTTAGCTTACGAATTTCACCGTCATCGTTGCCGCCACCCCCGCCGCCACCGTGGTCCCACTTGTACCGCTCTTGGATTGAAATGAGCGACTCTCGCCGGCGGTTGCAGCCCATGTTCATGTTGTGGAGGTAATTCAAGTGCGTGGAAATAGTCGCCGCCTGAGCCAACATGTAATTCTGCTTCCGCCGGCAAATAGGAGTCTCAGGTCGGCGGCCGAAACGAGTTCCGCCGCCGGAAGCTAGCAGCGGAGGCATGTCCTTCACTTTCTTCCATCTCCAAATCCCAGACATATAGAAAAATCGATCTTGAAACAACCCCACCACAACAAACCTTATAAAATATGGATTACCACACACCTCCCCACAACCCAACAAAAAAAATTGACAGATAGAGATTTCTACGTTGTTGGTTTGCAAGTTCCAAGTTCCAAAGAAGAAAAAGATGAGAAATTGGGATCTGTAAATGCTACTATATTGATGACAATATTATATATACACAGATAAATACATGGGAACAGAGGACTAAAGAGATTGCTTCTGTTGTTGTGCTAAGAAATTCATCATTACTAAATTATAAAGGAGAAAGGGAAAGGGATAACTTGGAAAACTTATAGAAAAAAAACCCGAAAAAGAAGATAAAGGGAGAGTGTTCGCAGGGAAAACAACGGAAAGGAAACGGACTCGTGTACTCTTCTGTCTCTTCTTATCCTCGTAACTACTGATTAGCGTTTGTTTACATACAAATACATACGTAGATACAGATGTTCATTTTATCTGGTTCAAGTTGTAAGAATTTTGTGTTCGATTATGACAGTTTTGACTACGTCTTGCAACTCTGAATCACGGCTTTGCCTATTTTCTCGGGTTGACTAACCTTGAGGAGGTTTCGTGGGATCGTGGCGATATGGATTTTAGCACACCAAAAGGCCATGATCAGTTTCATCACTTAATCACGAAATGCACTATGAAGAACAAAATTGCAAATGCTGAATCATAATGTGGTATTTTAGATACTTTATGAATGATCATGGTTTCAGTTAATCGAAGGTACATGTTATAGCTCGAGCTCCTTTCCCTGATTAGAAGTTGAGCATGTGAAATCAAGAGTAACAAATGGTCACGCTTAGACTTATTTCAAAGCTTTAAACTTTTAGTGCAGTTTGTTTCTTTTTTTTCATTTTTTGTTTTTGATTTTAAATTTAGTAAAAAATTTGTTTGTTTAAGTTTTTTAGTTTTAGTTTTAATTTTTTATTTTGATTTCTTCCTATTTTCAAATTTTATAAGAACCAAAAAAAAGGAATTTATTTTTTGTTTTTCTCATAATTTGATGTACTATTAACTAAATATATATCATTTAATTAATTAATGTAATATTATTAATATGAATTATGAATAATTTAATTTAATTTTATATTATATTATATTAATTAAAATATAAATTATTTATTTTTATTTAATAATTTGTTTAATTTTATAATGAAATTAAATAAGATTAATTTATGATTATTAACGAATATACAAATTTTAAAATATTATCAAAATATATAAATTTCAAATGATTTTGATTTAATAATTAAAGCATATTTTTTAAAATTATTTATTTTAATATAATAAAACAATTTTTATTGATAATTTATTAATAAATATTATACGAAAGATTAAAATAATTTAAAATAATTTATTTTTATTTTTATGATATGTAATTATCATTGATAATTTAGTTAAATTCCTCGACGTCTAATAAACAAAATGAGTCTTAATTAATGTGATGAGATATGTACTGGTCTGTGATAAGTAGATTTAATAAATTTACTATAAATAGCTGCTAAGGTGTTTTGCAGTGTGCTTATCTAAGTTTATGAACATCCAAATTTCTGAGAGACTCACGCATTAAGAAATTTGCAAAAAGACATCAATGACATATTATGGATAAACAAAATTCGTAAAGATTATTCAAAAGTTTGAGGAGTTTGTTGAAGCAATTCCGCAACTTATTCGGATAACTAGATATGTATTTTTCTGCCTTTTTTCGTTAATGCAAATTTATCGAAGTCTAACAGTAAGGGTTGATCTTCACTTAAGTTGGGAGTTCTATTTCCGCTTGTGTATACAACAGTGTTAAATACCCAGATGTTAAGCCGTTTTTTGGAATCTCACAAGATATAAGCAGGAATCAATCTAAGCGTGATAATAGCTACCGATAGTGCAAGCTCATCCCGTGGGTAAAAAAAACAAATTATTATTTTATTCAAATTATTTTGAAGTGATATTTAAATTTGAATTCAATATATTAATTTCAAATTGAGTCACATCTAAATTAACATTTCCAACTATTAGAAATATAATATTAGCAGGTAGGCGGTCCAATCCTTACACCTAACGTTTGAGGGGGGAAAAAAAGAAAGAAAGACAAGAGGATAGAGTGTGTTGAACTAACTTAGGTAACTAAGGAATATCTCATTTAAACACATAAAATTGATGTGACAAGTAAATCAAGACGAGTAAATCATTTGGAGCAAAATGTTGAAATTGCTGCCATTCGTAGACCATCGTGTTGATCTCTGGTCTGACAGGTTCCTGGACCGTTTTAGAATATTGGAGCAAATTCCTTTTGGGGTTGACAATGTCGATCTCTCCCCGGCCAGAGTTGAGCGGGAGGAGACCCCTGAAGGTCATGTTATTACCCTTGACGTTCCAGGGTTGAAAAAGGAGGACTTGACGATAGAAGTGGAGGAAAATAGGGTGTTAAGAGGGTAAATGGAGAGGGGAAGAGAGGGGGGGAGGAGAAAGATGCTGGCATCACACAGTTGAGAGAAAAATCTAGTCGGAGGCTCGGTCAACTTGGGCCTGGCCCGTTCATTTCGGGTCGGTCTGGGAGGGATGAACCGGGCCCCGACCCAGTTGCATAACTCTGTATAAGAGAACCAAACCCTAGATTAGGGTTTTCAGGTTGACATTGAACGCTTGAAACAGCGATGGCCGTAGGGTAATATCTCTCTGTTGTCTTCTTATCTCTACTTATTTATGAATATTTTCGCGAGAAGATTGGTTATTGACGTGTTTTCTGTGTTGTTTTGCAGGAAGAACAAGAGGATTTCCAAGGGCAAGAAGGGTGGCAAAAAGAAGGCGTGAGTTCTCTGGCTGACCCTTTTCTTATTTCTTTTCATCGTATCTTGACGATTAGATACGATTTGCGTAATTTTTTGAACAAGTTTTGTTAGTTGGAATCTATGTTTGGTTTGATTTGTCGGTTTAGTGACTGTACATTGAGTTTATGGATGTTTGTGGTTGTGGTTTTTGATGGGTTGGGTTTTGATGATGAACAAATGAATCAGAGTGGACCCTTTTGCTAAGAAGGATTGGTATGACATCAAGGCGCCTTCTGTTTTCTCTGTCAGAGGCGTTGGCAAAACACTCGTTAGCAGAACTCAGGGAACCAAGGTCTGTCTCTCTGTATATTGTGTAGTTTTTTAATTACATTTATGATTTTGATGATTGTGTATGCAAGGCTGTGATCTTTTTCTGGTTGCAAGCTCTCGTTAAGACATAGAAAGTTGAAAGGACCAAATTTCAATAACTGAGTTGAATGACTGGCATTTATATCGATTAAATTTTTTTTTCCAAGGATATGATATGTTTGACTTCTGTATTGTTTTCAATTTCACTTGTGCTCGGATATATTCATATCCTGCATATGTAGCGATTCCATGGATAAAGGAGCATTTAGTTGTCAAGAAGCATTTTCTATAACTTTGCCGGAACACAAAGGTTTGTTAATTGTGTTGGAATTGTTTGCTCATGTTTGCTTCATCTTAACAGATTGCTTCCGAGGGACTGAAACATAGGGTCTTTGAAGTCTCTCTGGCCGATCTCCAAAAGGATGAGGATCATGCCTACAGGAAGATTCGACTTAGAGCAGAAGATGTTCAAGGGAGGAATGTGCTTACAAAT
>JAOTBA010000003.1:4341934-4353172 GCA_025629845.1 Erythroxylum squamatum | reverse complement strand
TATCATTGGAAACTGATGCAACAAGCTGTCACAATGGTGTAGCAAGTCCTATTACATTAAGTAGAAAAACATGTCAGTGATGAACTGTGTGATTTGCAGTGAACAAAAGAAAAACAGACCCAAAACAATCTACAACATTTCTGGTCTATTTGGCACAGAAACAAGTGATCACATGCATCAAATTACTGAGAAAACGAAGATGAAGTAGGGCAATACCTTGAGAAAGCCAGCTCCAGCAGGAAGAATCAACTGCCACGTTGGATCTGAGCCGAGCATTAGCAGTGGCACTATGAAACGGCATCAATGATTCCACACTTCCCAAAACCCTAAAATAAGATAAATTTAACCAGAAAAAGATTCCACATGAAAAACATAAACATTACAGAATGAGTAACAAGTCCATCAAGCACCAAACTACAGTCCCCGTACTACAATCATGAACAAAGAGTTTAACTAAAATGGAAAAAGATATATCAAGAGATGCAAAAATTACTACCTTGAAGGACTTTTGGTGATTCCTGTTAGTGATGAAGCGAAAGCAGAGGACACAGGTTTTGGGTTTAAGGTTTTCTGTGCAAGGGTTTTGGATCGAGCAGCCATTGACCTAGAACATGCAGTTACAGATGATCTGCAAAATGACGCCATTTGAGCGTTGGAGTACGAAGAAGAATATCGAACAAATAGATCAGACGCGCTGGAGACGAAGAGTATCTTAAACCCTACTAGATTTTGGGTGTCACGGAGAAGAATATCGAACAAATATCAGACGCGCTGGAGACGAAGAGTATCTTAAACCCTACTAGATTTTGGGTGTTCAATATCGATGCCGTTTAGGCCCGTCCCTCCAACGCACCGCTTAGCCCAATAGGTTAAATCTACAAATTATAGGCTTGAGTTTTTAAGAATTAGTTAGTTAGGGGTAGGTCAAGTTGTAGTCAATTAACAAAAACCTTCGGTTTAACCTTTCAAAGCATTGGAGAATACAGTTCAAGTGACGACAAGATAGGTGCATATACAGTATACTCGCTGCTCTTCAGTCAATGCGTAAGTTCCACATAACAAACTTCGTGCTAAGCCCACTTGGTAAGAAGAAAATGAAGAACATCCCTCGCTTATGGTGCTCATTTGATGCTTTGATACTTCAGATTATCAAGTCAAGCAGGTGATATTTGTAACACCATAAGAACATAATAAATGTGCAGTTATTGACAAGCCAATGGAAAATAATCAGCTGTCCCATAGGTCCTGTAGCATTCAACCAGACCCATGTTCAGGTAAAAAAGTTTATAAACATGAAACTGCTGCATATAAACTTGGCAAGTATCCGATCCTGACCTAAAATAATCGTAACATAGCCTAACAGAATCATTCGAACAGGAATTGAGTTTAAAATATTAAAAAAAAAATCAAGCTCGAGAATCCATTGTTATTATTGCACCAAACAAATTGTTTCTGATGTACAAAATAATTTTACATCGACAAGCATAAAAATCCCAGTAAACATAAGATTTCAGACGTCAGTATTTACTTATTTTACTGAAACTCCAGAAGGTGAGTACAGCATAAAATTTGATGCCCATTCAACTAGGAAAGTCTTCTCTAAAAACCAATGGAGAAATCGAGATACTTGTTCCGAAACAAAATTATGTTATCCCCGCAAAAATTGCAAAACAAGTATGGTGCAATTGCCCAGCAGTTCTTGGGAAATGTAACGTCCGGTCAAATAAAGCATTGGTGTCTTCCTCCTGTCAAACAGACAGCCCCAAGTTCTATTTAAGGACAGAGGACTTTTTCCCTTATTTCAGCTTAACTGTGCCTTTCCTTGCATTTGGGTGGTTGCAACTTGATGTCAGTTTCACGGGTTGCCACTTCTTTAATTGGCTGCTCACAGAAGAATGTTGCTTGACCCACCAGACAGAATCGCTTATTTGTGAAAACCAATTGAACAAACAAAAGGGTTAGCAAAATAAGAAGTCTGTCCAGCAGAGGAAGAATGCTTGTTTAACAGTCCTGGACAAGTTTAGAAGATGAAATGCTGATTTCCCACTGCTCAGAATCTCGATAACAGAGATACACAAACAAAATTCTCCTGTTTCAAGATGCATGGATTTTAGAATTTTCCTTCAGCAGGTTTTTACCAAAAATCCTTAGGCTCTCCATGACAGCTTGAATTTTCTCTGATAGAGAGGTGTAGAGGCACATTTGTGCTGCTTCGTCAAGTCCACAAGGAGTTGTCATCCATCCAGTTTTTGGGAGAGATAAATTGCGCGACATAGTAATTGCCACTTGCCTCATGTTAGGAAGGTCGAAGTTTATTGGTTCACCAACAACAATGTTAATTTTCTTATTGCATAAGGGAACAAGGGGCCTTCTGCCAAACCAATACTTCTCAGGCATCACCTACATATTAAAACAGCAATATGATGTGAAACACACAGAAAAACCCCAAAACTAAAGTAACCAGGCCAGCTAGGATTCCATAAATTTCGTTTGCAAGTCATCATAACATTTTCACAAAACGGAAATAGCAGAAAAAGTTAAAGAAAAGAAATAGGATTATCCAAAGGAATACAGAGTTACAGAGATCTTGATTGTTACAAAGAAGTAGCAAATGTAGGGTTTCGCAAGTATAAGCTTACTACAGTTCTATCATCCTGGTTCTGCTTAGAATTTTATTTTAAATCCAATAAAGCCAAGTTCAAAAAAATAAAAATGGTGATAGAAAATGAAAATCCATAGATGTGAAGCTAAGATCAAGAATACCAACAGTCAACTTGAGATAAATTGGAACAATTAGGCAATGAATGACTAATATTAAAAACCTCGAGAAGATTGAAGTATCTACCCTGAATCCCCCAAGTCAAGATACTTTTAAATTATCTTGATTGCTTAGACTATGAGCTCAAGCTGCTTGTGAAAATTTTAAGATTTTGATAAATAATATTTTCAGCCAAAGGAAAAACATAATTCTAACTGGATGCCCAACAAATTTTGGAAACGAGTAATAGCTTCATTCCATTAAGTTGCCAGCTCTCACTCATATGGTGGAAATGATATTCTTAATATCATAGTTTGCTGGCTTGTCTGACACAGAATTAGAAGCCTGATGATGGTAACTAAACAAGGGAAATTCATATAAATGCCTAGACAAGAACATCACCAGAAGAACATTCACCTCTTCAAAACCATGATGAATAATTGGCAAGACTATTGGCGGTACAGAGGAGCGAGTAATCAGACTTGCAGTTCCCCATTTTAACCGTCTTATAGGAGCATCTGTTTGACAAACCTTTCCTTCAGGAAAAGTATGTAGCTGTTTATTAAAGACAATGAACACATCATACCAAGCAGAAAATCATGGTTCATTCTTTGAGAAAGAAAATGAAATGCAACAAGCTTCCATTTCTTAAGAACTTCATAAAACCTGTAATACTTGATACAGTTACTTAGTACACGTACTTCTAAGAAAAGTGTAACATAACAGTAGGATACTTAAGTAAGTACCCATTCTCCATTCCCCAAGCGTTCAAGAGCTTCGTTCATGTGTTCTTGATAAATACCACCACCCCTTGTAATAGGTATACATTTGCCTGCACAATTTACTAGCTTAGGCACTAAAACTGAAACAACAAGAAACAATCCCATTACAACCTGCAAATATCAGTATCCCTAGCATTACACTAGTCAAAAACTCCATCAATGTTCAAGTTAAACCATTCTAGTCATGATGCCCGACATGAACCCAAAAAATTCAAAGAATTACAGTTAACTATTAGATTCCCTTTTCACAGTTTTCTTGAAATTACTCCTTTTTCAGGATACAATCACAATCCAAAAACAGAAGAAAGAACATAAAGAAAGCTTGGAATAGCTCACCAGTGCGGAATACATAAGAGTAAACAGGATTCTTGAAACAAATGTCTTCAGCCGTCAGCACCCACCGAGCCAATTCAGAATTCGTAGTGGGAAATCCCTTGAATCCCCACATTACAGGATCATCTAGCCTATTAAAGGAAAAGAACATCTAAACTCAAGTTCACGAAACAGACACAACCAGTAACGTGAAAGAAAGAAGCAAACTTTTTGGAACTTACGTAGACATATGATTACTGACAGTAATGAGGGGAACCCTGGGAGGTCGAGATCGGACAAGACGGACGAGGGTATCGGCGTTGTGAACGGAGGTGGTGTTTAGAACATTGGCCACGACCTTAGCGAAAGCTCCGACCAACATAAACACCGTCTTTCTAGGAATCCCACGTAAGTGGTTGCTTGCCGCCGCCCATTCCATTGTCCGCCCCATCGATCCACTCTTAGCTTCCCGGTGTTGACGTCAGTTTCACATGGAGACCCGACGATTAGCGGCCGGCCCTATGTTTTTCTTTAATATGTAAATCAATTAAATATTTAATTTAGTTATTTTTTAATATAAATATTTTTATTATAATTATAAATTATCTTAAATAATAATTTAATTAATTTATATCAACATTTTACTCGGAGGGAGACAAAAACCGCTAGAGAGAGAGAGCACTCACCAAGTTGGCGTTTGCAGGACACACACTATCAGTCTATCACAGCTTTATCTCGTAACGCAATTATCTTTGATCTTCAGGTACTGCAAGCTTCCTCCTCCTTTCACTTGAATTCCAACAAACGAAACAATTCTTCGTTTTGTCTTTGTAATTTCAATAGTTATTGTTTCGTGTTGAAGAAGAAGCAAAACAGATAGATGGCTGACCGGTTGACGCGTATAGCCATAGGGAGCGGCGATAGGTCCAAGCCCAAAAAGTGCCGTCAGGAATGCAAGAAGAGCTCTACCGTTGTTAAAACCGGTAACCCTTTTCTCTCTTTTTTTTTTTTTCAGAATTTGGATGTTTAGAAGGGATGCTTTAGAATGCAAAATTAAACTACCCTTCAAAACTAATTGGATTCTTGGGGGAAGACATGGCCAGTGTTTGAATTTGTGATAATCGGTTTATGATTGGGTGGAAAGTAGGTATGTTACATTATAATCCTACAGTATGTTATTTGTAAGTATTAAAAAGAAAAAAAATTCAATTAGATAATTTATAAGTAGGCTCGGTTTGCTATAATTATATGTTTTATTTGGAGATTGTCGTTGGCAATGCTGTATTGTCAGGATCCAAGTTTCTTATGTTCTTGTTTGGTTTGTTGTTATTGACAGGGAAACTGTGTATTGAGGTTTCTGCGGCATCTAAGTTAGCTTTTATATCTGAAGAATTATGTATTGAATGCGGTATCTGTGTTAAGGTTTGTAGGTTGAGTTTTGAATATTGTTTGCTTTTGTTTCTTTAACATGTCGGGCTTACATAAAGCTTACTATATGATGCACTAATGCAGAAATGCCCTTTTGAAGCAATTCAAATCATCAACTTGCCAACGGAATTGCATAAAGATACAACTCATCGATATGGGCCCGATACCTTTAAGTTGCACAGATTTGTCAGTGTTGGTGGCTCTTTGAGGGAACTGTTTTGTTGTGCATTTTGAAGATTAACATGGTAGATTGCCCTAAATTCAGGTTACCTGTCCCAAGGCCTGGGCAAGTTCTTGGCTTAGTTGGAACTAATGGTATTGGGAAGTCCTCTGCTCTCAAAATTTTGGCTGGGAAATTGAAACCAAATTTGGGGCGTTTCAATGTAATGCCCCAATATTTCATTAACGTAGTGCTTTATTATGGTTTGTTTTTTAAACTTTTTGGTTATTTCTTCTCCTTGCAGAATCCTCCGGATTGGCAGGAAATTTTGACCTACTTTCGTGGATCTGAGCTGTGAAATTGCACGTATTCTGGAAGATAATGTTAAGGTACTTTAGAGGATCCTTGTAATCTGTCCAACTTGTGCCCATAAATCCCAATCTTATGCTATTTAACAGAATTTTAGAGTTTTTTCATGTCACCACTAAGCATCATGGTATTCCATGAGTTTATTTTGGCCAAATGATTTTCACTTTGCCAAATTTAACACGAAACTATATTGTTCAGGCTTCGAGTTAAGATACAACTAGATTTGCAATTTATTGCTCTTGTTCAATTTATGATGTATGCTTGGAAAAATTGAAGATGTATGTTTAGACATAAAATAAATTGTAGCCTTCCTTTGATTTATTTGATGGTCGAGGCAGTTACTGTGCACCTCCCCTCAGTTTCTTCGTATTGACATCTTTTGTGTGTCCTTCGATTTCAGAATCTGATGAAATGGGACCAAATATTATCTTCATTTGGAAAAAATATAGAATGTGTAAAATTTTCCCAAGAAAGGGCTGTGGGCAAATGATTTTAACCTAACTCTGCATGTGTGATCATGTTTCTTAAGTATCGTGTGAATGTGGCTTCCCTTTCATGCTTGCTCTACATTGATTTGTATATCTTCCAGCTAAAGATACATTTAATCTTCAACAGGCTATGATAAAGCCTCAATATGTTGATCACGTTCCAAAAGTCGCTCAAGGAACTGTTCGGCAAGTGCTAGACCAAAAAGATGAGAGAGATATGAAAGAACAACTTTGTGTTGATCTTGAGCTGAACCAGGTTCTGGATTGTAATGTGGGGGATTTATCTGATGGAGAGCTAAAGAGATTTGCTATTGCTGCCGTTGCTGTATAGAATGCTGAGATATACATGTATGATGAACCGTGAAGTTATCTTGATGTCAAGCAGAGTCCTAAAGCAGCACAAGTGGTCCGATCTCTGCTCAGGCCCAACAGGTTGGACATTCTCCTTTGTATATTGTCATCGAACAGTTTTATATGATCTGGTACTTAACTTTTATCTACATTTCAGCTACGTAATCGTCATGGTGCATGATCTTAGTGTCCTGGATTATTTATCTGACTTCATTTGCAGTTTATATGGGAAGCCTGGTGCGTTTGGGGTTGTCACCCTCCCCTTCTCTGTTAGAGAAGGTATTAATATATTCTTGGCTGGATTTGTACCAACTGAAAATTTGCGATTCCGGGATGAATCTTTGATATTTAAGGTAAACCTGTGCTATCTGTTTCTGTTGTTGTTATTGAAGTGGGTCCCTTTTATCTTTTATCTTTTATTTTTTAGCTGTTAATTTTGTTATCTTTTATAGGTAGCGGAGACTCCACAAGAGAATGCTGAAGAGATTGAATCGTATGCATGATACAGATATCCAACTATGACTAAAACTCAGGGAAATTTCAAACTTCGTGTGGTTGAGGGTGAATTTACAGATTCTCAGATCGTTATGATGTTAGGTGAAAATGGAACAGGGAAGACAACATTTATCCGGATGCTGGTAAAGACAATTTTATTCAGGATTTCTCTTTCTATTGCTGCTTCAACTGCTGTCCCTTCTCTTGAATAAATTTTGCATCTGATGTGCAGGCTGGTTTACTTAAACCTGATAATGTGGAAGGTTCTGATGTCGAGATACCTGATTTCAATGTTTCTTACAAGCCACAGAAAATTAGTCCTAAATTTCAATCTACTGTTAGAAACCTGTTACATTCAAGAATTCGTGACTTATATGCATCCTCAGTTTGTATCTGATGTCATGAGACCACTTCTTATTGAACAACTAATGGATCAAGAAGTCCTTAATCTATATGGTGGAGAATTGCAAAGAGTTGCTTTGTGTCTCAGCCTTGGAAAGGTAAGTGCTTCCCGCTCTCGACTAATAAAATCTCCTTTATGATGTATGGAAGATAGCAACTTGATCTGTCCATAACTCTTGGAGTGGGTTAGGACAAGTGAAGAATGATTGCCTCAAAGAAAAGTCATATTTTTTCTGTATGAGCCTGACTTGCCTTTTGATGTTTGCATCCAAACTTTGTAATCGTATCTGTTTATATATATCCAGTTTAAAGTACCTCTCTTCCACTGTTACTTAAGTCATGATAGAGAACATGTAAAATTTCTTGTTGGTATGTAAAATTTTTGCAAGCAGAAACCTGCTATTTCTCATTATTAATCAGACGGATTTATCATTATTTCTTGTTGGTATAAATATTGGTTTATGTTATGTGTTTATTGCCTGCAGATATTTATCTGATAGATGAACCAAGCGCAGCGAATTGTTGCTTCCAAAGTCATAAAGAGGTTTATCCTCCATGCAAAGAAAACTGCATTCGTGGTGGAGCACGATTCTGCATTCGTGGTGGAGCACGATTTCATAATGGCTACTTACCTTGCCGACAGAGTCATTGTTTATGAGGGCACGCCATCTTTGGATTGTACTGCAAATTCTCCCCAGTCATTGCTGACCGGAATGAATCTATTTTTATCTGTAAGCTCAGCAAATTCTTGTTTCCTCTTGCTCTCTTTTCCTCAGTCTATCCCCTATATGTATGCATTTCATTTGTCCTACATATGCAGCATCTGGACATCACTTTTGGACGGGACCCTACTAACTTCCGACCAAGAATTAACAAACTGGAATCAACAAAGGACAGGGAACAAAAATCCGCTGGCTCGTATTATTACCTAGATGATTGATGTAAACAAAAATCCGCTGGCTCGTATTATTACCTAGATGATTGATGCAAGTAATCAAACAGGTTTTACCCATTGCTAGCTGCAAATCCTTTTGCTGGCCTATGTTATTAATTTTGCTTGCTATTAGTGGACATGCAGAGTTGAAGAACCACCTGGGAATCTCAGGAACACACACCATTGCAAGTTGAGAAATTGTCAGATGTATTGTCTGGTGATGGGAGAACATTAGACGAGTCTAATTGAGATAGCATTAGTTTCTCTTTGACCCTAACCGGTAAAAAAAATAATATTTTTAGTCCTAATATTTGTATTAAAATATCAGTTAGATCTTGAACATTTTCATCATCTGAAATGAGTTCTAGAAACTTTAGATCGTTCAAGTCCTATATAGAAATTTTGGTAGGATGATGCTTTCGTCTTGACTTAATACATATTTTTTACATTATATCATCCATATGAGTCCTGTAATTTTATGGAATCTGTGCATTTTAATTAACAGAGTTAAGGTCGTATTATTGGATCTCTTCATTCTCCAAAACACGAAAGAATTTTATTTGTGGCCGTTAATTTTTTTAAAATTAAAAGAATAAAATAACTTTTTTTTAAATTGAATTCAGACTTAAGCTTCTGTTTGATTGGACTTATACTAATAGAGCTTTTGTCAGTAAAGTTTTTTTATGTAAATTTTTTCTAAGAATTTTTTTTTAAGAAGTCAGTTGATTAGTTAGTTGTCATTTAAAAAAGAATCTTTTTAAAAGACTTCATACAGTAGACTATAAAAAATACTTTTGATTTTGTAATAAAAATTATGGAGCAGCCTTAAATCTTTGGGCCAGCTGTCCCACCCTGTGAGGTGCCTACAAATCAGCGAGGGGATTAGTCACTGGATCCGCCGTTGGACACCCTAGTCTAAGGCCCAAAAAAAAAATATTTATGTATATAAATATTATTTAAAGTATATTAAACAATATACAAAGCACAATATATTAACTATTATATAATTTTAAACTATATGAAACATAAATAAAAATATATCTAACCAAATCTTTTATATGGATTATCATATAAGTAAACTCATATCAAAAATAAATATTAAAATATATAAAAAAAAGTCAAATAATATTATATAAATCTCAAAATAAATATTCAAGTTGATTAAATAGTTAAATACATAATAAACAGGAAGATGAGTTTGTGGGTATTGTAGAAATTATGTGTAAAATATAAGAGCAAAATGGACTAAAAAATAGGCTCGTTAATTGATATGAAAAATTTACTTGAAAAAGTCATTTGAGAGTTTTTTTTAGAAACTCCAAATTCGAGCTTCTTAAAAAGTTGTATTTTGGCTGTCAAAAAAGTCACATCTATTAAAGAAGTGCTCGTTTATGTTATAGTCAAACACTCATTTTTTTAAAAAAAGGCTTATGTGGTGAAGAAAAATACTTATTGACTTTCCAAAAGCACATCCAAACATGCACTAAATTATTTAAGCTTAAGCTTATTTGAGGCTTAATTATTTTAAATAAAAAATGTCATTTTGTTTGGAAAAGTTGGGTTTAGATCGATTTGAAGCTTTGAACTTAGACTTAATACATGAGTCGATAAATTGAAAATACCTGAATTTGAATCTATAGGTCGGTCCATTATTATCCCTAGATATTGATATTGTTGTTATTTATTTTAATTAAATTTTAATTATTATTAATTTTTATAAATCATAATTATTACTAATTAATCATAATCAATCTTAATATGAGATTAAAATTATTCTTTTTAAAAAAAGTCAACCGTCTGGACTTTCGCAATCAAATCAACGTGTAGAATTTGAGTTGGGTGCACCCAATGAACAAACATAAGGAATCTCGAGGTATTTCAGCTCCTACTTTTTTTAATTAAAATTAAAGAGGAAGAAGAAGATGGTGACGATGAAGAGTTGATGAGAAGCAAATGGTGCAGAGTGCAGAGTGCAGAATAATTACTGCTTTTCTTTACTGATTAAGAATCAATTCGACAGTTTCACCGAATCTACTCGAAAGCCATGGGTTTGGCGGAGGAATCTCAGATATCGCCGAGCGACGCGCATCCCGGCAAGGAGCAACAGGCCGCCGGCGTCGGGATCCTCCTCCAGATCATGATGCTCGTCCTCTCCTTCGTCCTCGGTCACGTCCTCCGCCGTCACAAAATTTATTACCTCCCTGAAGCCAGCGCTTCTCTTCTAATTGGTATTGCAAGATATTTTTTTTTTTAGATTTCGGGAATTGTGATCAAACTCAATGTTCCTGTAGTTAATTTTATGAGATTGTGATTTTCAGGTTTGATTGTCGGTGGGCTAGCTAATGTATCTGATACAGAAACTAGTATCAGGTCGGGTTCTTTCCTTATTATTACCCGTTACTACTACTACTATTACTCTTTCAGCTTTTTTTATTCCCAAAAAATTGTTACTTCACTTGAAATTTATTCGTTTTTTGTGACTGTAGGGCGTGGTTTAATTTTCATGAAGAGTTCTTCTTTCTGTTTCTGCTTCCTCCCATTATATTATATCCTAACTAGTGATTTCGTTTTAGTTTCGTTTGTTCTAATGTTCATTCTTGTTAAAATATGTTGCTCTATGGATATGTTTTTTTTCCTTGACACAAGTGTCTCGTACTCAGTCAGGGTTCAGTCTATCGCCTGTAAGTAGTAGCCTGCTGTTCTCTTTTTTAATTGCAAGTTGCAGCTTTGATTTTAATACTTGCATGCCTTTAAAATCA
>JAOTBA010000003.1:4287308-4301273 GCA_025629845.1 Erythroxylum squamatum | reverse complement strand
ACCACTCAACCAAGAGTGGTGACGAATTAACAAGCTTGAAAGATTATGTGACAAGAATGAAGGAGGGACAGAAGGATATCTACTACATTACCGGAGAGAGCAAGAAGGCAGTTGAGAACTCGCCATGCCTAGAACGGCTCAAGAAGAGGGGATACGAGGTTCTTTTCATGGTGGACGCCATTGATGAGTACGCGGTGGGGCAGTTGAAGGAATACGATGGTAAGAAGCTGGTCTCTGCTACGAAAGAAGGGTTGAAGCTCGATGACGAGACAGAGGAAGAGAAGAAGCAGAAAGAGGAAAAGAAGAAATCTTTCGAGAATCTATGCAAGGTCATGAAAGACATTTTAGGAGAGAAAGTTGAGAAGGTGGTCGTCTCTGACAGAATTGTCGATTCTCCATGCTGTTTGGTGACTGGAGAATATGGGTGGACGGCGAACATGGAGAGGATCATGAAGGCTCAGGCTTTAAGGGACAGCAGTATGAGCTCTTACATGTCATCTAAGAAGACGATGGAGATCAACCCAGACAACGGTATTATGGAGGAACTGAGGAAAAGAGCTGAAGCAGACAAGAACGATAAATCCGTCAAGGACTTGGTCCTACTTCTCTTTGAGACAGCTCTCTTGACCTCTGGTTTCAGTTTGGATGATCCCAACACATTCGCCGCCAGAATCCACAGGATGTTGAAACTGGGTCTGAGCATTGACGAGGGCGAGACTGCGGAAGACGATGCCGATATGCCTCCATTGGAAGAAGACGGTGGTGAAGAGAGCAAGATGGAGGAGGTAGATTAAGGTCATCAAGTGTTCTCTTAACTTTTAGTAGTGTCTATCCTATCTGCGTTTTGGGTGTCCATTTTCTGAACTTTACTTTTAGTGTTGCCTATCCAATCGGCGTTTTGGGTGTCCATTTTCTATTTTGTACTAGGTATACTATCAACGGTTCCTTTTTGTATGACTTACATTTGGGCCGGACCTTACAGTGACTTAATAAGCAGTACTGGTTTTATATAAAAATATGACCATATTGCAGATGTATTAGGACAATAAAGATGACTAACATACTAAAGATGACTAATATGAAAGGAACAGCCCTTACATTCATCATTGTAATAAATATATGACATCCATTATGGTAAATAAATGACAATTGGATGGATGGCTTGGGCAAAGAAGGGAACACAAGATCTGTTTCCGTCACATCAAGACTCAAAAAAACAAAACTAAGGAGATTCCCGAAACTCCCATCAAACTTTCGTGTGGTAAGTGGTAACGACTTTTAAAATGAAAATTTATTTGGACGGTACACGGCTGCGCTTGGTGCTCTAGCAAAACCTTCCGATCCAAGCTATGCCGAACTTAAGTGTATAACAAATGGGCTGCAAGCTTTTCACTCATGAATTGCGGTATAATATGAAGAACAAAACTTTGCGATGCAGGAATCCTTAGTTCATGGGTTTCTGATTTTATTTCCTCTAATTCAACCAGAAATTTACTGCCTGAATAAAAGAACAGGACAATATACAAGATATGTAGAAGTTATGACACTTGGGATCCTATAAGATGAGGTTCATTTTTTATTCCAACTTTGATTTGTTTTGTTACTGAATTAAGTAAATTTACATGTGCACACAAAAAAAATTGCAGAACCTCTCTTTTCAATCTCAAGTTAGATTCAGACATGATACTGTCATAGAATATGGTAAAAGGAGGAGGATCAGGATCCCATCATATCTTTAATAGGATCAGTCAAACATCATCTCCGAATTAGGGGCATGATCACAACAATTAGAATTAAACACTTTTCCTTGTAAAGCACCTGTTGTGCCTATATGTGTAGCTTTGTAAATCATTCCAAAAGAACATAGTCTTTCCATTTCACAAGCTAAAATCGTATCAGAGCATGGTTGACAATCCTACAAGGGAACTGTCATATCACTGCTCATCATCTACCCAGACAGCCAACAAACATCCGAGAAACAACCATGTCCGAAACAGTAGAAAGTAATCCAAATGGGTCAAGCATCAGCAATGATGACCTTACCCTTCAAATTGCAAACCTGTTGAGAAACGGGTTCAACCAATCCACAAACAATCCAATTTCAGACGCAGTAAACGTTGGTATCAAATTAAACAGCCAAAACTATGCCCTTTGGGCCAGACTTATGAAGGTGGCCATAGGGGGCAAGGGTCGATCAAAATTTGGGCACATTATAGGGATACCTGCACCACCGGAGGAAGGAGATCCAGAATATGAGAAGTGGGAACAAGATGTCCTGGTTATTTTTTCTTGGATAATTCAGAATGTTGAACCACAATTGGCCAACAACATGGCTCATTATCCCACGGCCAAGGCATTGTGGCAGGCGTTGGCAGTCACCTACAACAGCGGGAGGGACTCGTTGCAGGTTTACGATCTGCACAACAGGGCAAGTCGCCAAGTGCAAGGGACATCAACCATAAAAGATTTCTGGCTTTTGATGCAAAGTCTTTGGGGCGAAATTGAGTGCCGTCATCCGAACCCTATAGTGTTGGCTGAAGATATAACGGCATACAACTAGATCTGGAATGAGACCAAGCTCTTCCAATTTTTGGGAGGGCTCGACCAATGATATGATGCGATTCGAAGGGAAATCCTCAGGGAGGACCCTTTGCCCTCAGTTGAGGCCGCCCGGCTGAATATTCTTGGGCCGGCGACCGGAGGCGACCTACCATCACAGGGCATCGGAGGGGGACTATTGACTAAGGGTGAACCAGCACAGATAGAGGCGACAGCCATGGCAACCTGAGGTTTTCGATCACAACAGAACCGATCAGACACCACCGGAAAGAACGGCGGCTCATCATCTCGGGATCGAGTGAATAAATCCAAGTTGAAGTGTTCCCATTGTGGGATGTCAAAGCACACAAAGGAGATTTGTTTCCAACTGGTAGGGTATCCCGAATGGTGAGAAGACAATCACAAGCAACCGAAGGAGAGACGGGGCTCAAGCAGCAAGGCCGCCGCCATGGTGAGCAACCCAGAGGCCACCAGCACTAGGGGCGGCGGCAATGGAGACGAAGGCGAAAGGGGATTTGCAGCGGCGGCTAGGGTTTCCTCAAATGAGGAAACTCGCAACTTTAAAGGTAAAGGGGCCTGGAAATTACGCCCAGACCCCTGTATTTCTAAAACTAAATTTTTTAGTCCAGAAATTCTAAATATGTTGGAATTTGCCCCAGATATTGGTGTGTGTGATGATTTGGCTGTTGATGTTTCTAAAAATTCTGAAATGGTCCCAGAAGTTTTGTCTACTACCTGTACGGAAAAAAAGGTATGTGAAACCAAAAATACCCACTGGATCTTTGACTGTGGTGCTACAGACACCATGACTTTTGATGCATCTGATATTATTGTGCCATCACGGACAAACAAAACTTTTGTCCAAACTGCTAATGGGGAAATAGCGTATGTTGAGGGGGTCGGGACAGTAGGAATTTCACCCACTCTTAAAATATCCAATTGTCTATATGTTCCTTCGCTGTCACACAAGTTGTTGTCGATTAGCCATGTTACGAAGGAACTCAACTGTACACTGCTGATGAATCCAAATTTCTGTCTTTTGCAGGATATCCGGACGGGGGAGATTATTGGGCGTGGCACTGAGCGAGCCGGCCTGTACTACGTGGATGAGGTGGCCCAACAAGGGTCTATGTTGCTGGCTCACGGAACGACTGACCGAGAGACTTGGCTCTGGCATCGCCGCTTCGGGCATCCATCTGCAGGTTATCTTAAAATTTTATTTCCCAAACTCTTTTTGAATAATAATAACACTTTATGTTGTGAGACATGTGTTTTGGCGAAAAGCCACAGACAAACTTTTAAGCCGAATAACACTCGTGTGAATTCTATTTTTTCTCTAGTTCATTTTGATGTGTGGGGCCCTGCACTAATTTTGGGGGGTCATGGTTTGAAATATTTTTTGTTGTTTATTGATGACTGTACTCGCATGACATGGGTTTATTTTTTTAAAAATAAGTCTGAAGTTTTTGAAACTTTTACCCATTTCTATCAAATGGTCCATACCCAATTTCATAAACAGATCCAAACTCTCAAGTCAGATAATGGGGGGGAATTCGTTAACTCTTCAATGAAACAGTTTTTCCAGGAGTGGGGAATAATTCATCAAACATCCTGTCCACATACCCCTGAGCAAAACGGGGTAGCTGAAAGAAAGAACCGGATTATCCTTGAAATGACCAGAGCTCTATTAATTGAATCCAAAGTTCCTACCTCATTCTGGCCCGAAGCGGTCGCTACGTCCACATATCTCTTGAATAGACTTCCCACCAAAATCCTCAACCTAAAAACACCTATCCAAACCCTCTCAGCACTTACAAAAATACCACCCGCCTTAACTCTTCAGCCTTGCATCTTCGAATGTTCCGTGTTTGTGCATATCCCTAAGTCTGAACGCTCTAAGTTTGATCCTTGTGCGGTCAAGTGTGTGTTTGTGGGGTATGGGGTCCATCAAAAGGGGTACCGGTGCTACAATCCTAAAACCCGTCATATGTTCACCACTATGAATTGTGACTTCCTCGAAACTGAATACTTTTACAACCACCAACCCAGTGATCAGGGGGAGAGTTCCGTAGATCCACTGAGTTGGATTTGAAGTCCAAGTCTCTCTGATGTTGGTCCAACAGAACCAGTTAACGGACCCACCGGGCCAACTTTCGAAGCTTCCATGCAGAACGACGACCTCAATGTTATTTCCAATGCTCCTTTGCCTGTGATATCTGAGGTAAGACCTTCTGAGACTCATGAGACCTCTTTGGATACTGATCAAGAGAGCTCTGTAGCAGTTGAACAGGTTGAACAGGTGGAGGAAATACAGGGTGGAGAACCAGAGAGATATGAGCTGCCTCCACGGAGCAATCGGGGTGTACCACCCAAACGGTATTCCCCAGAACGAGAGTCTCAACGATCCAGATATCCGGTGGCCAATGTTGTAAGGGGGAGACTATCTAGTCGAGCCAAGGCATTCATCACTGCAATGTACTCTGAGGAGATCCCGGTCACTGTTGAAATAGCCAAGAAGTCAGAAGCTTGGAGACAGGCTATGAATGTTGAGATGGAGGCTCTGAGAAAGAACAATACATGGGAGGCTTGTCCGTTACCATCAGGAAAAAAATCAGTGGGATGTCGGTGGGTCTTTACAGTCAAGCACAAAACTGATGGCACCATTGAAAGATATAAGGCGAGACTGGTGGCAAAGGGCTACACTCAGACATATGGTATCGACTACTCCGAGACATTTTCTCCGGTAGCCAAGATAGACACCATTCGAGTGATGTTTTCGGTTGCTGCTAACAAGGAATGGCCATTGCACCAGTTTGATGTGAAGAATGCATTTCTTCACGGGGACCTGAAGGAAGAGGTCTACATGGATGTTCCACCAGGTTTTGCAGATACCTTCAGGAAAGGTGAAGTGTGTCGTTTGAAGAAGTCACTATATGGCCTCAAGCAGTCTCCTCGAGCATGGTTTGGAAGGTTTACAGTAGCCATGAAAAAATATGGTTACAAACAGAGCAACTCCGATCACACTTTGTTCTTGAAGCGAAGAGGTACTCGTATCACCTGTTTGATTATATATGTTGATGATATGATCATTACAGGTGACGATGCTGAAGAAATGGCCCAACTGAGAAGAAATCTATTAAAGGAATTCGAAATGAAGGATCTGGGGGAGCTTAAATACTTCCTCGGAATTGAGGTGTTGAGATCGAGGTTGGGGATCTTCATTTCCCAACGAAAGTACATCCTAGACCTCCTAGCAGAGACTGGCATGTTAGAGTGCAAGCCGGCAGAAACTCCGATCGTGGTAAATCACGGACTCCGGTTAGTTGAAAGGGCAGAACCAGCAGATAGAGAAAGATATCAGAGATTAGTAGGCAAGCTGATATATCTCTCTCATACCAGACCAGACATCGCTTACGCTGTGGGAGTAGTAAGCCAGTTTATGCATCAACCTCAGGTAGACCATCTGGAAGCTGCACTGAGGATCGTGAGATACTTGAAGGGAACATCTGGGCATGGGATCTTGTTCAAGAGAAACGGACATCTGGAGGTACAAGGGTATACTGACGCTGATTGGGCTGGCAACCCAATAGATCGACGATCCACCTCAAGTTATTTCACCTTCGTCGGGGGAAACTTAGTAACTTGGAGGAGCAAAAAGCAAAAGGTCGTAGCATTATCAAGTGCAGAGGCAGAATTTCGGGGGATTGCTCGAGGCTTAGCAGAAATTCTTTGGATAAGAAAGTTATTATCAGAGATTGGGTTCCCACCATCGGAGGCATGTGAGTTATTATGTGACAACAAAGCAACGATCAGTATTTCAGAGAATCCAGTCCAACATGACCGAACCAAACATGTTGAGGTGGATAGACACTTCATCAAAGAGAAGCTAGACGCAGGAATAATTAAGCTACCTTTTGTACGTTCTGAGGATCAGCTTGCCGACATACTTACTAAAGCAGTCAACGGGAGGTTTTTTAATGAAGTCCTGTGCAAGTTGGGTATCGGAGATCCCACTACTCAACTTGAGGGGGAGTGTCAGAATATGGTAAAAGGAGGAGGATCAGGATCCCATCATATCCTCAATAGGATCAGTCAAACATTATCTCCAAATTAGGAGCATGATCACAGCAATTAGAATTAAACACCTTTCCTTGTAAAGCATCTGTCGTGCCTATATGTGTAGCTCCGTAAATCATTCCAATACAATATATTCTTTCCATTTCATGAGTCCCGCGTACCAAACTAAAACTTACTACTAGTATTTCTAGAAGCTTAATTGTTGCTATTTATACCATACAGCTTATGACTTGGTTTACAAGTTGATCACGTTTCTTCTAACTAATTCTGTAACTAACTAAAAAATGCTAGTCATAAATTACAAACCGTCATTACTAATTTTTGCTGCTACTATTCTTGCTATTAGTCTCACTGTTGCTACTGCTACTCCTTTTACAGAGCTATCTTATTATCGAGTCTTTGTTTAATAGTATCTCACTATCTTGTAGTGTAGTCATGGTTTACAATATGCTTTAAGAAAGCCATTCCCTATCATTCCACGTGAATACCACATTGCTAATATTAAGTTTTGGATTACAAGCCAAAACCTATTTGGAACTGTCTCCCGTATGACTGGAGAACTTCGGCATTCGTATGAAATTAGACAATGACTAAAGAGTACTTGAAAACTACAGTTTCTATCACACTTGTAGCCCGCAAAAAACTTGGCATATAGTCCATAACCGAGCAAGAAAAGGGAATTTAGACTGGATTATCACGAATGATGATAGGAAAGAATTTAAACCATTCAATTTGAGATTTCTTAGTTATGAATTTTTTTTTGAAATTTTAAAAAATTATATTGCTCAGACAACAGGTCTACACTGTACAATCCTTACAAAAGAAAAAAAACAGAACCGGTGGCAACACCAAGTCCTCTGCAATTTAACAGCCCAAATTCAACTACTACACTCTAAATATGCCATCACCGTCTCATTTCCAAACTAATACCCTCATGCTTTCCAATAACAAAGAGAGCCTCACGAATCATATTAACATTATAATCAGCTAACTCATACCTATGACGCTCCTGTTGCTTATAAAGCCTGTAGTTTCTCTCCCTCCACAAGTGATAAATCGCCATCTGAAAAGCCGTCCGAAGTACGACACCATCGGGCCTCCCGGGTCGAGTACCCCGAATAAGATCATCCAACACCTCCGTCCACACATAGGAGGAGTGAGTTCGGCCAAACAAATGCAAAATACGAATCCAAACCACCTTAGAATACTCACATTCAAAAAATAGGTGATCTCGACTTTCCTCAGCTATGGAACACAACACACAAATGGGGTCGAAACCACCAAACCATCGGTCTTTCGTTCTCAATCTGTTTTTAATAACCTACTACAAAAGAAAGGCTGCTCTAGGACTAACGACTGTTTGCCACACTAGGTCCGGCCAATTTACCTCCTCTTGCCTCATTCGACCAATTCCATGGGCTGACTGATTCGTGAAGATCCCATTAGGATTGACACTCCACCACGGCTGATCCTGAGCTGAACAGATTACCACATTATTAAGGTAACTATCAAGAATATGACCATACCTGCAATTTGACCATACCTACAATTTGGTGAGAGAGCCCTCCACCTAACAACCCAAGCCACTGTTGCCTCCTTAGGAAGTCAGTTTCTGAACAACGACAGATCATTTCTCAACCATAGAGGGCTGAGGTGATTCCAATTATCAAACCAAAAATTTACTTCCTCCCCACTTCCAATTTGCCATTTGATAAAAGGAAAAATTGTCTCTCGCACTAGTAACAAATTTTTGAAAACCCAAGATTGATCAGGCCTCAAGTGCAGATGCCAAAAACTTTGTCCATTGAGTCGATAAATTTGCACCCATTTTACCCACAAGGCTTCTTTGTCCACAAATAACCGCCAAATACGCTTCATCAACAATACATGTTGCATGTGAGAGATGGAAATGATACCCAAACCTCCAAGTTTCTTAGGCACCACAATCTCACTCTATTTAACCTTAGCCCCTTTACAACTACCATGTTTGCCTGACCACAAAAAGGCTTTCAAGATTCTTTCCATTTCTTTGATCGCTCGCTTCTGAATAGCTATATGCGCTACCCAATGAACGTGCATGCTATTCAGAACGGACCCTATCAAGGTAGATCTCGCAGCAAAAGAAAGAAACCGGTTTTGCCATGCATTAATCCGATTTTTCAGCCTTTCTAGCAATGGAAGGAAATCAGAATACTTAGGCTTACCCGATGTGATCGGGACTCCCAAATATCTGAACGGAGTTTCTTGAAGAGACAGCCCCGCAATCCTGCTCAGTTGTTCCCTATTGCCAACATCGGAGGAGATAAATATACCACTCTTCTGAACATTAATTACCATGCCCGACCACCGAGAAAATACTTCCATCAAATTTAGCATCCTGGCAATCACCTGAGGATCTGCCTGACACAACAAAATCACATCATCTGCATATAAAAGATGACACAAACTTAATTCCCTACAATGATAATGATATTGAAATAACCCATTGCATTGGACCATCTTATGCAGTAACCTAGATAAACCCTCCATAGCCAAAGTGAACAAATACGAGGAGAGAGGATCTCCTTGCCGGATCCCTCGGCGAATCTTAACAGGCTTTGTCGGAATACCATTAATCAAAACACTCAATGATGGAGTTTGTATGCACTGATATATCCACTGGAAAAATCATGGTGGCAACCCAATCCCCTCCATGCAATCCTTCAGGTAGCTCCAACCAATTGTATCATAAGCTTTATAAAGATCTATCTTCAAAGCACAGCTTTTTATCTTCTTCCCAGAATTATATTCACCCAGCAATTCTTGTAGGAGAAGAATATTATCCCCAATGTTTCGCAAAGGGAGGAAAGCCCCTTGAACATGACTAATAACTTCAGTCAACACACCCTTCAAGCGCTCCGCTAACAAAGAAGCAATCACCTTATACACCATAGTACAATACGATATGGGGCGATAATATGTAATTCTCTCAGGTCTCTCCTTTTTAGGAATAAGACAAATATACGTATGATTAATCTCCTGCAACAATTTATCGGATGAAAAAAATTCCAGGACCGCATCTGTGAACAACTGACCCTTAATAGGCCAAGTTTGTTGAAAAAATCCGGCTGAAAACCCATCTGGGCCTGGTGCTTTGGAACCATGAAGCAGAAATACAGCCTCCTTCACTTGCTGTGCAGAAAAAGGAGCAAGTAGCATATCCAATCTTTCCTGAGTAGGAGTAAAATGCAGCACATTCCGGACCCCAAATCCATGCCCCGAATCAACACTGGAACCCATCAGTTGTACAAAAAACTCCCTAAACTGCGAAGAAATTGCTTCCTGCCCTCTTATCACATGACCTGTATCATCCCTCAACTCCGTAACGGTGTTAACATTATGCCGGGCCAAAATGGCCGCATGAAAAAACTTTGTATTACTATCTCCCTCCTTGAGCCACATTTGTCGAGCCTTTTGTCGGGCAATCGATTGATTCAGCTGAAGGGCCTCCTGGTATGTATGCATGGAATCAGCTTCAAGGGCTCGAAGACGCTCATCCTGCGGATCCCTATAACATTGCCTCTGGATGGCAGCCAACTGACTACCCAACTCATGAGAATTACGGTTCTGCTGATAACAAAATCCCTTAATAGCTTGCTTCGCCAACCTCAATTTCTGCATCAACTGGAACGCTTTATACCCCTGAATATCAGTCCTCCAAACCTGCTCAAGCATTGCCATAAAGCCCTCTACCCGTAGTAAGCCATTAAAAAACCGGAAAGGAGAGCCTCCCCTACACTCACCACTCAGATTCTGAATGATTATCGGCGTGTGATCCGATAAACCAGGTTCCCCAAACACCGCCAAACCACTCGGAAAATTACTAAGCCATTGTTGGTTGACCAATGCCCGATCCAGTTTTTTCCGAATGTATAAGTTACCTTTCTGCTTATTCTCCCACGTGAACCACCTACCACTGCCTCTGAGATCAACTAGATTAGTATGCAGAAACAGATGCTGAAGCTCCCCTCCTGCTCCACCGTGAAAAGTCACCCCGCCCTCGACCTCCGTCGAATTATGACAACAATTGAAGTCCCCTGCCACCAACCACGGATCATGCATCCCAACCCGGATATCTTGCAACTCTCTCCATAAGGCGGCTCGTTGAAAGGCAAAGTTTGAGGCGTAAACCAAAGTGACCAAAATTAGCCCCTGACCGTGAATCCTGCACTGCATATGAATAAACTGATCACCCATTTTAATTACCTGCACATCTACTTTGTTCACATTATACCAACATAACACTCTCCCATTGTAATGAAAAGCATGATTGGAAATGAATTTCCATTGCGGCCCCAAAAAATCCAACTCTTTGCGATCGACGTTGGCTTTGATTTTAGTCTCTAGAAGTCCTACCAAAAAAGGATGAGAATCCTCAACAAGCTGCTTAACCATCAGCTTCTTTAAGGGGTCATTCAAACCCCTCGTATTCTAAACGAGAAACGCCATAATTAAAAAAGACACTCCGGGGATATCACCCCTTTGTGCTTTTTCTTCTTTGCTTTCTTCTTAGCCGTAGTCTTCTTAACCGCCCCACCCGAATCCTGAGAAACCTCCCTAGCATCTGTGACAGTACCATCCTCTATCCCAATACTCACATTGGGAGCTACTAAACCAGGAGTTGTCTCACCTAAAGACTGGTTGACCTCCTCGCCTCCACCGCCCCCATCTGCTCGTCCCTGAATACTTACATTGACAGAATCAGCACAGCTATGTCTAGGAGAATTCATGGGCTGCTCCAAACCATCTACTCCAGCCAACACTGGCGCACAAACCTGTTCAGAACTAGCTTCCTCCCTTTCCGTAGGAAGCACCTCCTCTAAACCCCCTTCTTGACAAAGATTCCCTTGAGATACCATCCGACCCCGGCCTTGACTGGTACCATTTGCATTGACCAACTCATCATACCAACCTGACTGAAAAACTCTGCCCGTAGCTACCCATTTCTTACCTACCACATTAGGTTTCCATGGGTACGAAACAGCAACACAATCACACACAAGCTCCCCATGTTCACCAAGTCTTTTGATAGACAAACTATCAGGCAACACAGCATTCTTCGGCACCTCAATACATATCTTAGCATATCCAATCCGAGCCAAAGCTGCCGTCTGGGCATCCATACACAACGGTTTACCAATACCACTAGCAAGGTGACTCAATCCTTCCACCGTCCAATACTCCATAGGTAACCCATGAAATTGAACCCATAGCGGCAGGACTTCAATGGAGCCCCTGTCCAAACCCAAACCCGGTCTCCACTGGCGTAAAAACAGGGGCTGATCTCCAACATGCCAGGGACCAAATTCCAAGATCTCCCCAATGTTAGCATTAGCAGAAAATTTGAACAAAATGGACCCATCCTCCATGAGAAATGCTTTCTCAAAGCCACGGTTTCCCCACTTACCTTTTGCCCAAGCATTAACCACCGGGAAAGCAACACATTTGGACCAGAAAAAACCAACCAATGCGTGCGACCAGGCACGAGCTCCCGCCTGCAACAGCTCCACCGGAGGGGAGACAACGACGTCCTGAAGAACGTCCGGATAGTAGTGAAGTTTGCCAGAATGTTTCGACGGCCCAACCTTATCACGCCATGCGCCTCCCCCACTTTGGCGCTGCTCACTCTGGCCACCACGATCTCGCTCAACCGATCTACCGGGAGCTGCCGCCACCGTCGACGACAGAGGAGGGAACTGATCCTTCGACGCAGACAACTCACCCATGGCGAGGGTGAGCGTCGTCGAACCAGAGAAGGACTCTGGAAAAGTCCGACCTACCCTGGAGGCTATGCAGAACCGAAGAATGGACAAAGGTAAAGTAAGGGTAAAAAGGTAAAAGAAAAGTTAGGCGGGAAAGAGCTGAAGAGAGAGGGCAGAGCATTTAGAGAGGGGCTACAACAAATTTCCATAGTGCTTTCTGCCTTACAAGAGCAAATGAATTCTATTCAAAGGTTACAAAATGAGCCCCAAATCTACCGCGCACACAAAGAATTAAAGGATTGAAAAGTTCGGATTCAAGGAAACAAGAAGAAGATAGATTCGAATTAACCAAAATTAATTCCAACACGCAGGGTTTCAAATTTATCTACTAGATCTCACGAAAAACTTGTCTTGAGCAACTTAGATAATGGGTAAAGAACAAACTAAAAAAGTTGTTTAGGATCAAAATCACACCACAACTTGATTAAGTTGATAAGTGAATCCAATCCAAGGATTTGAGATAAATAAATTAATTTGGGCTGTGATTCAAATAGCTCTCCCCTAATAGGTTTGGTGCACTCCATCCTCTCCACAAATTAGCCCACATGCGCATAGAGAGTCTCCTTGAGTCTCTTGACCCTAGCTATAGATATAGATCCAACTGGAATGACAAGCTTGCTCCCGTCATGCACGCCATCTCCATAGTGATCCTTACTCCTGCTCACATCAAAATCACTTTTTCCAAAGAAATGCAGGTACGTATGTACGCACTGCTGGAACATTTACAAGCATTTAAGATCTTCAACTATGATTTTTGTTTTCTCGTTGTTCTGTTTTGATTTGGTTCAATCCAGTTTTTAAATCTTTGGGAAATTCTGGTTAATTTTAATTCATGATCGTAATCATTTGCAGGCGATGGCTTGCAATATGAAGATTACTGCCTAAAAGATGCCATCCATATTTATGCTTTCCACCCAAGGTAATTTACTCTTTCTAGGGACAAACAGTAGCATCTCCAAGCAGCTTTGGGTACGGTGAATCTGAGCAAACTCTTATGCACATGGCTTGTAGTTGTAGGTCTGCCACAAAACAGATAATAAAAGAACGCATCAAGAAGTCAGCTTGGAATTCACCTAAAAAACAGTTGATCGATGAGAAACATCTAGTTTGATACATTTCCTCGTGTCTACCATTACTGGTTTAATGTTAGGACGTTTATCACCTGGTTCATGTGCTGAGAATATCATTCTATGCATCATTATGAGAGTGATCATCTTTCATTTGTGTTGGAAAATTGGGACCGGATCTAATCCGACCGCAGCGAAATAATCACGAAACTCTTCCGTGATTTTTGATTTCCCGAAATCCAAGATCTATTTAATTCTATAAAATGATTAACACGAATCATGATAAAGCAAAAATTTAATTCGTACCTTATTCCGCAGCTTGATCTTTATCTTGATGCATCCCTCGAACCGTTTCCGAAACCGATCTGTCTCAACCACTGTAGTCGCACAAGTGTCCGGCCTCTAACGGTATCCACAGAATGAGTTGAGAGAACTCTGTAACTCTTACAGAGAGGGTTAAG
>JAOTBA010000003.1:4265092-4275280 GCA_025629845.1 Erythroxylum squamatum | reverse complement strand
AGCTTATGACCTTTGATAAGCGCTTAATGGGAGGCACCCCATTCGTATCCTTTCTTTTATGTGTTTTTAGCAATTTTCTTTTATTTTCAGGTTTAATTAGGAATTTAATATTTTCTATTCAGCAAAATCATATCTTTGTAATTAACACATTTTTTATTAGACTTCGTAAAATAAGCCAACTTCTCAACTTTGGTATATTTAATAACAACAATCCAATATATATAGCTTATTGAATAACTCAATTAAAGACTTTATTCATATATTAATTCTAAGTCTTTTAATTGATTCATTTAAATTTTAAATTAAATTATTTGTATTTAATGAAATTATTTTTAAAGAGGGGAAGAGAAGTCCACCGTACTTATTACCGATCCTAATGTCAGCTTTTGCAAATTCAAGCAGACAGTACAGTCTACAAAGTGAATCACGAGCATCCATTTAAGTTTTCCTTGGCAAGTTGGCTACTTTTCAAATACATCACTTTTTTTGTTTTCTCTTTTCTAATAGGAGCTTGGGTTATTTTGAGTCTCTTCAAAAATTGAGTGATAAACATTATTGTATGCTCTCATTGATTATAGTAAAATACTCAGTCGTCTCTAAACTGGACGTAGGCATTGCCGAACCAATATAAAATTCTTGGTGTTTTTTGTTGCTGTTTTATTTTTACTCCAAATTTATTCACGTTTCCGCACAACACTTCTGTAGTTCCAACTATGTCGCAACTATTGACATCCAAGAATCTGTACCGAAAAAGATTAGTCAACTTGGCTCTCCTTTGGCAGAAATTGTAATTGAAGAAGATGAAACGCTAAAGTGCTTTCCATTAGAGCTGTTCCCTAAGTTAAAGAGTCTGAAAATTTACAAATGTCCACGTTTTGAATCCGTTTTTACACCCAATCAGGAATTTGTCTCTTTTGAATTTCTGACAGAGCTTATTCTTGAGGATTGTCCAAAACTGAAGTGCCTACCAGAGGGTATGCATTCTCTTCTCCCTGCCCTTTTGACGTTGCGAATAGTTAGATGCCCAGAAATCGAGACATTTTCAAGAGATGGTTTGCCTTTGAAACTACAATCACTTACTATTTGGAATTGCAACAAACTGATTACGGGGCGTATGAATTGGGATTTGCAGAAACTCACCTCTCTTACTAACTTCTGGATTACGGATTATGAAGCAGAAGAAATGGAATGCTTCCCAGAGGTGAACCTGTTGCCCTCCACTCTTACTTCGCTTGACATTTTGGGTCTGTCATATTTAAAATCTCTAAACTACGAAGAGCTTCAACTTATTGATTCTCTTGAAATGTTGGAAATCAAGTATTGCAGTAGGCTCCAATTGGTGCCGGATGATACCCATCTCCACAAAAGATTTCATGATCTCACCTCTCTTAAACAATTGGTTATTTGGAAATGCCCTATGATTGTATCCCTACCAGAAGAAGTGCTGTCACCCAATCTAATCACTCTTCAGTTGAATTCTTTCCAAAATCTGAGATCTGCGGAAGGACTTCGCCACCTTACTTCTCTCAAAAACTTGATGATTTTGTCCTGCCTTCATCTGAAAACCTTGCCAGAGGACGGCTTGCCATCCTCCCTTTCTTCTCTAGATATCATGAAGTGTCCTTTGTTGGAGAAAAGGTATGGGAGAAAGAAGGGGAACTATTGGGCCAAAATTTCACACATTCCACGCATTGAGATAGGTTGATTGATTAAGCGTAATAAAGGTATTTATTGATAATAATTTGCATCCAAAGTATGTTGATATTTTTCATTTTTTTTGAAAAATTATGATTTTTTTCATGTTGAAATGTTTAATGAAATATCATATGGAGTTGTGTTATGAATTCAACTTTAAAAAATGTGCAAAATTTTAGGAATTATTTGATACTTATTTTTTATTTATCCAACTTAACTTCATATCATGTCTGAATAATAACTTACCTTTATCGTATGATCTAGAAAAATAGTTGTTGAGATTTGGTTTTTGCAATTAATTAAATTGCAATATGTGTATTATACAGCTAATTAATTACTTGTCTTTTTGTTGCTAAACATAGTTCCCAGAGAAACTGAGGACAGCCTAGCACATTTTGACATGTCAATTCAAAGATGGAGCTTACATAAACCTTGAGTTTGTCAGGAAGAAGGATGTGAATGATAAAGATTTGGTAAGTGAGATCAAATAACAAATGAGCAGTTTTTTTCGTAGTTTATTATGATATTTATTATTTTAGACCTTAAGTTTATAATCTTATTCAAAATCTTGCACATTACCAACTCAAATGAGTTTTTTTTTTTTGGGTGAAGTTTGTAACAGTAGAAAAAACAAGGGTTCATGTAAGTCATGTTATATTATGTACTTATTTATCTATTTTTTTGGTATATCCTCTGTTTATATTTTATTTCCTTTACAAATTACAACTGTTTACATGTGTCACTTTAATAAAAAATATTGATTATTAGCATTAATATTTTACTAGCCATTACATTGTACTGGGTTTGCAATGAACAAAGGATACTAAATTTGACCATAATTTGAACTAAATTAATATCATTTTGAATCGAATTAATTAGTTTTCTTAAATTTTAAATTTTGATTAATTCAACTGTTTTGTTGATTTTAAATCCAAATTAAACCAAAATGTCATCCCTAGTTAGACCAAATGATTTTGCTCTAATCTTTGTGTTATCCTTTCTTTGATTGAATACAGGAAAGAACGGTCAAATATGATATGTGCATGCAGGACAGAAGCAAGATGTAGTAAAAATGACACAGAGGTAGGTAATACGAATGCCCGAGGAATTGCTATCAGAGAAATTCATGTGAGCTGTGGGGAATTCTGCTTCAAAAACCATTTCTTGTCGATACAAAAACCACTTTTATGTTCCCTTAGAATGTCACTTGTGTTGTTTGTTAAACTAAATGAAACGAAAGAACCATGTTTTCTTATTTTTAGATAGAAGGAATAAACATGTATTATGCAAACACTCCATTAACTTCTACTAGATCAAATGATTATTCACCAACAACACTCAATCAAAACGACTTCACTTTAACTAATGTATTTCTAATTTGACCTGTCATTAGATTATTTCAATTTCATTGGATCAAAAAATTTATACCTAATTTACTGTAATCAAAGAAAATATGATCTACCATAAACTCATTTTAGTTTAAATACCAGAAACAGAAGTAGAATCTAATCACTCTCGGGAATTCAGAAACTTCATGAGAGACTGCTCTCATGTTGGTTTGGTCTTGGAGCTTTCAGTGATCCAATACTAAAGAATTCCGGAAAATAAACGTTTGACTTGATAGCAACATTTTGTGGCACTTACATTGCCAGTCTATATAGTAATTAAAGGTCAAGGAGGAGTTCAAAGAGGATCAAGGGATAGTGTTCTCTAGTTTGTCAGATCCAATAGTATTTAAAAGGTGAGGTATATGCTTAAACCAATCAAAATTATACTAAATTAGCATATGTAAGTGTAATTTGGCATAAGCACAATGTAACCATCCTCAAGCTTCTATTTTCAAAACTCAGCTGTCCTGGCATATCCAGAATTACAATAATAAAGCAAAACAAACATTTTAAATCAATCTTTCTCAATGAACATGACGTGCTTTTTCTTCTTGTCCTAATCCAAGTGATTTCTGAACTTTAGCAATTCCTTTAGGATCTGTGATAGATACATAATTAATCAGAACCTCATAATTAATGGCATTTTTCGATGAGTTTTGGGTTGGTTTTTCGCACTCTCAGGCTCGTTTTCACTTTGTTTCTCAAGACTAAATACATGTATACTTATTTCATGCAATAAAAAACAAGAAAAAATCGAGAAACATAAGTTAAATATCTGAAAACCTTATGGAGAGAAAACCGAAAAATCTTCGTTTTTAACCACCCAATCACGTGACTTCTTTGATACAACTTTAAATACTTAATGGTACTTTAATTACGTATCCCAGATCGAACGTGAAAATGCAAGAAACGAATAAATGCGAAAAATGCACAATTTCGGTCTCCATAACTTTTAATGAGCTTTTCGAAGTTGAAACGAGCACGAATATACCGCCACCTTCACGGGAACTGGTTTCCGAGACACGGGTAAGGTCTTTCTACAATTTTCTCAAAATGTAAGCTCCCTTAACAGATCAGAGAATCCTTATGCTTACGATTGATATGAGTAACTGCAGGAGACCTTAACTTTTATATATAGCTTTCATATCGGACTTTCTCATCACAAGCCCAATATTGGTCCGGTCCACATTGATTGAGATTTATTTTCTACATAGACTTCGACCCATTGATTTAGATCATTTATTGGATCACTTTATTATCTTTATCTAGATCAAATTACGTAACTTAACCGATAAGTTATTTAAAAAACCGAAAAATGCAATTAATAGTTGTCCAGCTTTATGAGAAAGGACAAATTGTCCAACAACTACATGATTATTTTTTAATAGTTATTATTAATAAAGATATTTTTACTTTATAAATTATTTGTACCCGGGAAAATTATTAAGACTAATAAATAAGAATCACCTAACTTTTTCCTTTATAAAATTACAATAATCGACTTTTGTCGCATGTTTAAGAAGAAAATAACTGACCACATGAAAGCAATCTAAGGTATCTTGAATCAATTATTCATTATCATAATTGTGGCCATATACTTGTACAGTATGTCAATGTTTTAAAAATCGAAGTAGGTTTAAGAGTAAAAATCTTAAACTACTAATTTTTCTATTCAATTTTTAACCTTTCGATTTAATTTAGTTTAATAATATATGTTGTTAAAAATTAATTAATTATTAATTAATTGACAATGTTTATAAACTAATCAGTTTGTAAATGTTAAAATAAATTGATTAATTTAAAAAAAATATTTTCAATTAAATTTTCAATAATCTTCAATCAATTTTTAAATTTATTCAATTTATTCAATATTTAACCAAAATTAAATCTTTTAAATTCGGGCTTAAATTTTAAAAACTTAGGAATCATGCTAGTAGAGAAACCTGTGCATCGTGAACACTACACCATCCATAAGGACTCCCCAGTAAGCAATTTACCAACGACAGAAAACGTCTCACACATAACCTTTAAATCATGGTTTCTGTCTCCCAGTGGAGGCGACGCGATCCCGTGAAAACCTGCTTCGCATTCTCTGGCTACAGCAGAAGCCTTACCTGCCAAATAAGGAAAGTCATAGAAGCTCGCGGAATTCAAATCACTGTATGCCGTTTCAATGGCCAAAACAGCCTTGTTGTAGTCGTTGCTGCATGTCAGGAGATGCTGGAAGTACTCATCAATGTTATTATTATTATTATTATTATTTTGGTTTGTCACGAGG
Source organism: Erythroxylum squamatum (assembly GCA_025629845.1). Taxonomy (NCBI): domain Eukaryota; kingdom Viridiplantae; phylum Streptophyta; class Magnoliopsida; order Malpighiales; family Erythroxylaceae; genus Erythroxylum; species Erythroxylum squamatum. Next base: position 4,269,919 of record JAOTBA010000003.1, on the reverse strand, counting down.
TGTTTTGGGAGGGTCTCAAATGTAGGAAGTCACCTTTAAGTCATCCACATCTAGACTATTACTCGCTCGCATCAAGTCAGCTCATAAAGGATAAAGTGTTGGCTAAACAGATTTTTCCATTTTCAAGGCCCGAATTCGAGACCTCTGATTAAGGGATGAGAGTGCTAAATCACTCACACCAAATCAATAATATTGTTAACTAATGACTGTTGAGATAACTATATTTTTTTTTTGGTAAATATTGAGATAACTATAATTAATATAAACTAAATTATCCTTTTATGTTAACAAATCAATTTTTATAGTTTATAATAATCATAAATTCTTCAAATTCATTATTTTATTATAAGATTATCAACCAAACAGATTTGGACAGTTCAACTGTAAAAATTTTAAATCAACCAATTATTTGATTTGGTTTTCAACTTTCTAATTTAATTTACTTTTATAACTCTTGTTGTTAAAAATAAATCAAATTATTAATTAGTTTATTGATTTTTGTAAACTAATTAATTTTTATATAATAAAATAAACTAATTAATTTTTATTTAACTGTTTCATTTTCAATTAAACTTTAAATTAAAGACAGTCTCCTTTAATTTTATTTCAAATTCTTCATTTTTATTCAATTTTTAGCTATTTCATGACGATCTAATACCAATTAAACTTTCAAACTTTAAACCTCTTGTCTTATTAGTTTAACTTTCAGTTCAATTACTAAAAAATAAAATTTCAGTTCGATTTTTAAAACATTAAATTTATTATTATATGGTATATAATTTGACTTAATTAGTTATTTTACTAACGTTATCTTGTCAAATTGACCAAAGTCTACTTTAATTTTAATTTGAGACAAATCAAACTTAATTTGGTAACACATTTTAAAAAAACAATAATATCAACATAAGAGTTTAGGTGCTTTCTTTATAAGACTCGTTCATAAGACTCTTTTAAGGTGTAACTCTTGGTAGGAGAAGGCGATTAAGACCAGCGAATCTATCTTCGCTTTGTTTATCATTAATACCTCAACCCCAACACAAAGCAACAAGAACTTGAGATGCAGGTTTACCACATCCACCATCACTTGACATCCTGTTCAAGAAACTCTTTGCCAACATTCGCCCGAACCTCACAGTACGCTTAAAATATTTGTTCCTCCGTTACCTCTGGCATCTGGATTCCTCTCAAGTCTCAACGCACCCTTGCACTTGCCAATAGCATCAGAAGCGTCACCAGCAATTTCAGTCAGGTCCTCGTAGTTTTCAGTGAGTATATGGCCATAAGCCTCGTCATCATACTTGACAGCCTTCTGATAATGGAGTTTGCAGTCATGGAGTCCCTGGTAAACACTGCTAGAGCTTTTAGTATGATTAAGAAGCTTGGTGAAGTAGCCGATGGTCTGGTGTGGGCGTTCCTTGCTGCAGATCTCACGATAGCGTAGGCAAGAGTATACCGATTGGGGTCTGGGGTTGGGAGATCGGAGTAGAGGGTTTTGACACAGAAGTTAAAGTGTGGGTTTTGCTTGCAAATTCTGGTGACTAGCTTGGTTGGTGTAATAGCAGAGACAGAGATGACTGTGAAGGAAGCCAACAAGAGCACAAGGTGAGAGGATTTCTTTTTTATTTTATTTTGGGTGAAAATTAAACACAATTTTATTTTGCGAAATTTATCTGGATTAGTGAGAATTGATTTTATTATAAAAATATTAAATTAATTCAAAATTTAAAGAATGAAGTTAAAATATTATATTTTTTATTTTTTAGCAAAAATAAACAAACGTTAAGTTTTTTTTATTAATATGGATGGCGTAACGAGTTACATCATATTAATATTTTTTTCACTTTACTACACATTTTGTATTCATGTCACATATTAATTTTATTAATTAAAAATATCAAAATACCTTATAATAATTGTTATTTAAGTGTTTGGTTTTTTTTAATTTTTTAATTCATTCGTGGGATAAGTACAATATGTAGTAATAATGTGACAAAAATATTAATCTTACGTGACTCACCACTTTATCCAGATTAATAGAGAATTTACAGTCTGAAGTATTTTTGTTAAAAATTAAAAGTTAGGGCCTCTCATATTAGTATTATAAAATTAAGGAAAATTTAGATTTTTTTTACAATTAACATGTGAGAATTTTGGATGTTTCCTAAATTATATCTTAATTAAAACATTTTAAAAATCTTGTAGTGCTATCGAAAATAAAAATCGTTTATTGAATATTTAAATAATAAATATCCATAACTATTTAATCTTGTAAATGTAAATGTTGTATAAAACATATCTATTCATGTTACATATTTTATTTTAATGACTTTTTAATAATATAATTATTATTATCTAATATAATAATAATGCACCAATACATAATTTAAAGAAGAAAATAATAATTTATATAACATTATTCATCATTGGTTCTGCCTGAATCTGCTGGGGTTGGACGTTGCTATTCGGATCCATGATTCTGTGCGACTTCGGCTACTGAATATCTGCAAAACAAATAAGGCACGCCGGGGGTTGACTCCCGGAAGGCCCCTCCGACGCTCAAGTTAGTCTTTTTTAGGAGGTTTTGGTCGCTGAGAATAGAGAAAACTAGGGTTGTAATTTCATACTTGTATCATGGCGAAATAGTACCTTATATATTGAATAGATGCTAGGTTTAGGTCTTTACGTAGGTCTTTACGTTTGCACGGGAGACTAACACCTGCGAATGGGCTGTGCACGCATGGACCTGGACCTGGGCCTTGGCCTAGCACAGCCGACCTAACCATAAGCCCCCTACTCCTCGAGTCTGATCCAAGAGAAGGGTTGAAGGAGTATATAAGGATCGTATAGCATGTCTTCATGGCAGCTTGTGCTAGGCCCGATTGATTAATTACCGCGTCTGGGTTGACCGGTCACGTATAATGACACGGCAGACCAATCGAGAGTCAACATGGAACCGATTGTTCGGCTATATCAATGGGGCAGGTCAATCGGATGAGCATAGTGGTTAGGCCGATCGAGAGAGATGATAGATTGGCCATAGTGGTATGGTGGATCGATCGGGTGAGCGTAATGGTAGGGTCGATCGATTGAGCGTCGAGGTTCAAACAAAACGCTAGGTGTAATTATTACTGACGGTTCGTATCTTCTGGGCGCCGTTCAAAATTTGGAACGACGCGTCCTTTTAACCGCCGCACAGCTGTCTCGCACTGTCACGCGTGTCCCTTCGTTTGTCACGCCGCTTCGGGCCTTTAATGACCTTGACTTACTGCCGCTCAGATTTTTCCACGTGTTCAACTTCGATTGGTATTCCCGTTCAGTTGATGCTATAAATTTTGGAATTGACGGTTTTTCTTCACTCTGCGTGGTTTCTTTCAGCTTCTATTCTCTGTCTTTTTGTCTCTTTGTCCACAGTTACCGGAATGTATCTTCCACAGTCATCCCAATTCCAAACTTCAATCACTAACCAGGCACGTCCTTTCTTCCTCTCTCCATCCGAAAGTGCCTTGCCGGTAGTTGGGTCGCTGGAGATTGTGGTGGAAATGGTTGAGGTGCCGGAGAACGTGAAGGACAAGCTGAGGGCTGAGAACAAGCTGATGGAGTTGCGAAGTTCTATTAGGGGGAGAGGATTGACGAAGTCAAGCGGCGGGAGGAGCGGCACTTAAGCGAGGAGCGCTTAGATTTCGCTTGCGATTTGTCTCCTTCCTTCCTGAGGAATTACCACGGTGTTTGCGTCTCTGAAAAGTCGGACGGTTCGTCATTTGTGGATTATGCCGAGCCGTTGTTTCCATTCAAGCTCGGCCTTTCTCTAGAGGAAAAGAGGGAGATAGCTGAGAGAGAACGAGAGGTAGTTCCAGATAAGGACTTGTTGTGGTGAAAATTGTGGGCTTGTAAAGAATTTGGCTGTCACAGGATTTGTCAGCACAAATATATCAGAACCTATGATGGACAGATCGTTTGACTTTGGCGTGAAGGAGTTCATCGATAGTACTCGCAGTAGATTAGGTAGGAAGAATGACATTTCTAAGTAGAAAAGCTCATCTGGTCGGGCTTGTGACCAGGACAAACTTGATGGAAATAAAAAGTTTCATTTTTATGCTTCATTGTCTTCTTAATTTTGTTGGATGAAGCCTTAAACTATCGTTGGCTTTGTGTGAGACGTTACCTTTTCGAGTAGCATGTAGCGAACTAGCACGTCCGATGCGAGTCGATTGATCGTTAGGCCCGATGCGAGTCGGTTGATCAGGGTTGATCTTCTCGGTATCTCATGGTTCCAAGGATCTCATCTTGACAACCTGGTCAGCAGTGTAGAGGTCGAGTGATGCCAAGAATCTCGTCTTGGCATCCTAGCTGAGTTGTGTCGGAGTCGAACGATGCCAAGGATCTTGTCTTGGCATCCAGGTTGAGCGATGTCGAGGCTGAGCGATGCCAAGGATCTGGTCTTGGCATCCTGGCCGAGCTATGTCGAGGTCGAACGATGCCAAGGATCTTGTCTTGGCATCTAGGTCGAACGATGTCGAGGCTGAGCGATGCCAAGAATCTGGTCTTGGCATCCTGGCCGAACGGTGTCGGTGTCAATCAGTTGATAGAACGTTTTCCCCCTTGGCTTAATTTAATGAGATTTTTCTTGCCGAAAAGTTTGGAACCCCTTTATTGATGATGATGAGGACGTGGGCCATTAAAAAACCTGACTGGCAAGGCCAGGAAAAAGGTTCCCACTACAAATGCGTTAGCAGTAATAGAATACAAGGAGTAAATAAAACCGAGCTTATCTATTGATAAAACGCCTTCAGATTTTGAGAGCTCCAGGGCCTCGGTAGAATCCTTCCA
>JAOTBA010000003.1:4227188-4237912 GCA_025629845.1 Erythroxylum squamatum | reverse complement strand
TTATCCATACTGCTCTAGTGATTTGAAAGTTAGGAAAGAACTTGTTAAGAATATTAAAAAGATTAGGTGTAAGATATCTGAGATATCTGAAAGTAGAAGTACCTATGGGATCGAAAACGTAGGTAGGGATAGACCTGTTTATGTTTGTGAGAAACTGAGGGAGCGCAGACGATCTTCTCCTAGTATTAGTACCGATGATCATGATGTTATTGGCCTTGACAGAGACATCAACATGTTGGTAGGCCAATTGCTTGATCAAACGTCGCTTAGAAGGAGTGTGATCTCTATAGTTGGCATGGGCGGATGAGGGAAGACTACCCTAGCTAAGAAAGTTTTTAATAGCAGCGATGTTAAGAGGCATTTTCATTTTTGTGTATGGGTCTATGTATCTCAAGATTATCGAGCAAGAGAGCTTCTACATGAGATAGGAAAGAGGGTTCTAAGAATGGACAAAAGCATATTAGCTGCAATGAACAGAGATGATCTTGAGGAGAAACTTTTAAGAGTATTGAGCAGGGATAGGTATTTGATTGTTCTTGATGACATATGGAAAATTGAAGTTTGGGATGACTTGAAAACTATCTTTCCGGATGTAATGAATGGCAGTAGGGTCTTGTTCACCACTCGCATTAAAGACGTGGCCATGCATGCCGATCCAAAGAGCTATCTTCATAAGCTACGTTTTCTGACTCATGCTGAGAGTTGGGAGCTCTTTGTGAAGAAGGCCTTTCCAATGGAAGATGAATCACTTGTTTGTCCTCTAGAATTGAAAAGAATAGGGGAACAAATAGTTTCCAAATGTGGGTCGTTCTAGGAGGGCTTTTATCCAGAAAAGAGAAGAACTCCATTGTCTGGTCTAGGGTGCTGCAAAGTGTAAGCTGGCAATTGGCTCATGACCCTAAGCAACTGTTAGAGATATTGGCTTTGAGCTACAATGACTTGCCATATTATTTGAAACCATGCTTCCTTTACTTTGGTCTTTTTCCTGAAGACTCTGAAGTCCCTGTTAAGAAATTGATTCTACTCTGGTTAGCTGAGGGTTTTGTTCAACAAAGGGGAGAAGAATCTGTGGAGGATGTTGCAGAAGATTTCTTGGAAGAGTTGGTTGACAGGAGCATGATTCAGGTGTCTGAGAAGAGATATGATGGGAAAATTAGGAGTTGCCGCATCCATGACCTTCTAAGAGACCTTGCATTGTCTGAGGCTAAAGAATGCAGGTTTCTGGAAATTGTTGATGAAGGTTATGTATGTAATTCGATGACTAAAGCTCGTCGACTCTCTGTCCAGTCAAGTCTGGATCAATATATGCTTTCAAAGCACTTCAATCCTCAACTACGTTCTGTTGTGCAGTTTGGAAGGTTTGAGGAATACCTTAGGAGAGAACGACGAACATTCTTTACCGAATACCACAAATTGCTCCGAGTGCTTGATCTGGAGCGTGTGATTATACCTATATTACCTAATGCAACTGGTAATCTCATTCATCTTCGACACTTGGGATTGAGGGGCACTGGATTGCAGAGGTTCTCATTCTCCATAAATAACTTGCATAACCTGCAAACTCTTGATATAAGATCAACAAAGATCAGCAGACTTCCAAAGGATATTTGGAAGATGCAAAATATAAGGCACCTTTACTTGCAGAAGGCTGCAATAACAGGGCGTCTGCCAGTTCACATTTCCCCAATGAATCTTAAAACCTTGTCTACTGTATCACTTTACGGCAACAACTGGGTTAGTAATTTCCTTGGCAAGTTGACTAATCTTAAGAAGCTTGGTATTGAAGGATATTTTGTTTCACAAGCAGACGGACTGTGTAGTTCTCTTGTCAAGTTAAGCAGTTTAGAAAATCTAAAGTTGAGTGGAAATGATCCAATCTTGGAGCCAACAGTGAAGGTTCTGTTCTGTCATCCAAATATTTGTAAGTTGTATCTTTCAGGTGCAATGAATAAACTTCCGGAACTTCAATAAATCCAGCCTAATCTAACCAAACTTTCCCTGAAGATGTCACAACTTGTGCAGGATCCATTTGCAACATTGGAGAGATTACCTGATCTCAAGATGCTTAGACTGTTGTCAAATTCCTTCTGTGGAAGGGAAATGGTCTGCTCAACAGGTGGATTTCTTAAGCTCCAATTCTTAGAAATCTGTGAACTGGATACTCTGGAGGAATGGAGAGTTGAGATTGGAGCTTTTCCAAGCCTTGGACGTTTGCTCATCCGTGGTTGTGAGAAGCTGAAGATGCTTCCTGAAGGACTGCAGTATGTGGCCAGTCTTAAAGAACTGGTCCTGGAGGGAATGCCTGATGAATTTGAAGCTAGGATTCAACAGGACACTGGAGATGATTGGTATAAAGTAAACCATATACCATCAATAATCATAAGAATGTAGAATGGAGCATTAAAGTTACAATGGATATGGCTCCAAGTAGCTAGATTTGGCTTTCATGGTTTTTCCGGAGGTTATCAGCGATTTCCATCATGTGTTTTCCTCTCTCCCAACAAATAAGTAGTGAGTGAGATAATTACAATATTATTGAAATATTATTATAACATTATCAAAATGTTATAAAAATATTATTAGGGTATTGTTATAACATTGATTCTAATCAAAATATTGTTATCAAATGATTTTTTATATTTAATTTCTTTCACAATAATTTTAAATTTGTTATGTTAATGCTATATCAAATAAAGAAAGTTTTTTCTTTAATTTTATTATTATTATAAAAATCATTCATAATTATTTAAAAATTAATAATTTTATAAGTTATTAAAAAATAATTTTGATTAGTTATTATAAAATACAAAATATTTTGAATAATTATTTAAAAGAAAGTATATAATAATTAAATGCAAATAAAAAGTTCTCATTATTATTCTTAATATTTGATATTAAATACTAACATAACTATTAACTTGTCTAATCTAATTTTTTTGTTCTAATTTTGTCATTACTGGTTACAAAAAAAATCTTAAAAGCTAATCCAAAATTTCAATTTTGTAGAGATAGGAATGACAATTCATTTGAACTTAATTTGTTTTAGTTTTCGTATTATTATGTCTCATCCATTTAACAAAATAGCATTATTTGTCTAAATTTTAATTTTAATTTTTAATAACATGATATTAGATTAATAATAAGATAAATAATTTTATTTTTATCAACCAAATCAAGTCGGACCTAAACCTAGGGGTAACAATAGGTTGGCTCATAAGCTTAAATTCAAGTGTTTTCGATGAACCGACTCATAGGCTAAATTAGACTCAGATCAGTCTAAGATATAACTTTTCTGAGCAAAACATCGTTTTACTTAAAAGAGTTAGGCTTCGAATAAACATATATTTAGGTAACTAATGCCCAGATTTAATTGTAAAAAGACATTTAAAATTTTTAATTTTAAAAAAGTTATTTTAGAAAATTTAGTGACACTAACATAAGTCAGCTCATTATCAACCCCGCTAAATCCAAAATTATGTTTGAAGCCCAAAAAATTATCTCTTAAGCCCAAGTTCGACCCTAAAACTAAATTGATGGATTCATAACTCTTTAACTATCTTCCTATCTTAGCTCATGGAACCACAAGGTTTCCAATGCTACTTTACGTCTAGAAATACCACATTTCATCCTTGATGCTAATGATTTGTGAATCCACTGAGTACTGACCCAAGAACCAATCAGTCAAAAAGCTTAAACACTCGCTGGTTTCATTTTTCTTAGCCATGAAAGTTCCTGTAGTGACTGTGTCGGTAGGTCAGAAAATCAATGACTCTGTTAAGACATAAGTCCAAAATGAATGCATTAAGGACCCACCTCAAACTGTAATAGTACTCTTTATCACGTTATAGACTATAGAGTGTGTCTGTGTGAGCTCATCAATCATCATAATGTTAAACAGACCAGGTAGAGGACAGCTGCATCCCAAAAGTAACTACAACCTGTCACTTCTTGTTTATTATATTATCAAAAATGTGACTCGTGGCGGATAAGCACCTTTTTTGCCAATCTTCACAAGACAACAACCACCACCGTGCTCATATCCGAATCCAAGGTTAAAAATATTGTAAGATCACAAGGTTTCTTACTACTTAAACTTCGGCGATTTTCGCTCCTGTCCTTTATGCCATTTCGGATGTAATACATGAAATCAACAAATGTGAAAGAGACACATCACTCTTTTCGAATTAACTTATAGCAAAAGCTGATGAGGGTAGTGCAGATCATGAAACAAAGGTAACTGTACACATGTATGACCTGAAAAAGCTCCATATTACAGCCAGCTGAGTCCAAAGAAATTGCAACCACTTACACTAAAAATTGCTGCTTTGCTGATTTTATAAGCAAGAGGTTACCAAAACTCACTACATCCAAATCGTGGCTATCAACCTACAATGCAAAAGGACAACTTTTTGTATACAGAAAGAATACAAACATACAGCAGTCACATAGAAAAACAACCTATTACAGACCTGCATCATTATATCTTCAAGGCATGTGATGCCAAGCCAAGCACTATTTGATTAGATATAGCATGAGGGCCATCTTATGGATTGATGTTGCATTCCCTCATATACATGTGATCATAGTCTACATGCTTCGTCCAGTAGTTCCGGTACTTGGGTATGCCAATCTCAAGCCAAGGTTTCAAGTTGCCATTGTAGTGTATAACAGCAGCTCGCTCAATATCTCTGTGACTGACATTGGGATTATAGCCAAGGCCGAGAACATGCCAAGATCGATCAAGGGGATAAATTCGCTTCCAAAATGTGATGAGGCCGGGTGGCAGGGTCCCCAACTTCCAAAGTGTTCTGTCATGATTCTGTGAAGAGACAAAGTTCAAATCAAACTAAATAAATGACAAAAATAATTGAATATACTGACCACAAGGACCAATTTGCAAGCGCATGTATGCACATATTTAGCATTAAACTTCGATGTGCATTGGACCCAAACAAGAAGATGGGACATAAATTCATATCAATGCTCCAATATAAAACAGTACTACCAACTTAGTTGTACCTGAAGGCAGTTTCCCTATCATATGCAACGAACATCCAGTCAACTTAGTATAACAACTTTCAAGCATGTTACTTACCAGCTTCTGCCAGTTGTGATATATTTCAGTGATGTTTTGCTTCTTCCATTCTTCCAAATCAAAGATATTCATTCCATATGCCCAACCACAAGCACGGGGATTAAAGTTCTTTGAGATAAGAGGATTTGAGAAGTTGAGATATCGATCAAAGCGATGGAAGCTTTCTCTGCAAGTTTCTACTGCACCATTAACATTACCCTTTAGATCAAGGGACCAAAGCCCTGTTAGGTCTTTCCGCACCACAATATCATCATCTAAGAACAGCACTTTATTGAGTTTTGGGAAGATCTCTGGCAGGTAGAAGCGGAGATGGTTGAGGATGGATAAGTACTTTGGATTCCGATACTTCAAATTTGGGTCTGAATTGCCACGATGTGCCCTAAAGTAGTAATCTATCATCGACTGAGAACCCAGCTGCTTGAGAACAGGACTATAACTTGCATTTAACCATGTCAATTCCTCAGTACTCTGAACCTCAATTGTCGCTTTGCCTGGTGGGTTTCTTAGGAACCACATCCTCATTGCAGCATAATTGAGTCTATCCGTAACAATGTGGAAAACATGCTTTGATGCATCCTGAAAATATTTCAAACCAATGCAATGGAATTTTGAGAGTGAAAACTAAAAGCATCCCTAGTCTCAAAGACATTATATAAGTTAAATAGGGAAATTAGAAAAATAAGCAAAAATACTGATCTTTGCACAAAAATTACTACCCTTCCCTCCATAAGATTGATGCTTGTTTGCTCCCTTCCATTTCCTTGGCAAAGAAAGAACAAAAAAATGGAGTTTCAAATAGTTATGCCTACCTTCGCATGGGTCGCAGTGGAGTTGACAACAACTGTGGCAGCCAAAACATTATCAGAAAATAATGCATAATGATACAGCCGAGGGTCTTCAAGTTTCTCTTTATGTGGAAAATCTTGTTCAGAAGAATTCAATGCATAGTATTCGGTTGTCAGGCGCAGAGGAAAGCAATGTAGACCCTTAGGGAGAGTTTTTGCAGTTAATTGTGTCAAGAACAAGTTCTGTTTCCTATGCACTCGAAGCTGTTCTTCAGTTGAGTGGAGCATAGCCCTAAGCTTCTTAACTGCAGCAGCACAATCATCCTCCAGCTGCCTTCCTTTAGCCAATATTTGGTCCATCGCCTTCAGTTTTTCAAAGGCACTGCATCAATGAGTGAGGAGATATCATAGTCAGAAATCAAAACAATCAAAAATAGAAGGTAAAATTAGTACATGAGCCACTAAGGTATCACATAATTGAATACAAGACAAGAATCTTATCCAAAAGTTAGACAAGCATGAAGAAGAACAAAATAGAAGTTAAATCTAACAAGTCAGCAATGCATTTGCAGTCAAAACAGAAGATTACTTCTTTGGCAGGTCAGAATCTTTAGTTGCATCCCCAAGAACACGTTGGACTTCCTTTTGACGCAGGCGAAGTTCCCTTGTAAAGTGCGGATTGCTCTTCGCTATAGGAAGGGAAAGATACACCTTTGCCCTGACAAGTTGATCTTTCAGTTGCCGTACTCGTGCATCTGGTGGAGATATTTGATTTGTTCTTTTGTCATTTTTCAGCAGCGTGCTATCTTTCTCATCGATTTTTTTCAAGGATGAGGCTGATTGGTGTTCAACCTAAAAATGAAGAAAAAGTAAAGAAAAGAGAGAAATTCAATTAACTGGTTAATTTTACGATTCTATTTGCTTAAAGAAATTCCACCACAGATATTCAACAAGCAATATCTTCCCTGTAAATTTCCAATCAGTTATACTTAATAGTCGATATGTAACATCAAACTAGCATCCAGATGCGTTTTAGCATTTGCAATTCAAATGTTGTGGTGCTAAAGCCAGGTAAAGTGGATAAACTATACTTCTGATGCTATGCATTCTAAAAAAATACCGTCATCCAAACATGGATAGAACACCATAACTATGATTATAAATTCTGTAGCAGGAAAATGACGTCTTAAGCAGACAATAGCATTCAACAATATAATATTCTCTCTATCAGGACTAATGAGAGACTCAATGTTGCAATAAAACATCAAAATCACGAAGGCATACTCAACCAGATACTGTGGCAGCACAAAAGCACTTGCACATACGTTTGAAAAAAATTTTTTTTTAAGGGAAAAGCTGTGAACAACCTTTTGCAAATACGGCACGTTTAATGAAGAAGTACATATAGAATAAACAAACAAAAAGTAGAATTGGAGATAAGTAGATAAAACGAAGGACCTCATTTCCAGAGGAATTTTGTAATTTATTTTGATCCTCTTGCTTGGCACCATCTCTACGGCTTCCCTTCTGGTCAGCATTATAAGTAACCTGTTTGATGACATTATCAGCTTGCGATTGATCCTGCTCATTGGTTGTTGACAATACTCGAGCAGATTTATGGTCTTTTTCATTTCCCAGCTGTAAATCTAAATATAAAATAAAACAAACAAAACCCATGTAACTAAATCTTCAAATTTACCCGCATTCATTCAAAATGATAAGAACTTTAAAAACAGGAAATCAAAAAGAATTAAGTACAAGTAATAAGGACAACAATTACCATTATTTTCAACGTTGGACGAGGTGACGGTAGCTGAAGACGATGTGGTAGAATTGTCGGTGTATACAATCCCAATTGGTTCTTTAAGAACGGTGGATGATTCCTATAACCCCAAGTAAGAAGTTGAAAAGGTAATGTGAGATCTGCGTTTCCAAGAGTACCAAAAAGAGAAAATTTCTTTCTTTCCACAAAAATAGGAAAGTCAAAGGAAAAAAATTACCTGGGGTAACACATGCAGATGCCTAGTGTCACCTGGTAGTGTCTGGAAAGGAATTAAACAAAAGATTTACATATTATAGAACTCTTAAATTCCAATTAAAAAGAAGAAAAAAAAACGAATGAATAACAAAATGGAAAATCTTGTTTATAAAAAGAATGGTAGCTTACAAGAGCAGTGACATCTTCAAGAAATTCGCTTCTAGCTGCAGAAAAGAGCAAAAGGCGCAAAAAGATGGCAAATTTAGTCAAAAATTGCAAAAAACAAGAAGAATGCAAGAGAAGAAAATTGCAAGAAAAAGTAACAATTAGCTCACAAGAAGAATCCTTGAAAGTGGCAAATCTATCAGTGTAAAGAACAATTGGCGCAATCACTGTCAAGAAAAGCAAACCCAGAACAACATTTCTGAGCAACATCTTCGTTTTTCTTTTCTCCGGCGAAGTCGCCGCCGCCGCTAGAACCATAGCGACACACCACCTCCGCCGACCACCACCCACTTGTAAATCTTCCGATTTCCAGACAGATTTAGGGAAAGAAAAATGGGAAACTTCAAAAATGCTCTAGAGACAACTACGATTAACTAAACAAGAGTTAATCGCCTTGTGAAGACAACCGCATTCACATACATAACAGTAAAAACTGGGGAAAAAAAAAGCCACAGCTTTTGTTGAAAAGAAGAGAAATTTTCAAATGGGTATAACTAAATCAACCGCAAGAAAACAGAAACAAAATCAACGGCTAATCGGAGATGATTGTGGCGGCTGAGAAGTAGTAGTGGAAAAAGAGAGAGAGAGAGGGAGGAAGAAAGAGAGAGTGAGCGAAGAGCCTTGATCTTGAATTCTTGATGATGAATGGCTGACAGATCAGTGTATGTTTCTTTTATATTTTTCTGATTGAGGTCGAATTTTAATCTTGTTTATATTTATATATATATACACACACTATAAATTAATTAATTCAATTAAATTAAAACATATTATTAAAATTAATTAATTTATTATTTTTTAGAAAAGTATATTTAAATTTTTTTTATATATTAGAAATCAGTAATTTTCTTTGTATCAAAAATATTTTAAATTAAAATATCTGTAAAATTTTATAATAATTGGATTTCAATAAAAAATTTTAGAGATATAAAGATTAAGACTTTAAAGTGATTATATGTTAACATTAATATAATTTTGTTTTATATATTTAATAAAAATATATTTTTTATAATTTCATTAAAATCCTTCATCTTTCTCTAATTAAAAATATTATAGAATGTAAAATAGATAAAAGGTGCTTATAAAAATAATTAAAAATTATGTGATATAAACTTTAAAATTAATGGAAGTCAAATAAAAAGTTTAGATTAGTTAATTTTGAATTTAAAATAAATATTTTAAAAATACTTAAAAACAAATAAACTCTTTGAAATATTTAAGTTTAGTGTAATATTATAATTAAAATTATACTTTTTTATAAATATAATAAATTTAAAAGTTTTTATTTAAAATAATAATAATTTAGTGTCAAATTTTTTGAAATCTTATATTTAATAACTTAATTTTAAAACTTTGTATAAATAAAGTGAAAATTGTTTTTATTAAATATGATGTATCTACTAAATAAATATCACGTAATTGCTATTTATTAATCACATAAATAAACAATATTTTAACATATAGATATTCTAAATTTTTAATAAAAATTATTAAAAAATAACATTATTATCTTTTTTTAAATTCATTATAAGTGGGAGGAAGGTAGATGAGAGTAACCTAAGACGCACAGCGGTTCACGCGCTTGCGTAGCAGAGTTGGGAGTTGAGCAGCTGGCGAGTGGTAGTGGATCTGTCGTGGTAGAACTGTAATTTTAAAATCTAACAACAGACATTCGCGTGATTTACGCGTTTTAGTTATTAAATTGAGTTAATTAAGGGGTATTCCCTGAAGTAAAGTTAGGGGTTCTGGTAATGTTAAGCCGCTAGGGTCTCACAATCTACGCGTGAGGATTAATTTAAGCGTGGTAATAATTTAAATAGTTTAAACATACCTAAAACACTCCGTGGGTTAACCAAAAAAAAAAAAACTTAAAACTTTTAACCCGACTCAACGGTTAATAACTAACCCAATGGTCCCGATCTTTGTAATTAACACATTTTTTTATTATACTTCCTAAAGTAAAGGATTAGATATAAAAACAATACGAAACTTTACTCAATTTTAAATAATCAAGCTTTCAATTTTTTAATTCTAGCCCCACGTTAATATTTCTGTTAACATTACTGACGTGGCTTGTCACATAAGATAAAAATCTTAAACACTTATACACATCAGATTTAATTAAATTACCTATTTCAGTTTCGTTAAGCTGTTTAATTAAATAGTCATTTTTATATTAAAAAAATCCTAAATCAAACTAAGTTCTTGAATCAAAAATTTCTTGATTGAAAAACGACGTAGTTTAATTAAACTACTTAATAAAACTTAATTAGTTAGTTTAATTAAATCAGACGTGTATAAGTATTTAGAGTTTATATCTTAGTGCCCGTTTGGTTGAGCTTTTGGAGGGTTCAAAAGTAATTTTTTCTACCGCAAAAGTTATTTTTGGGAAAAATGTGGTAAGTCAAGTCAACAACGTTAACGGAGATATTAACGTCAAATTATTATTAAAAATATATATAACTTTAAGAATTAAATTATTTTTTTAAGTTCGAGCTATAATTACAAAACTGAGTAAAGTTTTATATTTTGTAATTAACCCTAAAATAAAATAACTTCTCAACTTTGGTATATTTAATAACAACAATCCAATATATAGCTTATTAAAACATGTGAATAACTCAATTAAAGACTTTATTCA
>JAOTBA010000003.1:4195874-4227088 GCA_025629845.1 Erythroxylum squamatum | reverse complement strand
AATAATTTCTTAACCAATTCTATACATTTTATTATTATCAAAACATAAAGGGATTTTATTTGTCAACCACCATTGGTTCAACAAATGCTTGAAAAAATGCTTTTTCCAAGCATCCCGATATTGAATTATCATTCCTTCCATTTCTAAAATATATTATTAACATGACCATTCACTAACTTCTTATAGAGTAAGATTGTAAAAGAAAAAAAAATTGAAACAGGAAGCTTGACAATATCTCCTACTAACACTCAGGAATAAATCTAAAATTTGAATTGTAAATTGCTGGTAATACCACAATGTTGTAAATTGTATCAATAAGATTTTAGCAGCGTACTGGGATTGAAATTGATTTTAGGCCATTACACAAAACCTTGACTTAATTGGAGCATCTTATCCATCCAATTTATACAGAAATGGAAAGCTTACATCCTTGTATATTGAAGGAAATTAATACAGAAAATTCTGAAAATGCCTCGTCTTCAATTTTCAGCTACTGTACTTATCAGAGTCTCTTTAGTTCAATGTTGGACTTCCTTACAAATGTTTATTAGCATCTGTATAGACATCAGCAATTGTTCATTTCTAGTAAATTTCGTGTACCAGACATTCATTGTTGGATGTGAGGAGAAAATGTTAAAAGAGTTATTACATCCCTACATCCATGATTCATATCCTTCTCGCTGACAAACTCAAGGTTTCTGTAGGCTCTATCTCTGAATGTCAAAATTTGCTAGGTCATCCTCAGTTCATCTAGGAACTATGTTGAGCAATAAAACGACAAGTAATTAATTAAATGTATAATACACATATGGCAGTATAATTAACTGCAAAACTATAAAATAATTCTTAAAAATTTTGCACACTTTTTTCAGTTGAATTCATAACACAATCCATATTATATATATTTCATCAAGCATTTCAACATTAAGAATAACAGCATACTCTCGATGGGAATTATTATCAATAATTACCTTTATATCAATCTAACAGAGACTACTCCTAGCTTATATCAATGCGTGGAATGTGTGAAATTTTGGCCCAATATTTCTCCATCTTTTTCCCGTACCTTTTCTGTAGTGAACGACAGCAACTGATTTTTAGAAAAGTAACGGAGGATGACAAGCCCCCCTCTGGCAAGGTTTCCAAATGAGGGCAACTCGAAATTGTCAACCTTTGGAGGGAAGTAAGGTGGCGAAGTCCTTCCACAGAACTCAGATTCTGGAGATTATGCAGCTGAAGAGTGATTAGACTGGGTGGCACTTCTTCTGATAGGGATTCAATCGCATGACAATCCCAGACACGTAATTCTCTAAGAGAGGTGAAATATTTAAATCTTGTGTCTTCCTCACATTGAAGAAAGGGTACATGTTCGGTTTGCCCAATTTGCACCTCATCCAAATGGATTACCTCATGGACTGAATCGAGGGTCAAGCGCAATTGCTCTTCTCCGTCCAACTGGAGCATAGGGCAATACTTGATTATCAGCTTTTCAACTCGTTGAAGCTTTCCGTAGCTCAGAAATTTTAAATATGGCAAATTGCAAATCTCAAGAGAAGTAAGACCGGAGGGCAGGGTGTCCTTGATATTGTCTGGGAAGTATTCCATATTTTCTTTATAATCCATAATAGTCAAGGAACTAAGAGAGGTCAGTCTCTGCAGATCCCAACGCCCATGCCCAGCAATGAGTTTGTTGCAATTGGAGATAGTAAGTGATTGTAGTTTCAAAGGCAAGCCACCTGTTGGAAATGTCTCCATTTCTGGGCATCCAATTATTTGCAACTTCAAAAGGGCAGGAAGAAGAGAATGCATATGCTCTGGTAGGACATTCAGTTTTGGACAATCCTCAAGAATAAGCTTTGTCAGAAATTCAGATGAGACTAATCCGAAGGATTCAAAATGTGGGCATTCTAAAATTTTCAGACTCTTCAATTTAGGGAACAATTCTAATGGAAAGCACCTGAGCGGTTGATGTTTGGAAATTGTAATTTCTTCAAAAGAAGAGTCAAGTTGTCCAATCCTTTCCAGTACAGATTCCTGGATGTTAATAATCTCGAGATAGATGGAACTACCGAGGTATTTTGGCCGCGGAGCATTAATTAATCCTAGTGAAGAAAAGTTGGGAGCATTTGAAGAACAAATTTGAAGCTGCGGAGATTTCTGAATCACAAGCTTTGTCAAAGAGGAAAGATGACTAGGTAGAGCACCTTTTAAATTCGGACAATTTATTACCCTAAGCTTTTTGAGACAAGGAAATGCTCTACTTTCTAACCAATTTGGAAAGTTATTACCTGCATAACCATCGATTGAAATGACTTCTATTTCTGTGTGAGGCTGCAACCCATTAAGTACAGCCTTTTGATGATCTGAATCATTAGCACCACCTTTCCAATATAACTCCAACTTCTTAACGTTCTTCTTAATCTTGATCTTGGCTCCCAAAGCGTCTTCGGCATTCACCACATTTTGCAGGTTATGAATTCTAAGCGTTCCTCCAAGATGTTGAAGGCTCCCCAATTCTTTAACTCCACAACCCTCCCCCTTTCCCACAAAGAAATCAGTTAAGGTTTGCAGCTTTATCAGTTTGCCCATATTTGGAGGCATCTCTTGCAATTTTGTTTTTTTAATATCAAGATGGCGCATATTAATCAACCTTCCCATCTCAGTCGGCAACTTAGCAAGCTTCTGGCAACTTCTTAAATTCAAAGTTTGTAAATTGTAGAAACCACACAAACATTCAGGTAAGCTTCCAATTAATGTGAAAGAAAGATCTAAATATCTCAAATGTCGCTCCAGATGGCGGATCGAACTGGGCAAATCTACGAGATTCTCACATCGGGACAAATATAGCACTCTTAATCGTTGCTGATTTAGAAATAAATCAGAAATCATCTTTTGCAGCATTTGTCCTTGTTTCTCCTGTGGTGTATTATTCTCCTGTGGTGTATTAGACAATAGTAGGAACGTGCGCAAGAGGCAAGATTCGAAGATGCTCGAAAGTTGTCGAGATGATGATTCTTCTTTTACTGCCACAAATGAAAAATAACGAAGCTTGTCGGATGTTTTGCAAAAATCTTGATTCTCAAACCTGAAGCAAAAATCTCCAGCTACAAGTCTAGCCAAGTTATTGACCAAGTCATGCATGACAAAAGAATTATTAACATGTTGGAAAAAGGACCTTGATACAAGCTCCTCAAAGTACTCTTCACCCACTTCTTCCATTGTCTTGTTTCCTTTTTCAATCAAAAAACCTTCTGCCATCCACAAAAGGATTAGTTGTTCCTTCTTGAACTCATAACCCTTTGGAAATATTGAACAAGTGGCAAAGCACTGCTTTAGATGCGATGGAAGATAACCGTAACTCAATCTTAGAACTGGAAGAATGCCATCTGTAGAAACTTCCCACAGATCATTTCTTAAAAAATTCTCCCAATCCTTGACATTTCTCTTAGAGCGCAAAACACCTCCCATTACTTTCACAGCTAAAGGAAGGCCGCCACATCTTTTCACGATCCTTTTACTAATTTCTTCTAAATGTGGATAATCATGAGAGTTTTGATCATCAAAAGCATATTTGCAGAATAATTGCCAGCATTCAGGAAAAGCCAATACATGCAAACGAAATATTGAGCTAGAACTCACAGTTGCTGCTACACCATCATTACGAGTGGTGATGATAATCTTGCTTCCAGGAACCCCAGACTTCAAAGGCTTTAACAAAATGTCCCAATCAGTGAAACTTCCATTCCAAACATCGTCTAACACAAGCAAAAACTTTTTTCCTGTCAATTTGTCTCCTAATTTGTCTCCTAGTTCAACGTGGATCTGGTTTAGAGTCTTATCATCACAGGTCATTTGAGCCACTTCCTTCGCAATATCTCTTGTTATTTTAGGAACATCAAACTCTTGTGAAACGCAAACCCACCCTCTGACTTCAAATCGGTTTTGGATTCTTCCATCTCTGTAGATGAGCTGCGCAAGTGTAGTTTTCCCTATCCCACCGAGGCCCACGATGGAAATTATACTCAACTTGTTGCTGCGATTGACATCATCTGAAAGCAACATTTCCGTTATTGCTTCCTGATCTTGTTTCCTACCAAAAATGTTAGACGTTTCAACAAGAGACGTAGTGGGTATCCTTTGAGTGGATTGTCCACCTCCTATGTTCTCTATCAGGCCAAGCGAATCCTTCTGTTTCACCAGATCTTCAATGGTCTCCACTATCTCCATCAGCCTTGGATTCAACCCTTTCTTACATGACTTCAGAGGGCATAGAAACTTGCGAGTCTTATCTATGGCGAATCGAGATTCAGGTTCTAGTTTTAGCCGAGTATCTTCGTAATTAATCTCGTCGAACAAATCATCAGCTTCAAATAAAGCATTTTTAATGTGGTCAAGCCATTGTTTCACAGCCGGCCTCGTGATCTCCTTTTCCTCTGCATCGTTGAGAACACCTCGAACGGATTCCATAGCAGTCTTCAACTTATGCAAAAGCCGAGCACTGAGCCTCTGACGTCTGGAGAAGTCCTCATATCTTTTAGGAGTCATTCTGTCAAATAGAACATTGAGGACAGAACCGATAGCTGCTCCACCAGCAGCCACGACAGCGTCTTGCTCCATGGGTCTCATATTGCAAGTGTACCTAAAGATAGAAGCTGAGGAGGACTATATAAAATCCCGATGAAGGAGGAAGATACAGCAAGAAGAAAGAAGATCCGCAGGTACAATCTTAGTTCTAAATGAAAGAAAAGATACAGCCTTGGTTACAGGAGATCCGAAGACTGGTTGAGTAGAAAAGATGCGGATATTGTAAGTGAGTAATATACTTTTAAGGTAAATTGTAAATTTATAAATTCACGTGATGTTAATGAAAAGGGCAAAAAGGGATAATTGAGAGGTCTGCCCTGTCGGTAAGCGTGTTCAAATCTTTGCCACAATTAATGGATATTTTATATTAATTCACGTGATGTTAATGAAAAGGGCAAAAAAGGGATAATTGCGAGGTCTGCTCTGTTGGTAAGCGTGTTCAAATCTTTGCCACTATTAATGGATATTTTATATTAATTTTAGATACATAATTTATTAAATATTTATCTATTTAATGTTTTAATTGTACTAATTAAAAATTATTATTTTTAATTTAGGTGTATATTGAATGGATTAAAAAAATGTTAAAGTTTTAGTAACCCAAAAACGTTAAAGATAAGAACGGAGGGTTATGCGTGAATAAGGTTGTTGTACCGCAAACCTTAATTGTCACGTCAGGACATTTACACAAGTTTTACAATAAATAAATAAATTTCGTGGATGATAATGCTCAGCGTAAAGTTTCCAATGCTACTTTACGCCGAGAGATAAACATATTCCATCGTCTACCGACACAAAAAGCTTAAACACTTGATAGATCCATTTTTCCAAACTATCAAAGATTCTGCGTAACTGCGTCGGTCGATCAGGAAACTAATGCCTTGTCAGGCATCACTACTGAATGCTGGACCCCACCTCAAGCTATAATAACAGTAAGCTCGTACGGTCTTACCACTGTACTAGTGTGTGGCTGTGTGAGCTCATGATAATGTTAACGTAGCAGGTACAAGCCAGCTGCATCCCAAAGGCAGCGACGACCTGTCAATTCTGTATATTATATTATCAGAAATGTGACTCATGACAGAGAAGCGTCTCTTCATCATAAATTTTGGTTTATCTACACGTAAAAAGGTACTTATAACTGAAATTTTGTTATATATTTATAAATTATTTTAAGACAAATAGAACTAAACATGTGATGGATATATTAAGAGGTTACAATTGGCGGACCGCTACCCAAAATTATTAAGACAAGTTTAATAATTATGGATTTATAATATTTGATTATTTCAGCCTATAAAAAGGTAACTGAAAAAATTACCATATATTTATAAATTATTTTAAAATTGCTCAATAATATGGATTCCTGACACTTAACGTCCCGCCTCAATTATTGTTTGCCAACCTTCGCAAGACGTTGACACTTAACCTTCTGTTTGCTGATTCGGTGGGGGTGGCATTGCCCCGCGTCACCATGTTGTAATCTTCTGATTTGGGCGTACGCCCCGTTTATTTGATCCAAAAAAAAAAAAAAAAACCTTCGCAAGACAACAGCCACCAACTCCTGTTACAACCACTTGTCCTTTGGAAGAATAGAGCTCCTGTTTATAATTTGAACTTCAAATCCAAGGTTAAAAACATTGTAAGATCACAAGGTTATGCAATTTTCTCTCCTGTCATTTTTGCCATTTCAGAAATCAGACATATCCAAAAAAGACATCTCCGCTCATGACTCTTTAACGACTGTAATTTTAAAGTCAATAACATTCGTGTGTTTTACACGTTTTAATTATTAAATTTTTACGCGCTCTCTTTGCTAAGTTATTGAGTTAATTAACTTTTAACCCAGATAACAACTAACCCAATCTTTATAATTAACACATTTTTTATTAGACTTCGTAAAATAAATGAACTTCTCAATTTTGGTATATTTAATAACAACAATCCAATATATAGCTTATTAAAACATGTGAATAACTCAATTAAAGACTTTATTCATGTATTAATTTCAAGTCTTTTGATTGATTCATTTAAAAATTATTTATAAATTATTTTGCATTTAAGTTTACTCAAGGCTAATGAAATGACAAGATTTTAATCAATTGAGGTGCAATATTTGATAAAATCTGATGAAATGAACATAAATTTTGAATAAATTTAAGATATAATATAACTTAATGCATAAATGAAATAAAAAGATGTCATGATAATGTATTACATGTTTCATTAATAACCAAGCAAGATAATAAGATAATGAACTCTTACTGCTTATGCTTCCTTGCATTTTTAATGAATGACGTAATTGAGGTTAGTGAGTTAAATATGACTAACTTTTTATAACATATTCTTACTAATATAAATTATATGTTTTAAATAAATCATTTAGTAAATTAATAATTCTTAATGAATTCAAATTAATTAATATTTTTAGGTTAGATATATTTCTAATCTCAATCTACTCTCTATTAAACTTAAATCGCTATTAAACTTAAATTTAAATTAAATAATTTTTCAGGAGGTAAGGAGAAGTCCACCAAACTTATTACCAATTCCTAACGTCAGCTTTTGCAAATTGAAGCAGACAGTACAGTCTACAAAGTGAATCACGAGCATCCATGTCACTTTTCCTTGGCAAGTTGGCTACTTTCCCAATACATCACTTTTCCATACTTAGGTTTACTGTTTTATCATTTATGTTTTTTTATGTTTGGGTTATTATCATTGTGTAAATAAAAAATTTATATAAATACTATAATTTAATATAGCTAATATTTATTGGCCTAAGCGGTGAGGACTAAGGAGTTTAGTTTCACTTAATTAAGGTATAAACCTTAATTATCTAAATTTTTTGACTGAAATTTTCTCTTAAAACTCAGTTCTAATTGGTACAGCAGCCAAGAAGTCATTATTATTTAATTTTGACTTGAATCGGATTAGTTAGGGTCAAATTCTAAGTTTTAAGGTGATCTAAGATTAAAAAAATAATAGTATTTGAATATGGTGAATTTGAATTCTTTATCATAAACACAAGTTTAAGTATTTATAATTAAGGTTTTCATTTTAAATAATAATACTTATAAATTATCTAACATTTTTTCATTAAAAGTTTTCACTTAAATTTCATCTAAGAAACTAAATCTTGATTAGTATGATAGCCAAGAAGTTATTGTTATCTAGTTTTGATTTCCGCCAAATTAATTAGGATTACATCATAATTTTTAAAGTAATCTTAAAATTAAAAAAAATGCTGGATTGAAATTCTTGGTTATTAAAAGTGTTTGTAATTGATGTATTAAAATTAAGATCAGCATTATGTTTTATCGATAAAGTATTAATGATTATGATATTTTGATTAGGTCACAAATCGGTGTTCAAAACTTAAGTTGACTCGATCTGAGATTGACATCC
This sequence comes from Erythroxylum squamatum, assembly GCA_025629845.1. Lineage (NCBI taxonomy): Eukaryota > Viridiplantae > Streptophyta > Magnoliopsida > Malpighiales > Erythroxylaceae > Erythroxylum > Erythroxylum squamatum. The sequence goes on along the minus strand of JAOTBA010000003.1, from coordinate 4,219,096 downwards.
AAAGTTTAAGTTGATGGACCGACCTATAGCCAACTCTAAGTTTTATTATAAAAACAAAAGATAGCTTTTAGTATAATTATGTACATCTGAAATTGAACTAACTATCAAGGTTGATGGGAAAAAGATAGAAGAAAAACGGACATTAGTAATTGCTTGCACATGAGTCCTGAAGATATCAATTTTTCTACAGATTAAGCAGATATCTTCCATAATACAAATCTATATGAACACCGTTACCAACTTTCATATTAATTAACATGTTTAACCAAATCTAATTACCTCTTAATCATCAATTAAGCCGAGGGATAGGTGAAGAAATGGTACTAATCAAATTAATGTTCACTGCCAAAGCCCTTTAATGTTGAACTACTTAAAAAGAAAACTGATAAGATCTGAGAGCATGCGGTGCAGTGTTTTGATCAGTGAGGCACTAATCTGCAATGATCCCTCCATGAAAGCTTTTAAGAAGCTCAAAAACTCCCTTGTCCATGACCAAAGTAATTCCCACGTGGAACAGATGAATAATCGCCAGAAACGCCATTGAACTTGTTCTCAAAACTCCCAACAATTCCCATGCGATTAACAAGAAATGAGAAAGACTTAGCAGATTCAGCCATTACTTTGTTGGCTTGTTCTGCTACACTCTTCTTGAGCTCTTCCATGGCTTCCCTGACCTGTTCGAGTTCTTTAAGACCAAGTAGGTCAATAGGAGATTCCCACCAGGATTGTCTTCTACTGGCTTCCCTTATTTGGTCGAGTAATTCTCCTTTCTTTCTCTCCATTTCCAGTTGTTCAAGAACGAACGTTAACTGCATGTTAAGTTCACGAACATTAGCGTTTCTATGAGCTTCAATGAGCTGGTGCGAACCTGTGATGGGATGAGGGTTTCGAGCAAGAAACTTGTCGACGACGGAGTCTACCTCAGGGTGGCCAAAAGCGAAAGGCTTCTCTGCCGGAGAGAAAACTACTATAGCGACTTCTACTCCACAAAGTGTGCAAAGCTCGCTAGCTTTCTTGAAAAGCCCTGCACGACGTTTGCAGAAGGTAACCTGTAAATTACTCTTCTTAGTTATCTTTTCCATGGCTACCTTCTGACGACCTGTCCCAGCTTTTCTCTTTTCCATTATCGTATCACTGCAAGAACTATCAGGTGAAGAGGGTAGGATAAGGCCTTTTTTGTGTATATATAGGATTTTCAGAACTCTCCAAAACCTCCATAGCCAAATCACAGATGGGGATTTCATGTTTTAATTCTCTGTATTTTCTGACGATTAATATCCTGATTTGGAGGTTATGCAATACACAAGAACACATTAACTTTGGTACTAAACTAAATGTAATTAATTAGGTATTAATCATTTGCCAGTTACAAGACAGTAGAAATAGTTTTGATGAACAAGTTCTTCCCCGATTGTAACTCATCCCTAGAGCAACATGAATACGACTGTTACTGATGATTTTATCCCCAAATAGCTAACTCATGCATCTTTTGGACAAAGGAACAATCACTGATACTGATCATTCCTTCAGCTTTTATCTTCAATTTCATTCCCTTCTTGTTTATACATTGATTTCCTTCCCATTTGCATGTTGTTGCATTCCATTTCTTGTCAGGATTTGTAACACATGGATCCAAGCGTTTTTAATTTTTTATCACCTTACTTGTATCATCTTCACAAATGATATCGTTACCACAATTACCACTTCTATTTTATAAATTGAGTCTGTTTAACTACTGCTAACATTTATGAGAATCGTAAAATGACCATTAAGAAATAGAGAAATAAATAAGTCAACTAGGATTCTAATTTTTTATACTAGATTGAAATTGGCTTAATTTAATAATTTAAAATAATAATAGTAAATTATTAATTATAATCAAATTTAATTAATTTAATCATAAGATAAGGTTTAAATTAAATCATCTCACTAATATTCGATTGATTTGAAAGATCCCAAAAAGAGTAACAGTCACCTAATCAATCAAGGAGCTGCATAGTCAAAAAAGAGAAACATCGAGATTCTTTACCATTTCAATCACTTCAGGTTCATTCTCACTGAGTGCCTCAAGATCATAGTTTTTATAATTATACATCCCTGATCAAAAAAAGAAACAGAGTCTGAATCTCTGTCTAATTTTATGGTGTCTTATTTTATCCTATAAATTTCAGTCATTTATTTATGTGAGTCTTATGTGGGTCTCGCATAAATAAACGCGAGATCCACATAAATAAATGGCTGAAATTTATGGAACAGAATAAGACATTATAATATTAGACAAAAAATGCTATCCTAAAAAAACGCGTAGAAATAGGCTTGCTAATTTTTTAAATATTTTTTTAAAAATAAAAATATAAAATGATATTTTTAATTGATTCTATATTTGAGATATCTAAATTCAGTTTTGTCTTATACCTAACATTAATTTGCTTATAAAAATTAGACTTTAGATCGGTCTAGGCTTAGGTACGAGTCATTGCTACAAATTTGAGGAGATAATATTTTGAATATTTTTTTTCTTAAAAAATGGAAATAATTTCCTGATAGCCCCCCATAGTAAAAAACGAAGAGGTTAAAGAAATCTCAAGGCCAAATTGTAATAATGGACATACACCTTTAACTCGCATGGTATTCAGTTTTATGCTATATTCCATTTCTAGCAAGTATTCTTCACGCTATATTGAAACGATTATTGGGAAGTAGGGGTGTTTAAAAAAATCCGCAAACCTGTAAACCGGACCTGAACCGCATGAACCGAACCTGTAAATAAGGTTAACCGAACTTGAGTTCAGGTTCGGTTATTTCCAGCAAGTATTCTTCACGCTATATTGAAACGATTATTGGGAACTGGGAAGATTCTTATAATTTTTTTTATTATATCTAAAAGTTAAGAAAGTTAGTTCATGTATAAGCTCTAATATTACGTGAAATTAAATTTATGGAAGGTTATATAAAGATTGATTTGTTGGATAATTTTGACATTTTCCATAAAGTTAGACAATATTTAATTGTATTTTTCATTTTCTAAATAAATTTTATGTTAAGTTACGTAATTTGATCCAGAGATAATAAAGTGGCATAATAAATGATTTAAATCAATGAGTCAAAGTTCGAGTGAAAAATTGATCTCAATCAGTGTAGACCGGACCCATATCGAGCCTGTGATGGGAAAGCCTAATATAGATACTATATATAAAAGTTAAGGTCTCCTGTAGTTGCTCATATTAATCGTAAGCATAAGGACTTTCTGATCTATTAAGAGAACTTACACTTTGAGAAAACTGTAGAAAGATGTTGACCGCGTTTCGGTGAGGAGTTTTTATGAAGACGGCGGTGGATTCGTGCTTGCTTCGGCTTTAAAAAGCTCATTTGAAGTTGTGGAACTGAAATCAGACATTTTTCACATTTTTTCGTTTCTTGCTCTTTCACGTTCGATCCAGGATACGTAACTAAAATATCGTTACGTGCTACATGATTTGGATCTCGTATTAATTTTGTTTGTAAATTTTATTTTGGAAAAGGTACGGTTTCATAGAAAAAGAGGATAATGTCTCTTGTAAAAATTTTAAATAATTGGATTATAATTAGAGATGACGATCAATTACACTCGAACTCAAACTTATTTTTAAGTTCGGGTTTGAACAATGTTGGATACTCGAATTTGAATTTGATCAAATTGATTGGTTGATTTTTTTTTACCCCACAGAAGTTCAAATAATTTGCAATAATTAATTGAACTCGAACATAATATGTCAAAATTGAGATCTATCAAACATAATTATTCGAATTCGGACGAAACTTTTTAGTATGATTTCTCGAAGTTAAGATCGTTTAGATTCTATAATATGATTAACACATAAGATATTAAAACATAATTATAATTCGTATCTTATTTCAAAACCGTTTAAGTAACTAGCTCATTTTAATCGCCGCATAAATGTCCAACTTTTAACGGTATCTACAGAATGTATTCATAAAACTTTGTAATTATTGCAGAGAGGGTTAACCAAAGAATGCTAACTCTCTTGTGGCTTAACTCTATTTATAATAAAATTTAAACATTTTAATAATTAAATTGAAATTAAAATTTAATTTTAAATTAACTTAATTAAAAATAAAATTAATTATAATTAAATTCTATTTGAATTCAAATAACGTCCAATATCTTATATTAGTCATTATTTATTAATTCAATCAAATAAAATTTAACTTATTAAATTTAAATTATTTGGATCAAATTAGTTCGATTGAAACCAATTTATCACTCCTAATTATTCTCTCATTATTATATATAAACCATCTTTGATCTTTATTATAAACCATCTTTGGTTTGAATAATAAGAACTTACTTTTTCTAACCAGAGAGAACTAAAAACTCAAAATTATTGTCATAACTAAAAGAGCATAATTTTTAGTGGTTTGCTGCCCCAAGTTTTGTATATAGGAAACAGTCAAATCAATATCATTAAAATACAAAACTGGTGTGAATGCTCATCAAACATTTGTTGACGAAGAACAAAAATTACCCATTAAACATAACAAAACTCCAGCAAGGGGAAAAGTAAAAAATTCAAAGAACAGAGAAAAAGTAAAAAAAAAAGGTTACTTTGCCCCTGATTTGTTCTACCCTATTCCTTAACACAGCAAACTTTTAATTCACTTTTTGGTAATGATAGTGGGGCTGTGGTGTAATCACACTCTTCAATATCTTCTAAAGATTGGTTCTAACCATTATCCATACCTTCCAAGTTTTTGTTTCCTTTTCTTTTTTTTTCTCCTGTTGTTGTACATGCAAAATTGGCAACTTCCATCAAACACCTTCCTGTTGAAGTGGTTGATTGAGCAGAGATGACACAGTCTCCATTTCCAATGACCATACATTCTCTTCAAACTTATCCACCGTAAAATCTAAGGACGTCATGAACGTATCTGGGCTTTCGCAGAAGCAGTACTGTCCTGATGTATCTGTTGCAGATGTTGTATAAGTATCCTGAAGAAATGATGAGAATGTGTCCTCCAAGTGCCAATCCTCCGATATCATCGCTTCGTTAAGCCATGGGAAATCAAATACTCCTAATGCCAAGTCTGTGTCACTTAAGTGGTAGCTGGTGTTCTTGTTGTTTAGCTCATTCTGGTTGATATCTTCTTCTGTGTTGATGATGTTATTAAGATCATGATCACTAAGGTCTTTCTTCTTTGGTGCTCTCTCTGGCGAGTATTTTACCTCTTGTTCCTGATCTCTTCCTCTTTTTTTGCTCTCTTTCTCCATTTCTACTCAAGAGAGGGACAGATTTAGCTCAGATAATCAAAACACAATTCAGATTTATCAAGACAATTACAGAAAGTATGGAATCCAGAACAAAGCAACCGGAGAAGTTTAATTTCTACCATGGGATCGAGATGATGAGATGTTTAGACATCAGTAATACAAAACATCCTGCACACGTTATTATGTTGCAAGAAGCACTATACGGTATTAACATATGACAAAAATTAACCAAACTTAGGAAGTCCAAAACCCAGAAAAGTCAATAAAAAGAGAAAGGAAATCAGATTGAAAAAAAAAAAAATTGCCTGGATATAAAGATTTAAGCTTTCTTGTTTCTCGTCTCTGGATTACCTTGAAGACCCTGAAGAGGTTGTGTATACGAGTCTTTGTTTTGATGGAAAGAATGATGATTTTAAGCTAAACTCGTCTCGGCCTCAAACTCACAAACACACACACAGAAGAACACATACACGCACACACACTTCATGTCATGCTTTTTGAACCCTCTTGCCTCTTGTTTGTATTTTTCGGCTTTCTGTCTCTGTCTCTGTTTCTGTCTCTGGTTCTCTTTCCCTATGCCAGTTAAAGTTCTAGCAACGGCAAGAATGAAGTTTTATGAGGTTGGTTCCTCATTTTGCGTTCCTTTCACTACCCTGAAATGGTCTCTCTCTCTATCTCTGTCTCTCTCTCTATACACACTATTTTTAGTGCTAAAAAGGGCCAACCAGCGAACCAGGCATGCATTGCACTCTTTTCGTTTTCATTCTCCATCACATTTATCTTCACACTTTCTCACTATTGTGACACATCATTATCACATGCTAACCTATCAGGGATTAAGGACTCTTCGATACGATGACACTCAATCTATGTAACTGATCTATTTCCCATGGGGTTTGTTTTGTTGTACTTTAGAACTAATTTTCTGGTTGCTGTTTTATTTACTTCAAATTTTTTTTAAAGATTTTGTTGCTGTTCAAGTTTCCATTTTTATGGTAAGACCTGTCAGGCATTTTGCTTGGCTTAGTTGTTAAATTTGACCAAAGAAATCAACCTACTTTTGAGAACTACCAAATGTTTGTTTTTTAAAAAACTATTTTACTCATTCTAAAAAATATTTCAATAAAAGGCTGGAACTACCAACCTACCTCATCGTGATTTAGGTACTACCAGCCCCACGAGCGTGTGTTGATATGGAAACACATCATACCTACATTAAAAGGAGCCATTATAGTTCTCAAATAAGCTTCTGATAAGGTTCCTACCTGATGCCAAATTAATAGAGCACAGATATATATTTGCCTCAAAAACAAATAAGACGCATTTTAGTCACAAACTAATGATAGAATGTTAAATAAACAAATTATACAGAACCTACATATCTCAGGCTTTCTAACAATGCCTCAGATTGAATCTTCCAATTAAAAGGAGAAAATCGAACAAGTATAAAATTGGATCTCTAGAAATTCCATGCTTGTTTTTTCCCTAGTATATTTCGTTTAATGGTCTAATCTACTTAATATTGACTCTATGTGATCAAATTATAACGATGAAACCAACTGAAACTAATCCACTACCAGCTTGGAATGCAGGACAAGGTGAACTCCTCAGTAGTGAAATGAGATTCAGGTATACTTGCTTGTCTGTTGCCACTATTTGATCAGAAATTCTTCCCCGTTCTTATCAAATATTTCCTGCGTGAATGTCAATTCCAACCGATCAAAACAGGATCTTCAGTATGTTTTTAGGATGTAAATTATGAAACAGTTTTGTGGTTCAACTTTACCTTACCAATCTTCTCGAGATGGTATCAGTAGTTTCTCATCAATTCGAAAAGCCTTGGGCGTATTGTTATCGTTGTCAACAGAGATGGAATAACATGTATCCAGGATTTCGTATCCAATCCACGGCCTTCTCAAGGTTTGCCGCACCCAACTTCCAGAAAGCCTCAACATATATGTTTACAGTTTGGCTCAGATTGCCAAGGAGAAAGAGAATTTACGCTATCTGCAGGAGTTATGCCTTCAATTACTTCTAGTTGTACACATGACAACCATTTCATTATATAATACGGATAAACTAAAATTTCCCATTTCTCATTCGGAGATGAAACAGCAACTTCACTCTAAACAAGAAGTCAAATCAATTGATAATAAAGACTGTGATATCACTACCAATAGTCCCCACAAGAGCACAAGCCATTGTGAAAATGATGGAATCGATTAATATCCCGAACAACGATTTCCCTGCCAACCACAGTTGACACAAACTTGAATGCTGTATGGCAATCGCCACATATCCTAATATTCTTCTTGATGCGGATAGTGGATGCAGACGGTGTGCTGAGAAGTGCAAATGCTAAAGCAAGCTTCTCACTATGGTATTGCAATTTTATTTTCCTCTCTTGCTCGTCTACAAACAAAAGTACATGGCTTGTATCTGGGGTGTATCCAATTCCCTTAATTTTCTCAGAGATTGTCTCCCACATCTTATGTATCTCTTCTCTCATTGGGTGTGCGTGATCATCAGCCACAAAAGTGTGGACTTGATTCTCAATCTCAACCCAGCTAAAAGCAGGTTCCTTCTTCACCCTACTTTCTTTCATCATCTTTCTTACTTTTGCAGCGTTATTCCAGCTGCCAGCAGTGGCGTAGATATTATAAAGCAACATGTGAGGCCCTGAATCACGGGGATCAATTTCAAAGATACGTTCAGCTGCATAAGCTCCTAATTTCTCATTCTTATACATTCTACATGCACCAAGCAAAGCTCCCCAGACAGCAGCAGTGGGCTCCATTGGCATTTGTCTTATAAACTTGTCAGCTTGATCCAGAAGACCAGCTCGACCAAGAAGATCAACAATTGCCACATAATGGTATATTTCTGGTTCTAACCTATACTTTTTCATCTCGTCAAAATAGAAGAGTCCTTCATCAAGAAGACCTGAATGGCTACAAGCAGTCAAAACGCACAAGAAAGTTATCCCATTTGGCCTAATTCCCGTTCTTAACATTTGTTCAAATCTTTTTAGTACCATCTCTCCAAGTCCATGTTGGGCAAATCCAGAAAGCATTGAATTCCAAGAAACAACATCTCGTTTTACCAACCTATCAAAAACTTTAATTGCATCCTCAAGGCTCCCCGACTTTGCATACATGTCAAGTAAAGTGTTCCCAACAAAGGCAACAAGCTCCGTGTCTGATTTTATCATACGGGCGTGAACCCATTTACCTTGCTCCAAAGAACCGATGCTAGCAGAAGCACTGAAAACACTAGAATAAGTGAATTCCGTTGGTTCAATGTTTTCCCTAAGCATGTTGTGAAGCAGCTGAAAAGCATGCTCTCCTTCACCTTTCCTAACATGGGCAGCAATTAAAGCATTCCAAGAAACCTCATTCTTGCTCACCAACCCATCAAAGACCACCCGAGCTTCCTCCACTTGGCCATACCTAGCATACATGTCTAAAAGAGCAGTACCCACAAAAACATCAGTATGGTGTCCCATCTTTAAAGAAAATGCATGAAGCTGCCAACCATGACTCTTACTTTTACAAGCTCCCGTCCCAGAAGCCTTTAATATGATGGACAATGTAAAGTGATTAGGCTGCACGCCACTCCTCAACATCTCCGGGAGCAAAAAGATCGCTTCTTTGCTTTGCCCATGTTGAGAATATCCCATAATCAAAGCAGTCCAAGAAACGACATCTCTTTCAGGCATCTCCCCGAACACCATACGCGCATCTTCCAAACTGCCACACTTGGCATACATATTTACAACAGTATTCATCATATAAACATCGTGCTTGAACTCGGAATTAACAACATGGGCATGAACAATTCGTCCTTCTTCGAGTTTCCCCAAATGGGCACATCTGATTAGCAACGAATGATAAATGCTTCTACTGGGTAACAAACAACCGCGGTCAATAAGGTCGAGAACATGAAGGCCTGTACCAGAACCGTCAAAACTCTTACAAAGAATGTTCTTGCGCCGGATTAAGAAACGTTCGGCACCCGAACTACTAGATTCTGACGTCTCCAAATCGCCGCCAGTAGTAGAACTAGCAGCCCATGAGCTCAGTTTGCATGGAAAAGTAGCGGCAGCAAAGTATAAACATTTTGCACACACAAGCTCTTTGCGTACTAAACGCCAGAGCATGTGTACAACTACAACACTTCTGTTGTGCTACAAATGTAGATTTTATTCGATTTCAAATGAACTTTCATCGAGTTCAAGTTAAGTTTCAATGCCTTTTCAAGGAGTAGCTTGTATGTATATCAAACTGAATGGAGCTCAACCCAAGACTCCTTAATCAAGCGGAGGAGTTCAACTTCAGGTTGGACTAAACTTTAATTTCTATAGGAGTGAAAATACTTTTTATTATTTTTAAATATGTGTTAAATTTAATTGATTAAAATAACATTATATATATATATATTATATTTTGATTTAAATAATATCAATGCGACGTCGTTGAGAAATGAAAACTCAAAACTTGATGCCCTAGCTGTTGGAGAATACTAACAGATGTACTAAGAAGAAAAGCGAAGGACTCAAAACATTCCTGCCCTCATTTCCTGTTCTTCAGCCAACTGCACGATGAAGCTCGTCAGGTGAGTAGTTGGTAATCCATTACTTGCCTTTATGCTTGTAATTATATAATCTCTTTATCTGTTAATTTTCTGGGTTTATGCAGGTTTTTGATGAAGTTGAACAACGAGACCGTTTCTATTGAGCTAAAGAACGGCACCGTTGTCCATGGCACCATCACAGGTTTCTTCTTCTGCTTAAACCCTTTACTACTTGGAATTGATATCCAGTCTTTTCCTTTTCTGCTGTAGTTACCACCTTATTCAGTGATGGGAATTGCTTTGTAAGGCTTGATCTTTGAAAGGTTCAATCCTCTTAGATTTGAAATTCGTGAAAAGGGTTTAAGAGGAATAGATGATCAGTTTAGTGAAATATTTTGTTGCTCACACCTTATAATGCAAGTGAAAATGGTGTCTTGTAAAAAGTGAAAATGGTGCCTTGTAAAAGCCCTCTGCAATGTTTTAGCATTAAGTGATGTCCCAGTCAGCTAGACCCCTTCAGTAGTTTAGCCATCACCAATTGCTTCACCCCTGGTTTTGACTTTATCTGTTATAACCTGGTGGGTTTTTCCTGCTGCAAGGAGATATATTCATTGTTCTTGAAACAAATGTTGTGGAATTTGATAATACTTTTTAATTTTATTTGATTACTGAGGATTGAAGATACTATTTCGCTCATCAGAACTCTGGCGGGCAAGAAACCAATGAATTTAACTTCATGATCTTCTGCTGCTGATGATATTAGGTGTAGACATCAGTATGAATACTCATCTGAAGATGGTGAAACTAACACTGAAAGGCAAAAATCCGGTGACATTGGATCATCTCAGTGTGAGGGGTAACAATATCCGGTACTATATCCTTCCTGACAGCTTGAATCTAGAGACATTGCTGGTTGAAGAAACACCTAAACTTAAACCTAAGAAGCCAACTGCCGGTATGCCTATTCTCATTTATCCAACTTTGATTTTATATTTCATGCTCACCTTTCTCTCTCTGTTGTGGATGCTTACCCTTTTCTATGTTGTGGTGAAATTCAGGGAGACCTGTGGGTCGGGGTCGGGGTCGAGGTCGTGGAAGGGGACGTGGACGAGGCCGGTAATTGTATTTCAATGGTTCTAACTTTTGTGGCAGCTGCTAATGTAAACACTTGTACTGTAAGGAGGTTCTGTTATTAAAGACAAGGAGTAGAACCTCAGTCGCTAGTATTCCTTCTCTGATGCTTTGGTTTATAGAGGCTAAAATTATGGATTTTATTCTGGAGTTCGTTTTTGCCAAATGTTACCCAGTAGTGAGGAATTGATGAGCTTATGCTATGTGACTGCTTCTTTCATATTACTTCAGTTAAAATGCAACCCCAAAGATTTACCACACTTAGTTATACTCGCTTTCTTATATATAAACCATCTTTAGTCTTTATTAGGTTGATGTGAGAATTTAACTAGTCTACTACTTCCCTTTGCGATTGAATCATAAGAAGTTACATTTTATAACCAGAGAACTAAAAGAGCATAATTTTCAATGATTTGCTGCTCCAAGTTTTGTATAAAGGAAACAGTGAATCAAAATCACTGAGGTACAAAACCGGTGTGGATGCTCATCAAACATTTGTTGGAGAAAGAACAAAAATTACCCATTAAACATAACAAAACTCGTGCAAGGGAAAATGTACAAAATTCAAAGGAGAGAAAAAAGGAAAAGGTTTCTTTGTTTTGTTCTATACTTTTCCTTCATTGCAAACTTTGAATTCACCTTTTGGTAATGATACTTATGATAGTGGGGCTATGGTGCTTTCACCCTTCGTATCTTCTACAGATTGGTTCTATCCGTTATCCATACAATGGATAGTTGGAAGGTATGAGTAAATATTGAGCGATATTAGGAGGAGCAGAAGGGGAAAAGGAGAGGGAAGGAAGGAGAGGTTGTGAGATTGCCATCTGAATTATTATTATTTATTATTGGTATTGGGAAGAGTTGATGGAGATGAAAGAATTGGACTTTGTTGATGTTGTTGCACCGTCATCATCATGTTCATAGGCCCTGAAGATGGCTTAAACAGCTTATTAACGTCAAACCCACCACCAGCTGACTGGTTCTGCTTTTGGATTACCAGGTGAAGCCATTGATACACGTAACAATTCCAACGCCAATAACAGCAACTGATATGAATATAATTTCAAATGTTACCAACTCAAATTAGGAACCTATACCTATTCAGAGAAGGGATTTAATGGAATGGTTAAAGTTTAATACTTCGCGGTTCAATCAGTAATATAACAAAAGATTTCAAAGAAAGATGAGAACGTTTTAAGGCACTTTCAGGGATTCCAATTACATTTGTCTTTCGAGTTCTATAGTCTATGTAACTTGCATTATCTCATTTTATATTACAACTAGTTAATATTTTTCAGTTCTTTCAATTTTTGTTAGATTATGGTACTAGATTTATTATAATCTGTCTCTTTTACGAATTTAGTATGCTCAATGTCGAAGTTGCTGGATCAGCAATTTTCCTTTACACTTGCTCAGCTCATCATGTGCTTATGCCACTCAAACCAACTCACAGAGTACTGCGGTATCAGAAGATTTGGGTGCAGCTCATACTCCATGATAAGGTTGGAACTTTCATGGAGATAACGGGGAAGAACAGTGGCAGTGGTTACATGCCCTGAAATTACAATCAAAAGATCTTTACTGTGCTATTAGTTGCTTGCTTGCTTAAATCAATCGATTGCCTAGACTCTCGTCTGGGTAGGAATGAAAAATGAAAATTTCAGTTTGGATTCATCATCAAACAATGACTTCTTCAAGCAATCTTGAAAAAGCATCGTATCATCAAATAATACATACGAAGAATAGCCACTGTACTGGAAATCATAGTTTCCTTCAACAACAGTTCAGAAGAATTCTGTTAAGCAGCACGACAAACGAAAAAGAGGGGCCAGGAAGTTAAAAAGGGAAAAAAGCGACTGACGAATTTACAGCTATTAAACATGAAATCAAGAACAATTATCTGTATACCTTCAATTCACATGTAGGAATTCACAAAGGTATTCAGAACCGTGTATTAAATAAAAATGAAAGATTTAAAGGGAAATAAGCTTCTGGGGTCAAGAAATGAGAATCAGATTTCAACTGCAGCAGCCCCCAGTTTGGGAAGAAGTGCCATCTCTGCCTCCTGATGGACCAGGAATTCCACCATATCCAATTTTAATTCCGTAAGACTGCATAAAAAAGCAAAAATCAGCCAAATAACTGTAACTCTAGCTCAATTACCTCGATAGTAACTACTCTAATTAAATGCTAAATGCATCTTAAACTGACTAATAATGAACTGAATGATTCTAACAAACAGGTTTGTATTAAGAAAATTACAAGGTAAGAAAGCAATCTCCAATGGTGCTTAATCTTCAAAGTCCATATATATAAATGCACAAACTTAAGTGAGAATACTTGTACCCTTTTAAGTAATTGATTACAGCAATTATCCAAAATTGAGTTAGTAAGGATGAAGTTTGAGAAAATATAGAATAAACACGGAAAACTCACCTCATTTGATACATCAAAAACTCCATCCTGGATTTTCTTATATATTGTTGCGGCAGTTTTTATGAATGCCTGCAAAAGGAAACTGGCAAATATGAAAATCCAAAAGATGAATGTCAGGAAGAAATTTCACAAACAAAACATGCTCCAACATTATTGGCATCATGCTTCTTTACCTCCTCGACATTCTGAGCTGTTTTTGCAGAAGCCTCCATGAAGATCAAACCGTGCTCCTTTGCAAATTGTTCCCCTTCCTCAGTACTCACAGCTCTTCTATGAGAAAGATCACACTTATTGCCAATGAGCATAATGACCATATTTGCATTAGCATGCTGCCTTGCATCCTCCAGCCAGCTAGCCAAGTGATTAAAGGTTTCTCTCCTGTCATGGGATCCAACTGGTGTCAATACTAATTATGCTGCCACAGGTTCATAAGCATTTACTTAACTACTAGGGGCAGTTTGTCACTTTAAACTGGAAAAGGCTTAATGTAACGTTCCTGACCAACACAATACATGCAAGGGTAATATTTGCCTCACATACCAATATCCAGGCGAAAGAGTAAACACCAAAATATGCTAAACATCTTTCTTCCAGATAACTGAGCAGGCACTTCACTGGTTTAAGAAAACATTAGAAAAAGATCGCAGAAAGCTTCTACATTTTTTTATAACCATCAAGCTGTAACCATGTTTTCCCAAAAGAACGAGTGATATTTGCATGAATTTAATATGGAGTAACATGCACAGACAAAAAGAAGATGACTTTATTAAATGAGCACCTCATAAACTTATAGAAAAGAAAAATGACTTGCAAACTAAAAGTACCTTGTAATATCATAGACCAGTAATGCACCAGCAGCACCTCTATAGTAAGACCTTGTAATAGATCTGAAGGATTCTTGACCAGCCTATTAATAATAAAAAATTTACATCATCCAAGTCTATGTTGACAATATCTTCGTCATATGTTAATAATATAAAATTTACATCATCCAAGTCTATATTGACAATAGCTTCGGCATATGTGGAAGCAACACCATAACTGCTCGTTAGAGATTGATACATGAACAAAATTTAATAAAATATCAGTACCAACTAGTGAGTGTAATCTCTTTGGGGCTTTTCACTGTATAGTTATTCATTTTAACTTTTTTGCTTGAGTCCAATTATGACAAAAAGCTATCAATTATGAAGGAAAAAAAAACGTTTTCCATACAATTGGAATTGGAATCTATTTAAAAATAAATCTCATTTGACAAACATAATAAATTTTCCTCCCACAACAACTACGAAAGACTGCTGATGATATACCATGAAAGAAATTAAGTTTGACCCATAATCGATGTAAAAAGGAACAAACCGTGTCCCAAATTTGGAGCTTAATAGGTTTATTGTCGATGTTGATCATGCGGGCTCCGAATTCCACGCCGATTGTCAAATCATGCACCGGCTGGAACCTCTTGTCCGTGAATTGTAGTAACAGACACGATTTCCCAACTCCTGCAAACACAAATTTCACCAAAATGAAAAGAAGAACAATCTCCAAATAAATAAAAAGTTACAAAATTGAACAAAATCGAATCATTGAATCACCAAATCCAGATACACAGGATTACCAGTATCGCCAATGATGATGTACTTGAAGAGATACGCGTACGACATCTTCTTAGTATGGATCACGGATTGATCTCTTAAAAAATTCTTACCCAAACAAACCAAAACTCAAAAATCAAAACTTTCCTCTGTATTTTAACTTAACGCTTGAAACAAAATCAACCCAAGTGAGAAAACAAGCTAATCATTACTTACACAAGTGCTTACATGCATATGTTTTATAGAGATATATTATATGCCGAAGGAAAAAACGAGAAGAAGTTGAAAGGAAAGAGAAAAATGATGGGAGCTTTTGATTAGCGTGTGAAACTAAAATAGTAGCCATAGTCTTTAAAAACAAAGGAATAAATTTTTCATTTTTGTATTGATTTTAATTAATGACAAAATTATTATCAATATTATCTTACTGTTAAATTAACAACAAACTAATAAAAAATGTGAAATAATCGCGTTAGGCTTCTTAAGATACTCATGGGTTGTTATCCAGACTTGTTTGATATGTATAAATAATTGTAATTTGTTGTTTAATTAAGCATAATATATGGTAAAAGAGTAGTGATTAAGATAGATCATAGTTAGGGATCCTAGCTGTCACTTTTGCCAATGAGATGACATTTGGGCCGGGGTAAGTCGGGTCAGAGCAATAGGTCAGGCCCTAATTGACTAAGCCTTAGGGTAGTCTCAAGTCCAATTTTGTTTAAAATTGAGCCTCAAGTTAGGCTTGAGCTTGGGTTTGAGTTGCCCATGTTCAACCTAACTTAAAGCTCAACACTTGTTATAAAAATAGCAATATATTCCTTTCTATCTAAAATAAAAATCATTTTAGAGGGATTTAATTATTTAAAATAAGTGTTGTTCGTGACTTTTCATGCATGTTTATGATTTTATTTCCAAAATTCCCCTTTAATTTCTTTCACATCTTAATTACACAGATAACAAAGATTATATTTTTAAGGCACTTCAATATGCAATTAATAAGGGTATATCAAATATTTCATTAACTTTCTTAACAAGTGTACATTTGAATAGAAGGAAGTATTATATAAAACTACGCTACTTTTTATTTTTTAATTTTAAAAGATAAAAATAGGGGATTCAGGCTTGCCTAGGGTCGGGCGTTATCATCCCCACCTTCTTCATTCTAAAACATACAACGGTCTTACTTTCCAAATCTTAGGTCATCTTTTACTTCAATATTCTTTTATAGAAGACACAAATTTTCATGTGATTATTATTTTAAATTATTGAACATATTTATAATATTAAAATATTAATTTTTTCCTAAATTTTAATAAAAAATTGATATTGAAATTAGTTATGTATAATTTTTTGCTAAACTAAACTAAAAAAAATACTTAGGACAAAGTTTTTCTAGAAATTTTCATATTATAAAATATTTTTAATAATATAAAATGATACATATATTTTTAAAATAACTAAAACCACAAAAAATACATTTTCACCTTTTCATATAAAAAAGAATAATTATAATTAATTTTTTTTATTTTCAAGATTCGCCACTCAATTATAAGGTTTTTTTAAGATTGTTGGATATATGGAACAAGATAGGTACAAATATGTTTTTCTATTTTTACCATAATTTAAAATTGATAGAATTTCGGGATTATTTCTCTACAGAGTATTGATCTAAGTAACAGCTCTCTTTCATGAATATTACATTTGCATTCCATTTACAAATGAGGCTCTTAATGAAAAGATAAATGGATTCAATAACAAAAATCAACGTCCCAAGCACCAGTCGTGGATGGAATTGTAATTGTCAAGAGATTGTCTTCTTCTCTGAACACAAACTCCTCTTCTTTTGAATTCAGGAAACAAGATTTTGGCTTTACACTTGAGTAGGCTCCAAATTTACCTGCACCTCTCCCATGGATGTGTATTTTACAGGTAGAAGAATCATCAGAGTGATCAACTGACTCAACAGCCCCTCCTGAATTGTACATGTTTATCAACCCAATAGGTGCAAATTGAATCTGTTGATTGTGTACCTGTGGAGGGCAGTCAAGAGCTTTAGACTATCAGCAGTAATGGCTCCTGTTAAGTTTCAGTATGTAAGCTGAAAGTTGAAGAAAGATTGCTGTCAACCTTGATAGGTGATACAGTAAAGACATCACATTTCAGAATATTCAGTGAAACAGTAAATGATCTCTCCTTCGGCAATCGAGAAACCGACCCTGGAAATATAAGAACTTATTGGGATGATAACAGACTACAGGAAATATGGAACTGTCAGTGGAAAGGTATGGAAGCAATTGGGTTATTAATACTTGAAGGTCACGATACCTGTAATGAAAGAATAGATAGCACATTCTCCAGTCCAGAGTTTCCCTGAGACTTCTTCAAAGTACTCAATATCATCAGGAGATAACTCTCCAGATACTTCTGCAGTAAGAGAAGTCTCTTTTTGTTCTGTGTTCATACACGGCCAGGTTCCTGCTCCTTGGCAATTGAACACACCAATAACTCCAGTACACTTGTTCAAATTCCATATCTTCAGGAGACTAGAAAGGAAAAAAGATCCCCTGAATGTTACCAGAGGAGCAAGCAATCAAGTTGCAGGCAAGTGAAACCTGAAGCATACCTCTTCCCATCCATGACCGGATCGGTAAACAAACAATCTCGCGATGGCCTTCCAGGATATTTGGCTCTAAGCACCGAGCCATCAGGAAGGACAAGCTTCTTAATTATGTCAAAATCATGCCGGCCTGGTTTGTCACTGATCAACAACATAGCCATCTTTTTAGGGCAAAATGACCTTGAGTATGAACTTGTTAGGACAGCACTATTCAGAAAGCAGAACTAATGTGAACCCGTTTTCAATCTCCTGTGTATGCTTCTATAATAGGCAAGTTCTTTGTACTATTACCTGACATAGACTCCGCACCCTCCCACAGCTCGAGCAATGGCATGAAATTCAGCTGACTCATGAAGGCTCTGCAACATAAAGAACAAATGTTATATGCTATGAGATTCAGTAAATAGTCAAAGAATAACAGCAAGAAGTCTGGCGTACATAGAACATGTCCCAATCAGGGACATAAACTTCACCCAGAAAAATGCTGTTAAAAGCTACAGCAGCTACATGCAATGTCTGTGTCGTCGGATTGTCTGGGTAGTAATCGTCGGATACTCGTGTTACAGCACTTCTTTTGGCACTGCAGTGAAATAAAATAAATTGCAATGAGAAACTGCAGAACTACGCTGATGTTGGTTGTTTGAAATCTGTTTCCTACAGCTGACCACAATGGTAAAAACACTTCTATGTCATATCCAAATTGTTGTTTGGAATTCCTAAGACTAGATTTCTACCTTCCCTTGACAATGATAAAGAGTTGTTCATTCATAGATTGATGTTTGATGCATATTGAGTTTGTTTGCAGTATTCACATCTGAAATTTACCTACTTGTAAATGGAGTCTATGCTGTGACCCATGCAGCAGATAATGCTATTGTCTTGGAAGTTGGTGGCTATTGAATCTTCAAGTGCTTGTTGGAAACGTCTGGTGAGTGAGACTCGGCCACCTAAACCACCTGCAATTGCTTCGAGTATGCTTTGAACATCAACCTTAACCCCATCAATGTTCTGGGAAACGAGGTAACCGTGTAGATCATTGTAAAATTCGGACGCCATAGCAGGATCCATCACACCAATGCCATATTTCTCCATGCAATCCAAAGAAAGATCCCTCGAGTTTGCCAAGTTCCCAGGGGACTGCACAAGATATGTCATTGTTGGATTGTACTTATTAGTTCCATCTGCATCTGGAACAAGACCTCCCCAATATCCCAATAAAGCATGCCATACATACACATACCTGAGGATTTCGACAAAACAACACAAGACAGAGTTATCAATAAACAGACATTGACTATTGAACCTCTTAATGTAATTAAGTGTAAAGATTATTGTCTGCTAGTTGTCTATAGGACAAATGGCCATGTACTTACTTAAGCCCAAAATTCTTCTTAATATCTGAAACAAACTCCTTTAGATTAGTGGGTAAATCAACCTGAGACTCATCTGTTTTCCGAAATTTAGAGTTTTCTTTAATAGTTGCTAGTCTGCCGCCAAACCTGTAAATTGGAGGAAGCAAGGGGTAAGCTTGTGGTACAAAATTTGTACAAAAATGGAACTTATCCACTCACTGTGATCCTTCAACAAAAGGCTCCCCAGCCTTTTGGAACTCATTAACGGTATCTTGCCAGCCATCGTCTATCAGCACAAACTTTGGAGGAGTGCCTCCATCAGATAAACTGCATTGAAAAGAGAGGTAGATTAGAAGCCAAGATGCACACAGTCAAAATAAAATTTTATTGAAATGTTTAGAACTAGAGTTATTATGCAATGAAATGAATTTCCAAGTAGGGAATTTGACCAACCTTTTCAAACCGTCTTTGATTCCTTGAGGATTTACTTTCTGGTAGAAAGCATCCCATGTGCACCAACCAAAACAATCCAATATTCCAGGCACCTGCATCAGAAAGCATAAGAGAAATGTAGTATATCAGCATTTTCAATCCAACCAAAGAGACTGGATTTTATAAATCAAATGGAAGCAAAAGGAGTGTTCACTTGCCTGTTTTGTTTCTCTAACTGCGAATGTATCAGTTTGGTCTGCCAAGATCCTGCATAATGTGCAAAAGAATATGTAGGGTAAGGCAATAAAAGAGGTAAAAAGAGTAGCTGCTTATTATGTATTATCCCAATCATATTCAGACATACTTCTACGCCAAGGGTCCTAACGAGTTGGAACTGAAAATACTGCTCAGAGAGCTAACATACTTCATGGATTCCTTCATCAGATCAAATGGATGATTTCCATGATTCACAAAAACTGCTTTTAGGGATTGTGAAGTAACTATGGCAGGGTCACCTACCAAAGTAGACAAGAAACCATATCATTAGACCACACAATACTAGTGAAGATACGAAGATGGCTATCTAAAAGGGAGAAACTTGCTATTGTTCCTGTATTATCGAAGATGATATCCAATCTCCATGCCTGAACACAACACTCTTTTGGACTTCCATACAACTACAGAGTGCTCCCTTCTGGAATACCATTGACCACCAGCCTCTCTACTAAGCTAAGTTAAACTGCCTTCTCATGCGGTATAGTGTACTACCATAAACCCGGACTGTTATAATTAGCAGGTCAGACTTAACAACACTACATATGGTCTGCAAGCTAGATTCTATTCTCAGCTGGTACGGTGCAAGTATGCATAATCGCTGAGTAACAAACGGAAAAAGGACTTGCTAATGGTTGAAAACTGTGAAGCAAAGTAACTTACCACTTTCAACACATAACTCGAGTTCATTTGATGAGTTTCCTTGCAAACTGCTCCTAAATTCACCATCTAGCGCAGGCAAGAAGAGGGCATAAGAAGGAGAAGAGATGGGCTCATTTTGAGATGGTTTTTGTATCACTTCCATCAGCAACATCTGAGTTTCAGCAGGAACGTCACTTCCTGAATCCCCAACTCGAGGTATCATCCAAAACAACTTAAATCTAAACAGTGATAGAAATCTGACATTCCTGCATCAAGCAAGCAGGCTAAGAACTTCAATGTTAAACAAAATTACAGTTGAATTGCTTTCAATGAATGACTGAATATTTGGGCTTGGAACAACACACAGAGGCATATGCATCACCTGTTAAACACAATTAAGTTAACTGAGAAGAACATTTGACCTACTCTATAACTCCAAGATTGAAGACATGTCTGGAACTGCTTTCAGATGAATTAGCGCCCAAGAATGCTGATGAACCCGTCAATGGCGTGACAGAGACATTATCAGGCACACCTGTCAACAGTTCCTGCCCATTGAAACCGAAAGTGCCTTCTTTTATGACGGGTCTGTTACTGATAAACATAGAGTGCTTCCATTTCTTAACATGGGTTTTACCGGTACCAACTCTAGAATTACGTGAAAGAAATCTCAGACTGTGGCTATTAAGAGTCAGAAAAGGAAGGGATAAGCAAATGTTGGATTGGTGGCGCCTGGAAAACATGTTCATATTCATACTTATGATGTTGTTGGCAGGGTTGGTATGAGCCATTGTTCCTTCCTTCCAGCGATTGTTTCAACCGTTGTTAGTGACTTAACTAACGACTACAGGATTGGACAGTCGGAAAGGACGAGGCTTAAGAAGAGAGACCAATAGAAAACAGATTTGAACAATGTCTGCAACTGCAAGAAGCAAGCATAAAAGAAACATAAACTGTAAGTTGGCCCCCAAGTTGATAAAGAAATAGGGATTGAGTGTACGGTCGTTTACTTACTGGCCACATTCTATAATGCTTGGGATGAAACATCCGATGTATGGTTAAGATCGTCCGTCCAGTTTTACCATGTTTAATTTTGTCACATAAATCTTAGTTATTTATTTACGTAAATTTTATGTAGATTTCGTATAAATAAATGTAAGACTCATATAAATAAATGACTGAAATTTATAGGACAAAATAAAATATCATAAAATTCGACCGAAGATCCTTCCCCGTGTGACGTGTGTATTGTCATTTTCAATCTTAGTTGGGATTGAAACATCCTCTCATTTTTCTTCAGACATTCTTACCCCTTGCAGCTTGCCCACGCCTCCTTTGGTCCTCATTTAGTGTTGTTGATACAAATAGGGATGACGAAGAATCGGTCAAGCCCACGTGAATTCGGTCCAAATTTTGGTTGAGTTTGAGTCAGTCTCAGTACCAAAATTGCGTTGTTTTGTCGAATTGATTTGGGACTTTCAGTTAGAACTAACTCTACTTAGAGCCAAAATCAAATTAATTCAAATTTAATCCGTTAATTTTGAATTAAACTCAAACTATCATCTAAGCTTACCGGTTTATCATTGGGCAAGATTAGGCTCATATTAACTCAAGCTCGAGCTTGACCTAAAAATTTATGCTTGAGTTTAGCTGGACTTGAAGCTCATTTTAACTTAAAACGTGCAGCTAAAACTTGACCTGATCAGATCCGGATCAAATTTGATTAGTTTCTTTTTTTAATTTAAGTGGGTATAGATTTGTTTTCATTAGTAGATATTGAAATGATATCTCCCTGTTGTTTTGTTTCAGGAAGCTTTGATAATAATCACCAGAGGATCCAAAGAAATGGAATATCCCTTTTTAATCAAATACATATCTACTATCTTCTTCCTTTTCTTTTGGTCAATCTTGAACTTTGATTGTCTTTTGCTTTTTAAGATTGATGACATTATTGGTTCAATATATTCAAGAAAGGAAGAGGATTTAAATAATGAAGTTTAAGTTTAATAGTCAAACTCAGTTAAATTTAGTTTGAATTGTTAATTTTGAAATACCTGAATTCAAGTTGAAATAATTAAATATAATTAAATGTGATATAATTCATTAATTTCAGACTATCCGATTCAAATGACAAGTTTAAATAACTGAATTTGATTAAATTTGATGTAACTTCGACTGCTGGAACTGTGAAGTCTGTTGACTTCAGGTGTAGTCCATAAGAACTTGATGTCACTCGTTATGAACTTGTTTGCGTTAAATTTTGTGATGGTTTGTTACGGAATTTCAAGCATCTTTTTGGATCTTGGATCATTTGTTACTCCAATTTCCCAGCACAGACAAACAATAAACAAAGTGGACCATAATAAGATTTGTTCCTTGCCATAATAAGATTTGTTCCTTGCGATCGCAAACAATTCTTATTTTCTTGTAACATGGCCTTATAGTTCGTTAACGGGAACTTTACGAGAATTCCTTCGATATAACAACAGGAGTTCTTACTTCGTGTTTTCCATCTGACCACATAATCGATCCAAACTGAGTTCTTACACTCCAGCTTCCTTCTGTGGCCTCTAAAGCCACCGTATACTTCTTCTCTTCATTCCTCTTCTTGAATTCCAAAGTTGTTGGTTCAACACTAGCTGTTATTTCAAAAGGGATGTCGATCATCACTGTGTAATTTCCGGGAGTTCCCACATTCTTTAAGTTTCGAGTCACCTTAACATTTCCTGTGAAGTTGGGCACTGTGATTGATGGGTAGTTCAAGTCGAGAAGGTTAATTTTGGGTGTGGGGCATCTGAATGTCGTCTCATTGGTGAACCTTGACAGTAAAGTGGCATTGTAGCCAATGGAGCAGAGGAAATTGTAGTAATCCGCCATGGTTAAGTCGTAAACTAGTCCTGGATCCA
>JAOTBA010000003.1:4145427-4165597 GCA_025629845.1 Erythroxylum squamatum | reverse complement strand
TATTGACCCCAGGTGCAGTGATGTCAGGCTGATGGAAATTTTCATTGAAACAGTTCAGAATGAATGCATATGATATAGAGGAATTGATTTTTCTTATTATTCTGCAAATTGTAATTAGATAACATACCTTTAGGATCTCTGGAGTGATTTCATTGGGTCCAGGAGAAGAGAAGGAAGCCATGATAGGTGCAACAGTTCTGCCAACTTTTGTTGCCCCTCTTATGAAGGTTTTTGGAGACCTGGAGTGTGATAAAAACATTTAGAAATCATTGCTAATTGGTTCAACATTCTAACTGGACAAATTGGTTATACTTTGTGTTACGGATGTATGCTAAAATGGCCAGAGAATCAGCTTCTGTGACGAGTGAAGCCGTAGGAACAAAGTAAGGTTTACTAGCGAAGGACCTAGGTGATTGACTTGCAAGGATCACCCCTATGCCACCAGCCTTAGAAACTACCAAAGTCTTCTCGATTGCTCGGATATTGCCACCACGAAGGCAGTAGACAATCTTTCCCTTTACTTTTGGAGGATCAAGAGATCCGTGTTCGCATAAAAGCCTGCCATTTACAATTTGCTTGAGAATTCCTGAAGTCACTGAACGTTAACATAGACTAAGAATCATTTTCCCTTACGCATTTTCAGTAGTGGCATTGGCAGCTTTAACATCTTCAGGATACACCAAAGGTTGATACTTCCCAACTGGTAAAGTATTGGTATTATAGCTCAGACCCTAATTAACAGAACCCAGATCCTGAAGTTAGGACATATGCAAACATCTGATAGAAAAATGCAACACTAAGAAACACAACAGCCTTAAAAGAAAGGACCTTTAATCGCCTCCTGTTTCCAAGGATGGCATCAGATACGAAGTCTCTGTCAATTGTGCTTGCTGCGACTGTAATAATCCAGGGAGCAACATTCGAAACAGCTCCTTCCGTTGGTCCGGAATTACCAGCGGAGCAAACAACAAGAATCCCGTTGCTGACAGCATGAAATGATCCAATAGAAATACCTTGCATGAAATATTGGCGAGGTCTGCTTCCAAGTGAAATAGACAAGATATCAACCCCGTCATGAATAGCAGTATCAATAGCTGCCAGTATATCAGCATCCGTGCACGTTCCCCAACAAACCTTGTACGAAGCAACTCTAGCCATAGGTGATCCACCTTTTGCAGTACCATTGGCAGCCCCCACCAAGTTTGCCCCTGAAACAAAACGACCACCAGCTGTGGCCAGGGTGTGGGTACCATGACCATTATAATCTCTTGCAGTGTTGCTGACAGGATGGCCTATAGCTGCCTCAAAACCTTTGTTGAAGTACCTGGCTCCAATCAGCTTCCTGTTGCCAATGGAGATTTTTCTCAGTTTAACGCTTTGAACAAAAGTATAACAATGAATTTTGCTTAAACATATCCTTAGGCAATCATCAATTCCAGGCCAAATGCATCTTAGAGTACTTGCAGAAGTAATCTATTGTGATTTAGAGCAGGATTATTTAGAAAAACCTATTGCAATTTTTTTTTTGGGTACAAAAACCTATTGCATTTTACTCCATCGTTTGTGTCACAGTATCCTTTCCACCTTGATGGAATTGGTCCCATCCCTTCATCATTGAAACTTTCTGACTCGGGCCAAACACCTGGAATAAGTCATCACCATTAGTTACCTGTATCAAACTTAAAATTCAGTCATTCTCATAATCAGATTACCTGTGTCAAGGTTTCCAATGATCACGTCTTCACCAAATCTTCCTTTTCTCCATAGAGAATCTGCAGGAATCTGGCCATTTTTTTCCAGTCCGAGAAACTCCCATGACCTTGTAGTATGCAACTCGTTGAATTCATTTGGCAAGACTGATACAACTTCAGGGTGCTCTACATAGGAGACATTACAAGAAGTCAAAGACCGATCAAGGATTCAGAAAGAGTAAAGATTATACCGTAAAATAAGAACAAGAAATGGCTCCACATTCTGTCATATGTTCGTCTTACTAGAGATTTTAGCTGCTTCTTCTTCTTCAAGAATGGCGGCGAAACCATTGATAGAGTAGATATACGAGTAAAATATTGCTTCTTTCGCCTTCTCCTTGCTGTTGAAAGAAAACGTTACATGTATTTCCAGAAGAAATTAACCGTGGAAGAACATGGGACGAACAATGGGGACAAACTTCCAAGTAAAATGAACAATGAACAGTGGTCACCTGGTCATGTAAGTAGCCAAGAGCTCGTAGTGTGAGTCCGTCCTCTCATTAACATCCAAGATAGAAGGTTGATGAGATCCATGTGAATGAGGCCCTAGGTATACAATATAAGACTGCAATATCCAAGCTGAAGCATGTCAGGATACTTGCAAATGAAGATAGAGCAAAGAGAATTGCATGCGGTAATTTTACACGAATGAAAAAACTGTGAGAAGACGGTATTTTTGCATACCCTTTTCGCGCCCAGAGCAGGACTATGGAAAGCACAGAAAGTTGAAAACAGCAGAAGCAAAACAGGACCTGGAATTTCCATATTTCCAAGTTCTGCCGCACCTGCAAGAATCGCGGAACTAATGCATACACCTCTTCTGTTTCTCACAAATCAATGGCTAGCTTGCAGCCATTTATGTAGGAGCTAAGCTCTCTGCCTTGATTGTCTGTAGTTGAACTTGGAAGTTATGATTGTCCCTATATTGGGCCATAGTAGTAGGTGATTAATAAATCATTTGCTCAGAGATTTGCAACTTGTTCGTTGATGTGATGTGATGACAAGCTAATTTCAATACAGCGAAGGAGTTCATACAAGAGTTGATTTAGCAGAATTAAGAACTTACTTTGTCTTTTTCTAAAGGGAATTACAGATGTCAAAGCTGGACACAATAATGTCTACCTAACCATTAATGTGCAGTCTGCAGACCACATACTTTAAGTAGGAACGTCCCACCAGCCATCCAGTCTCCGTCAATTTGTTGGGAATTAATTTAAATTTAGAGTTATTTAAATTTTTTTGGAATAGGTTTTAGATTATCTTAGAATAAGTCTTAGATTATCTTTAATCTTATCTTATAAGCTAGATTTGGTGACTAAAAAATCTATTTTAATTATTTGTATTTTGTCTATATAAAACAACCAGTTTAATAATAAAAGTGTGGGAGTTTCTCTTATCCCATCTCATTCTTCTTTTCTTAAAATTACAACACAGTTAAGTTGTTTTTATAATATATTTTATTCTTAATATTGCTTTCTGAAATATCTAATTTTAACTTTATATGTTCTTTTCATCTTCTTGTCTTGGTTCTTATGCTTATATTTGGACACATTTAACGAAACTAAATCTAAGTCAGTGGAAGTTATCATTTTTTTTACACATTGATTTTAGAACAAGTGACCATTCTTTTCAAAAGAAATGACATGTGCAAAGGATAGAAAAACTCTCAGCTATTCTGCTGTACATCCCTGGATTTGTGATCTGACCATGTCATGTTCTTTGTCGACCTTGAGGATCTGGATAATGGGCTATAAGTGTACAATTAAACAGAAATAGTTGAATACTTGAGATTTTGCTTCAATCCTGGATCACTAAATTGTTGCTTTCTTTCTCCTCAACAGCATGGTCCAGTCTTGACTTGCCTTGTTTTCCAACTTACAAATTTAGGAAGAGATTCGATAAAAACCACAGAGATCATGTCCAACATAGAATTTTTAGATCCACGTGATTGAGCCGCTGCATTCATTATGTAAGACAGCTAACATCACATGAAACCCACCTAAGAGGTTAATTAGCTAGTAGCCAAAGTTTGACAGTAGGCGCAGGCATGAAAACTGAACAAAAGAAACAGTTTCACTGCAGTTAAAATCCAAAAAAATATTGATTTTTAATTCACGCTAGTGCAGGACTGTGGACTGGACAAAAAGCTGAGATCAGTAGAAGCAAAGCAGGCCCTCAAATGCCCTTATGGTTTTCAGGTTTTCTGCGACTGCAAGAAATCCAGGAATTGTGTAGGTGTTGAGCTCATTGCCTTTTATTGTTGGTAGCTGGACCTGGAACTTGCAATACCAGGCTGCTTCTTAACGTTGTGTCAGGACTAGGGACAGGCTCATAGTTCGCAGACTGGTACACCGTCAAGGTTCTAAAAAATGGTTTTAGCAGAATCAAGAGTTCAGTCTCTTGTTCTTTAGGGAAGTTGAATTTTTCAAAGTTTGCTGGATATTATCTCCCTTTATGATGTGAAGAGCTAAAAAGTACTGCCATTATTGATATTGTACGAGAGGCTATTTTATCAAGACACTACAAGAAAAATTATGTTTACCGACGGAATATGCCGTCGGAAAAACTGGTATTTCCGTCGGAAAATATAAATACCGACGGAATGCAACGAGAGAAGAAACCGTCGTTAACATGGTTGTCGCTATTATTTACCGACGGAAATTCTTCCTTCGGTAAATTATCAACGGCCAACCGACAGAATATAGTCCGTTGTTATTATGTACCGACAACCAACGGCCTTAGTTTTCTTTCATTCAAATTCCCTACCTACAACAATGGTACTTCTTACTTCTTGTTTGCCATCTGCCCACATGATAGCTCCAAATACAGTGTCACCGCTCCAACTTTCCTTACCCTCCAAAAAAACCTTAAACTTCTTCTCTTCATTTCCCTTTTTGAATTCCAGGGTAGTTGGTTCAACACTGACTGTTATATCATTAGGCTCATCAACCTGAACTGTGTACTTGCCTGGAGTTCCCACATTCTTTAAGGTTCTGGTCACGGTTACATTCCCTGTGAGATTGGGGACACTTATTGCTGGATAATTCAAATCCATAAGACTAGTGTTAGTTGGTGGGCATCTGAATGAAGACTCATTGGTAAACCTGGACAATATAGTGGCATTGTAACCCATGGAGCAAAGAAAATTATAGTAATCTGTTATAGTTATGTCATAAACTAGTCCCGGATCCATTGCAAGGTTCGGTCTAACATGGCCTGAACCATAGGCGAAAGGGGATGCAGCAGTGAGTGTGTCTTCAAACAAAATCGGTTGTCCAACATTGCTAGTTGCTTGCGCTGCAATATCAAAGGTTAAGGGCATGAGGTAATTGTCTGAATATGCTCCTGGGGACAGGACACGTGAGTGTTGATAAAGAGATACTGAGGTATTATATTACCAGTGGTCATCATGGCTGATTTGATCGCTGCAGGACTCCAATCAGGATGCATAGTCTTCAAAAGACCAGCAATTCCAGAAATATGAGGGCATGACATTGAAGTCCCTGATATTATGTTGAACGGAAGCTTCCGATGATCCGTGGGCACTGAAGAAGGCCCCATTGCTTCAGTGAAAGCAGCTAAGATTTGCACCCCTGGCGCAGTAATGTCAGGCTGATGATAATTTTATTGATTAAGTTAATTTTCTCATGATTGTCCTGTAAAATCTCAGAAAGCTGATGTATATTCTAATAGCTACACTACATTGTTCAAGGGCTAACACCTTTAAGATCTCCCGAGTGATGCGATTTGGTCCCAGAGATGAAAAGGCACCAACCATAGGTGCAACAGTCTGACCAACTTCTGTAGTCCCTTTTATGAAAGCTTTTGGTGACCTGAGTGACCAAAAATGATTCCTGAACGTATCAGACAGAAGTTCTTGCAAGATATGTAAATGTATGCATACGGCAAACACATACTTTGTGTTATGAAGGTATGCCAAAATGGGAAGACTATCAGATCCCACAACGAGGGCAGACGTAGGAATGTAATAAGCGTTAGGACTGACAGCATCCACAAAGGATTGCCTGACTAGGATCAATCCGATCCCACCAGCCTGAGAAACCTCCAAGCTCTTCTCCACATCTCCTGAAGATCTGCTACCTTGGACACAGTAGACAATCTTTCCTTTTACCTTTGTTGGATCGAGGGATCCGGGATCACATCTAAGTCTGCCATGTTACCATTGCACAAAAATTAGGTAAGTTACTTGAGCTTTAACATAGAATAAGAACTAGTTCCCTTACGCATCATCAGCAGATACATTGTCAGCTTTAGCATCAGGAGCATATACGACAGGATGGTATTTCCCAACCGGTCGTATTAAAGCTAAGTCCCTAATCAACGGAACCCTGGAATTAGGACATACCAACAAATGTACCAGTAAGTTGAAACACTGAAAACAGGAAATATAATGTGTTCAAGAACCATTTCTGAATAGAATACCTTTAATCGCTTCCTGTTTCCAAGGATGACATCCGATCGAAACTCTCTGTCAATTGTGCTGGCAGCAACTGTAAAAATCCAAGGAGCAACATTTGAATACCCTCCATCATTTGCAGAATTACCAGCTGAGCAAACGACAAGGATCCCTTTCCTGACAGCATGAAAAGATCCCACAGAAATAGCAGCACTCAAAATAGTCGCGACGTTGAGTTCCGGTTCCAATTGAAACAGACAAGATGTCAACCCCATCATGGATAGCTGCATCGAAGCCTGCCAATACATCAGCATCCAAGCATCCTCCCCGGCAAACCTTGTACGAAGCAACTCTTGCCATAGGTGATCCACCTTTATCTGTGCCATTGGCAGAACGAAGCAAATTTGCACCTGGAACAAAACGTCCACCAGCTATGGAGAGAGTGTGGGTACCATGACCATCAGTATCCCTGGCGGTTCCATTAATAGTTTGTCGTCCACTTGCCTCATAACCCTTCTTGAAGTATCTGGCTCCAATCAGCTTCCTATTGCCAATTGCATTATCTTCATTTCAAAGCTTTGTAACAACAGAAGTAACTGCATAAAACACAGGGGCCTAAAGGTACCATGAAGTGTAAAAGAGAATATTTACTGAACTGGTTCTCATTTTACAGCAATAATGAGTTAGGAAAACCTGTTGCATCTTACTCCAGCTTGTGTTTCACAGTATCCTTTCCACCTTGATGGAATTGGTCCCATCCCGCTGTCATTGAAACTTTCTGATTCAGGCCAAACACCTGCCATGAATCAAGTGGGCAGATCAGGGAAAGGATAAGAAAGGAACCTTAGTTCTTGTTGCAGGCATTAGTAGATCATAGCAGATCTATAATGGCTGCCAATATAAAGGAAAACCATTCTTTTCCTCCCTATTTAGCACTCAGTCGTTTTCAATGTATCAAAGCAATCTTAGGGATAAGTTTCCAATAACAGATGGATTTAGTCCTGTCCAGACATGGAAGCCATGAGACTTCAGATTCAAAGTTACAGTTGTAATTCAAATTACCTGTGTCAAGAGTTCCAATGATCACATCTTCTCCAAATCTTCCTTTTGTCCACAAAGAATCAGCTGGAATCTTTCCATTTCTTCTTTCCAGTCCGAGAAACTGCCATGACCTTGTAGTATGTAACTCATTTATTTCATCTGGAAACACCGATACAACTTCCGGATGCTCTACATTGGAGGCATCACAATAAATTAAGACCCATCAAGGATTCTCAGTAAAGATTAAATAAGTATAAGGAATTAGTCCACAGTCTGTCATATTTTCATACGAGAGATTTTAGCTGCTTCTTCTTCTTCAAGAATGGCAGCGAAACCATTGATGTAATTGGTATATGAGTAGAATATGGCCTCTTTGGCCTTCTCCTTGCTGTTTTAGAAAAAAAACTTTAGTTACATCTAAAGCTA
Source organism: Erythroxylum squamatum (assembly GCA_025629845.1). NCBI lineage: Eukaryota > Viridiplantae > Streptophyta > Magnoliopsida > Malpighiales > Erythroxylaceae > Erythroxylum > Erythroxylum squamatum. The sequence goes on along the minus strand of JAOTBA010000003.1, from coordinate 4,157,962 downwards.
AACGTGGTGGATTAGTGAACAATGATTCATGATGACCTGGTCGTATAGGCAGCCAAGAGCTCATAGTGAGAGTCAGATCTCGCATTAACATCCAAACTAGAAGGTTCAGATCCATGTGAATGAGCCCCTAGGTATACTATGTAAGACTGTAACATTCCATGAAACACATTACCATTCTCGAAGAAACAGCTGACATAGTAAGTAATAAAACTGAAAACTGAGAAAATTTGATGTAGTTGCATACCCTTTTTAAGGATAGTGCAGGACTGTGGAAAGAACAGAAAAGTGAGATCAACAGAAGCAAACCAGGACCTGGGATCCCCATATTTCCAATTTTTGCTGCCCCCTTAACAAACCTGGAAGCAATACATACACCAGAAGCAAACGGATGGCTTGCAGCCATTAATATAGGAGTTTAAAGCTCTCTGATTCTATAATCAGTTGCTGGACTAGAAAATCATGACAGCTCCTGTTTTGACCAAAACTAGTCGAGCAAATTAGTAAAACCTGACGAGCTGTTTAATATCAATATATCAGAAAGAGATTCGATAAAAACCACAGAGATCATGTCCAAGATAGAATTTTCAGATCCACGTGATTGGGCCGCTGCATTCCTTATGTAAGACAGCTAACATCACATGAAACCCACGAGGTTAATTAGCTAGTAGCCAAAGTTTGACAGTAGATGCAAGCATGAAAACTGAACAAAAGAAACAGTTTCACTGAAGTTAAAATCCAAAAAAATATTGTTTTTTAATTCACGCTAGTGCAGGACTGTGGACTGGACAAAAAGCTGAGATCTCAAATGTCCGTCTGGTTTTCAGGTTTGCTGCTACTGCAAGAAATCCAGGAATTGTGTAGGTGTTGAGCTTACCTGGAACTTGCAATACTAAGCTGCTTCTTAACGTTGTGTCAGGACTAGGGACATGCTCATAGTTCGCAGACTGGTACACCGTCTGTTGCATATGGGTCGCTCTTACATGGAGGGACATATATAGTTCAACAATTGTGGCTCAACAATTGCGGCACCGATTTTGGTGCCGCCGTATTAGTTGAAAGCAATGAAAAAGAGAGACAACTGCAAACGCGACGGAGTGCCTATATAAGACACTCCCTGCTTTATAATACCAAAGTACAGAAAAAGCAGAGAGCAAAATAATGCTATGAAAATAGGAAAAAAAAATTTAAAGGGTTGGTGAGTGACAAAATAGTGAGGTTAATATTTTTAGGTTGGGAAACACCTTGTAAGCCACTATTTTGGTTTTATCTCTGTATACCTACTATTTGTAATAGTGGAAGAAATATTCTGAGTTTTGTCCGTGAGCGTAGCCCAAAGTTAAGGGTGATCCACGTTAAATATTCTGTGTCCATTTTGCTCATTTTATTTTTTCTTTTCACAAAATACACCCGTTGCGCCCAACAAGTGGTATCAAAGTTGCGTTTTCATTGGAGGTATTTTTTAAAAAGAAGCACGTCACGGGGAAGAGAAAATTTCAACGAATTTTTTGGCGTGATCTGTTCAAAAAGTTGACGTAAAACGGCAAAGGTGATGAATAGTGCTTTTACGTTGTGTTAATAAATTCACAAGGTGAGGCACTGTACAGCAATAGTAATTTGTCCGTGTTTTCCATATGCCTAAAGCTTTGACCAATACACAATTTTTTGCAGCAAAAGTTGGAAGTCAAGGGAATGAGGACAAACAACGAAGTACATGCTGCTATCAAGAAGTTTCTTTCTTTAAGGTCTAAAGGTCAAAGATTTCATTTAAAAAAGCATTATACCAAGCACAAAAAGGATGTTAAGCCGCATAATGTGACAGTGGCGGAGTGGATGAATTTATGCAAATATTGGGAGTAATCAGCTACAAAGGTTACTTAATTTGATCACAAAACTTAATTTCACAACTTTATTGAGAACTAATTATATTTTAGTATTTATGAATTGTAATTTATAGATGTTGTAATAGATTTTGTTACGTTTACGATTAGGAAAAAAAGTGAAAAAGCCAAATTGACTAGGAGTCAGGTCAAATGTCGACCAAACTCTGGCTCCAAGGCCTTTGTAGCTATACGACAAGAGATTGTGAGTTATTATCTTTTTAATTATATTTTACTTTGATTGACATTTCAAAATTTATGATAAATATTACTAGTAATATATTTCTATACAACAGAGTGCCAAAGATGGAGAAGAGTATGATCGGATGAAGCTATGGTATCACACTTATTATGGTGAAAGTAAAGGTCAATGGACAACTATCGAATGTAGAGAAAAATGGGTGAATACATAGTTCATTTACAAATATTTCTTAAATGAGACTATGTATCTAATTAATTCTTAATTTTTCAGGAATTTATGTGTAAGAAATTGGCAGATCCAATAGAATAAGGTCATCCGATGACAAAGGATGAAGTGTGCGACAAAGTCTTGGGCACTAGATCAGATTATTACGTTGTTGGCATGAGAGTTGGGCCTCGACCACAAGGGAAGACTTCGGTTAGAAAGAGACTTCGAGACGAACTATAGGAGTCGAAGAAGGTTAATCATGAGTTACAGTCTCAAGACGATGAATTGAATAGAAAAGTTGAACAAATACAGGATCAACTAGCTACTGAAGTCAAACAACAAAGAATTGAATTTGAATAGCAAAAAAAGCTCTTGGAACTTTTATGTTCTACACTTGATATTCGTTTAGGTTAGATATATATGTATATTGATATATTATATACTTATGACTGTTTACTATACATTTATGACGTACTTTTGATATTAATTAGTGTATTATGACATGTTTGCGAATTGCAATTAAATAATACATTGTCTGCAGGTATGAAATTCTTGTGATACATGAATAAATATTTAAATTAATGATATACTAAAAAAATTAAAGAATTATTAATTAAATAAAATTCATAAATAATATTGAATAGTTATTAACAAATAAGATTTAAAAATTTTGTAATTTAAAAATAATTATTAAAATTAAAAATTATTATTCAAAAAATGGAAAAAATAATAATTAAAAAATAATATAACTATCTGCGACATTTTTTGTATAAACGTCATAGAAAGAAACAAAAACGTCACGGAATGTGACTCGCAGAAAAGCCAATCTTTCAACGACAATTTTTAAAACGTTGCGGAATGTCTGTATTTTTCGTACCGTTTAATGGGAAACGTTGCAGAAACCTTTTGCCTATACCACATTTGGTGACGTTATTTGTAACGTTTTTTAAAACATCGGAAATTATATTTTGTAACATGTTTTGAGATTTTGTGACGTTTTTTAAACATCGCAAAATGTGCCATTTTCTTATAGTGGAATGATCTAATTTGAATTTTGGAGCAAAAATAACTATTTTAATAAATGACGTATTTTCAATAAATTATTTAAATTGTTTAAGAAGTTAATAATACTTATAAAGAATGTATTTTAAATAAATTATTTAAGAAATTAATAAATTAAATTAAATTAAATTTAGATTTGGCAATGGAGTTGATAATTTTGGCCATCCAAGTCGAGCATGACTTAAAAACTTTGTATTCAAGATAAAATAATGTCGTCTTGGGATTTAGCTTGACCGATCCTCTTGAAAAGGTGATTCAAGGCCCCGTGACATTCCGGTTTGCCGACCGCGAGGATGGCAGAGAGAATGGAAGAAATATAAAAGGAATAGAATAAAGTTTATAAGATTATGATCCATTTTTGTAAGACTAGAAAGTTATGCTAATCTTCATCCCCAAGTATTAAGTAAAGCAAATGGAAATTGGAAAGTGAAAACCAACCAGAAGCAGTAAGTTAATCAAATCTTCATAACCAATGCTCGATTGATGTTTGGATTTGTTTATATGCACTTTTGGAAGTCTCATGGGATTCTGCTGTCTCCTGATACGCTCCTGCTGCAAATCTTGTTCCTGTGATAATGACGAGCGTAGCTCCTCCTCATCAGACTCTCCTCCCCGTCCCCAACCACCGCCTGAAAGACCAAGTCTCATGGGATTCTGCTGTCTCCTGATACGCTACTGCTGCAAGTCTTGTTGCTGTGATAATGACAAGCGTAGCTCCTCCTCATCAGACTCTCCTCCCCGTCCCGAACCACCGCCTGAAAGACCACAACCACCGCCAATACCACCACTAACACCGCCGGCACCTGCCATCTCACATCCTGCACCACCTCCGAAAGAAAAACCACGTCCTCGACCTTCTTCTCGTAGTTCACAGATTGGTGCCGTTCTTGAAAAACCTTACGTTGACATAAAATCAATTTACGATCTTGAGCGAGAACTGGGGAGAGGGCAGTTTGGGATCACATACCTTTGCACAGATAAGCCAACTGGAAGAAAGTACGCTTGCAAGTCCATATCAAAGCTTAAACTCGTGACCCAGGAAGACATTGAAGATGTTAAAACAGAGATTCTGATACTACAGCACTTGTCTGGACAACCCAACATTGTTGAATTCAAGGGTGCTTATGAAGATAGGCAAAACTTGCATCTGGTTATGGAGTTGTGCTCTGGTGGAGAGCTTTTCGATCGTATTATGGCAAAAGGGCATTTCTCAGAGCGTGAAGCTGCTAGAGTTATCACGCAGATTGTGAATATAGTTCATGTTTGCCATTCAATGGGGGTCTTGCACAGGGACTTAAAGCCTGAAAATTTCTTGCTTGCGATCAGACATGAGGATTCTCCATTAAAAGCAACTGATTTTGGACTATCCGTGTTCATAGAAGAAGGTGATATATGAATCCTTAACTCTGTTTATGATTCACAGTATCTTTAACAAGTTTGGAAAGTATGATTCTTTAACTGAATTTTCCAGGGAGACAGTACAAAGAATTTGCAGGAAGTCCATATTACATGGCTCCAGAGATCTTAAAAGGGAGATATGGGAAGGAGATAGATGTATGGAGTGCCGGAGTTATGGCTTACATTATTCTGAGTGGTGTGCCTCCATTTTGGGGTGGTAAGATGATAGTATACGCCATTTTTTGATTCATAGTATGACATGTTCTCTTTTTCATTTGTTCTGAAATAGATGTTTTCCTTCTGACTCCTGTGTGGATTTATTTCGCAACAGAGACTCAAACAGGCATATTTGAAGCCATTTTATATGACCATCTTGATCTTGAAAGTTCACCATGGCCAAATATTTCTTCTCCTGCAAAGGACCTTGTGAAGAAAATGTTAACCAAGGACCCGAAAAGACGCATCACTGCTTCTCAAGCACTTGGTAATTAAAGTATATATAACTGTTCTTTGATCTGCAAATTGTTCACCTGTGAGGGAAAAATATTCAGTTTCATTCAGATTCTGCTCAGAACATCCATGGTTATTGGCGGGTGCAAGAGAAGCATCTGACAAGCCTCTAGACAGTGCTGTTCTAATTAGGATGAAGCAGTTCAGAGCTATGAACAAGTTGAAGAAGCTTGCAATGAAGGTTTTGATTATTCCCATAATTCCCTTTTTCTTTTATTCATCAGAACTGATATCCGCCATTAACATGGCTCAATTTGATGGATACAATGCTGTATACTTATCTGAATACGGTCTTGGTCAAAGGTGATAGCAGAGAACTTTTCAGAGGAAGAACTCAAAGGCCTAAAGCAAATGTTCCATAACATGGACACGGATAGAAGTGGTGGAATCAGTTCTGATGAGCTCAAAGCTGGACTAGCAAGACTAGGATCTAAGCTTTCTGAACCAGAAATTAAACAACTGATGGAGGCTGTAAGATCTAACGAACTCCATTCTTCTTCTCTTCATATATCAGTTTGGGTTCAGGTAGTCCTGATCCCGATTATTGGATCGGAACCAAAACAATATCATTGTATTCGTGTTTGTGTTCTGTCAGGCTGATGTTGATAAGAATGGTATTATTGATTATGTTGAATTTATCACGGCCATCATGCATCATCACAAGCTTGAGGGGGAAGAACACTTGTTCAAGTCATTCCAATTCTTTGATAAGGAAGGGAAAGGGTTAGTATTTCTGATATGCTTAGTAAAAATTAAGAATTGCAAAAGGGTTTGATTCAGTTTTAAATCTAAGTTTGATTTAATCTCGAACAGTTATGTGCAGGAACTGACCAGTTTAATCTAATCAGGTTTATTACAAGAGATGAGCTTAAACAAGTCATGTCTGAGTATGGAATGGGAGATGATGCTACAATTGATGAAGTCATTGATGATGTTGACACTGACAAAGTAAGATTTTTTATTGAAAATATTCCTTAAAAATATTCCTTAAAACCATTCTAGTTATTCTTCTCCTTTCATGATTTTTCAGTTCATGTAACTAATTCTCTGCGGATGATCGATCATATTGTAGAATGGAATAATCGATTACGAGGAGTTTGTAGCTATGATGAGAAAGGGCATTGCTGGAAGTTGACGTTTTTTCCATTTCGATTATAGTTTCGTAATGATCATCTTATAAACAAAGTGGAGTTTACACAGAAGGTTGAAGATGCCACCATTTTTAGGCAAATCGTTTATGTAGTTTTATTGTAGATCGAGTGATCTAATTTGGTTTTTAGAGACGGAATAATTATTTTAATAAATTAATTATTTTTACAAATTATGTTTTTAAATAATAATAAATTATTAAATTTAACTAATTTTAGTTTGACAATGGATCGAGTTGGTTTTAACCTCACCTAGGTCGAGCCTGACTTGAAATTATTTGAGTCTAGATTTAGCCTGAAACTTGATTGAGCCTGAAGTTCCAAGTCCTAGTCCGAACTAAATTAGGCTTTAAGTCGGGTCAGACTTCGTTTGAGTTCGAAATTTAGAAAACTTAAAATGAACTCAAACTTAAACCGAAACTTGATTAAATTGAACTGATTTCATTGATTTTATATCAGGTCAAACAACTTAGCATTCATAATTAAATCTCAATGTTTTAGTTAAAATTAGGATTTTGAATTAAAATTTAGAATTTACTCAGAGCTAAAGTCTAAATTTTTTATGAAGAACAAATTTAATTATTTTTTAATCAAATTTTATTGGTTAAGTAAGAATCGGGTAAAACTAAATTAGGCTTTAAGTGCTCATTTCAGTAATTAAAGAGGTGAAGAAGGTTGTGTTATGAGTTAAAAGTAAAGCCTACAAGAATTTATATCAAATATTGAAAAATAAAGATGAAGAAACTGATATTTTTAAGTTGGTGAGAGGCAAGGAATAAGAAGTGAAGGACTAGATCAAGTTTACTGTATAAAAGATGAAGTAGGACAGGTGTTTGTGGATGGAAATAACATCCAGAGAAGATGGCAACGGTACTTCTATAAGCTTTTAAATGAGGTTAAAGATAGCAATATTTTCTTGGGTGATATTTGCAATTCTGATCAATATTATAGCTTCACTTATTGCTAGCATATCACGAGAGAAAAAATTAGAAGGACTTCGAAAAAGATGAAGAGTGGAATGACAGTGAGATCTGATGAGTTACTCCTGGAGCTGTGAAAGAACCTTGAAGAAGAGGATATTACTTGGTTGGCCGAACTTTTTTATATGATCTTCAAGTTCGCTAAAAGGACTAATGACGAAAGCATACTAGTTCCTCTTTACAAGAGCAAACGGGACATTTAAAGCTAAAACAACTATAGAGGCATTAAACTATTCAGTCATACCATAAAATTACGAGAGAAGGTGATTAAGAAAAGAATGAAGAAAAGTGCCCCTATTTCTGAGAACCAATTTGGTTTTACATCAAGGAAGTCCACGACAGAAAGGGACATAAAGAGAGACTTGCACGTAGTTTTTATTGGTTTAGAAAAGACTTATAATAGGGTACATAGGGAAGTCATGTGATGATGTTTAGAAGCCAAGAGAGTTCATGTCACTTATGGTTATTAAGGATAGGTATGAACGTTTTAAGATTAAAGTAAGGACGTCAGGAGGGGATTTATAGATATCGGGCTATACTAAGGATCCTCGTAGAGCCCTTTTCTATTTGCAATAGTTATGGATAAGCTTACTCAGAATATTCAAGAGGATGTATTTTGGTGTATGTTTTTTGTTGATAATATTGTTTTAGTTGATGAAACAAAGGAGTGTGTTAATGTTAAACTAAAATTTTGGAGAGATACATTTGAGTCAAAGAGTTTTAAATTGAGTAGGGCTAAAACTAAGTACTTAGAGTATAACTTTTTGAGTCCTAAGGTTGCATCCGATTTGGAAATCAAGATTGGAAATTGTTCTCCCCTTCTTCCTTACCATGACAAGTCTTTTTTAGACCTATTAACAAGATCGGAGGTCTACCAACTGAGCAGAAGATATACCTTAGAAAGATTGTTTTAAGCAAGGATGACAATAGGTCAGGTCTGAGCCCAATAGGGCCTGAGACTGCTAGAGTCCAGTTCGAATTATATATTTTTTTAAATGTCAAAACGACATCGTTTTGGCATTATCAGTTAGGCATCTAACAAATTAGAGTGTAGAAAACCAGACCCAAGGCCCAAACCTGAGCCTAGTTGTCATCCCTAGTTTTAAGTACCTTGGATCCATCATCTAAGCAGTGGCAAGATAGAAGACGACATAGTGTCTCATATCAAATCAGGATGGTTTAAATTGAAAGACATCTTAGAAATTTTATTTGACAAAAAGATACCAGTCAAGTTAAAATATAAATTCTATCGTTTAACAATTGGGTCAACCTTATTTTATAAGGCAGAGTGTTGGCCAGGTACATAGTCTTAAGTCAATAGTGACAAAGATGATTATGATCCAATAGATGTGTAATCTCACGAGAAGAGCTAAAGTCAAAAATAAAGTAATAAAGTGAAAAGAGATAAGTTAGGGGTAACTAATAGTTAATTAAAAAAGACAAGACTTAAGCTTTTGTTTGGATCCTTACTTGCACAAGGGAAAGGAAAGGAAATATTGAGAGGAAAAGAGGAGAAAAGAATGGAAGAGAAATAAGACTTTATTTCTTCTGTTTGTTTTCTTAATTTATTAAATGAGGGAATTGAAACTTACATTGGACAAAAGAATTTTTTGAGACCTTCATGCTCTTGATTATGAAACTTCAGCATACACAGATAAGGATACTATAGTAATTTACATATATTAGAGTTATCTTATCTTAGATTTCTCCTCCTTTTCTGCCAATTTGAGGAAAAATATATTTGGCCCAAACTTTCCTCAATTTCCTCTTCATTCTCTAACTTTTCCTTTGCTTATTTTTATCCTATCGGTGAAAACTAAAATACTAAGAGAATCAAAATTATAAATTCGTATAAATATAGGAATTAAAACATGATTACCGCCAAACTAAATTTCATTTCATTTCATGAAGAAGATGGTCTCTCTCTGCTGTGCATCTCAGCTGACGTCACCTTCCGTATCCTTCTTCTCCGGAAACCCTAGATTACTTTCCAGAACTGTCGCCTGTGGGACAGAGTCGGAGGCTTACCGGAATCGCCCCGAAGGTGGCGGTAACGGTAGCGTGAGGCTGGAGGAGACGGTGGAGGGTAATTCGGGAAAGTTGAGGCTCGATTCGTGGATTTCTTCTCGATTATCCGGCTTCAGTAGAGCTCGAGTGCAGGCGAGTATTAGGTCAGGCCTCGTTAGTGTTAATGGCAAGGTTGTTGAGAAGGTGAAGTAAAGAGAGACTGGTTCACTTAGCTCTTGTTTGATTGGAGAATTTGTTCTTTTCTTGGTAATACATTGCTCTTTGACATATATTCTTGATTAGGCTTCTTATGGGGTCAAAACTGGGGATAAAGTGAATTGCACTATTTCGGAGTTGCAACCTTTGAGAGCAGTGCCTGAAGATATACCTTTGGACATAGTTTATGAAGATGAGCATGTTCTTGTCGTTAACAAGCCTGCACATATGGTAGTTGTTGTCTGAGTTTAGATTCATGTGTTGTGTTGGATCAATTTGTTGACTTGTTTCTTCCCATTTTTCAGGTTGTTCATCCAGCTCCAGGGAATACTACTGGGACGCTTGTTAATGGTATACTTCACCATTGTAGCCTTCCCACAGCTGGGTTTTGTGGAAATGACAGTGTCATATTATCAGAAACAGAGGATTTCTCTTCTGATGAGGAAGGGTTGTGTCATAGTTCAAGCGAGGCATCTTTTCGACCTGGAATTGTGCACAGATTGGACAAAGGCACTAGTGGGCTGCTTGTTGTTGCAAAGGTGATTACCTTGTTCCTTTAAATTGAGATTGTGTATTGTGCTTGCAAATTAGATAGTTGGTTAGTCTATGGAAGTGTTTTTATTATGATCTTGTACCAATGAGAATTTGATTTCACGAGAAATTGAACAAAAGTTGCGGAATTGGCCAATTTCTTGGGTATCCCAATTGAAGTATTTTGAAATGAATTGTGATGGCAGGATGAACATTCTCATGCCCATCTAGCAGAACAGTTCAAGCAACACACCATCAAAAGAGTGTATGTTAGTCTTACTACTGGAGTGCCTTCACCATTGGCCGGAAGAATAGACATCCCAATTGGTCGTGATCCAAATAACCGGATTCGCATGGCTGCTATACCTGGACCAATTAGTCGAGGACATACTCGTCATGCTGCTAGTAGGTGATTATTATCTTCTCACTAAATTTTATGTTAATAGTCATTGCTCCGGCACTTATTTTTCCTGTGCTAGTCGTGCAATTTGGAGTTCATGTTGCTTTCCAATTGAAGGGCTTTTTTTTTTTTTGATAAGTAATTGAAGGGCATTATTGTTCTTTGCTTTGCCATGACAAAGGCTGCAAATTGATTGCAAGATAGATTCCTGCTTATAATAACATGCTCATTGGTTTTGGGGTGGGACTCATGTAGTCAAATATTTTTCTGGTGATTTTTCATTCTTGTAATTTGGTTGAATCTGTACTCTTATGTGTGTTCCTTCTTCAAACCTTTCGGTATGTGTTGCCCCCGACACTATGGATCATATCCACCGGAAGAGAAACTCGATTTGGCACTGCTGCTGAGTCGTCTTCTTTTATCAGGTATAAAGTAATCGAAGTACTTGCTGCTGGTGGTTCAGCTTTGGTGGAATGGAGATTAGAAACTGGGCGTACTCATCAAGTACTTCAACTATCTTAAAAATATTCCTAATCTTGTCTTGCATTCTCTACTCTTGATCTGACTTGGTGAATGAATCAGTGAATGTTAGTTTTCTGCAAGCACCCATTGTAATGAACTTAATGCTTCTACCCGTATCTGCTGCTCACTTACCAATGCTGGGATTCTTCATTTCTTTTTCCCCAAGCAGATCCGTGCGCATGCGAAGTATATCGGAAATCCTCTATTAGGCGATGAGGTTTATGGAGGGACCAAAAACATGGCCTCATCGCTCCTTCAACAAAAGACACCCCGTAGCTCTCATTGTCGAGTTTCGCTACTGTTGTCAGGAATGGACAGGCCTTGTCTCCATGCTTTGGCACTTGGGTTGGACCATTTTGGTTTTGCCAATTTTGCCTCTCCCTTCAAAGTTATTGAGTGATTACAGGATTTTAACCTCGGCTCGTTTTCCTGCAAGGTTTTTACATCCGGATACAGGAGAAAAAGTGCACTTCTCATGTCCACCTCCTTCAGATTTTTCCAGGATTTTGACCCGTCTTCGTGAAATGGGTTTGCAAAAGGTACATCTTCTTCAAATCTTTCGCTCAATCAGTGAGCTATTACGCACTCTTTTAAAAGGGTATTTTGTAAATACATAATTATCTTATTTGTCATTGAAATACACATCAAATCTATACTCACATGCATGCTTAAACATATGGTTGCCATCAAACTGTTCTATCTGCAGCTTTCATGCTTTAATGATCAGATTTCTGTTGTCACAATTTTAGCAGGTGTAGTAGTTATTTGGTTGGTGAAACTGCAAATACTTTGGAGTAGTTGTAAGAAGAAGAACGATTCTTCAATCTTCCACATGGAGCATCTCATGACGGGTCATTTGGTTCATGTGCTCTTAATTTCCTATATTCTCTCTATTATAATTTATTGCAAAAAGCAAAATATAGTATTATGATCATTAGAAATGATTATTCATTCAAACTTCTATTGAAATATTTACATTAATGTCAATTTATTAATTTTTTATTTTAAGCACATAATTAACAACTATAAGACTATTTTAACTAAAAATAAATAACATGAAGAATGAGAAAAATACATATTTATTTTGTATTATTAAGTTATATTTAATTAAAAGGTTGTATTATTAAGTCTTTTTTTTTATTCCTCAATAAATTTGTCCGAGGCCCCGCAAGTACGGGTCACGCAAGTAAATAAGGAAGTAAGAGTATTGATCCACAGGGAGTTACTGACCAATTACTAAGCTAAAATCACTCAATTATTTGGGCTGATCACTTAAATGTTGATTATTGAGAAATTAATTAATTAACAATTTGCTAAAACTAATCCTAAAATAAACAGAATAAACGTGCAATTTATGACTAAGGAATAAATCAAATATGTGAAAGACAGGTTTCAAAGTTTGGTTTCGTGATCGACTTCTAATAATTCTCTTCTGGTTTATTCAATAAACTTGATCCCTAGACTTTGAAGGAAAC
>JAOTBA010000003.1:4127838-4145327 GCA_025629845.1 Erythroxylum squamatum | reverse complement strand
AAGAGGCCTTTTGAGAAATTTGTCCATAACTGAAATCAAAGTTAAGTAATTAGGGACAAATTGAATACAAAATAAATAAAAAATTATCTATTCACAAAAAATTAACTAATTAAAACTATTTGAAAAACACTTTACACATATGCAAATGTATGAAATATACAAACAAAAAGTAAAATTTTCATATATACTACGATTGGACTTGATATGAAAAAGGATGTACTATACTACTTGGAAACTTTAAACCAATCATCTATTAGCAATAATAATCTATCTTTGTAAATTTTATCACCATTAAAAAGGGATGTCATTTTGTTTCGTCATTTCTACTAGGTTGTCATTGTTTACACCTTTAAATTTAATGATCATGTTTCCTTCACTTTCTAAAGGGATAGATGTAATGAATTTTCATTTAAAAAATCCTTCCTGGTTTCAGAAAGATTTTCACAATGCTAATTGCTACGTATACTTACACGAGTCGTTAACACTTTAAACTAGATATAATGGCTAGTTCAAGGTAACCCAAGTAAGCCTACCATACAAGAGTCAAGACCCAGCAAATAAAAAAACACTACTTTCAGGATTCCAAAAACAACATATTATATTATCGTTTAGTTGTATAGGATAATTTCCATTATCTCTTTGTAGTTAAAAAGGACGTTTGACTTCACCAATATCAACTTAAACGTCTCTTTTCCAATAAATCATATGATTACAACTTACATTATACGTACTACACAACCTAAAAGTCTCTTGTATCAACTCTGTTACAACTTACATGAACTCATTTCTAAATTATACGTACTACACATTCTTTAAAAGTAAAGAAGTGAAAATTTACCTATCAGCAGTAGAACGGGGTAAGGCCTGTGAGGGAATCATTTCCACATTTGTGTTCAATATAGATTATTATTTTTCGCTTTAAGTGTGGTAGTCTTTGTGAAGTTAGAGGAAGAAGAAGCCATAAAGACAAAAAGTAGTGTGATGAAGAAGCCAAAAGAGTAGAAAATCTGAATAAAAGAAGTTAAGCATGTAGTTTTTATCTCTATATGTGTAGACTTTCATTTAAAAAAATCATGGGCCCAAATAATAGTAATCTTAATAAAAATAGATGGACTCAGATTTTATTTTTTTATTTGATATCTTAATGTATCTATAATAATAATTATTATTTTTTGTCACCAATTAAATTAATGGGGGCAAAATTTTAATTCTGTTTATAAAATTTTAATTTAAAATAATAATTTTAAATTAAAAATTTTTAGATGCCTGTGGCTCCGTCCTTGGAAGCATGGGGCCAAAAGGTTCTATTTTCAAATCCTCCTACCTACGTTCTCTCGATCAAGCCTGTCGTACAGAAATTGTCTAGTGTGGAGTATCTGGTTTGCTTAATTTGCAGGCTATTGTGTTAATTCGAAAATTTACCCAGTACACATCTAAAGAATAACAACTGTAGGTTCTTCCGTTTCGAAAAAAACTAATTAAATTAAGCAATGACATGTAGCTTTTTTTTTTCTTATATATAAGAAGAGAATCATTCAAAATATCTTATTTACAACAAAATTTAAATTTATCATTAAAATTACAAAGCTCGAGCCTTTGGGTAGCCGGTAAAGTTATTCCTTTACGTATTTTGAATATTACAATTTTTATCTTAATATTTTTCATAATATTTAATTAATTTCTTATTTTATATTATTATTAAAATAATATTTATTGTGTCTTAAACAAGTATAAAATAATAATACATAACGTTAAAAATGTACTAAAATATTTTGTAAAATATTATAATTCTACTTGTAACTTTAATAAATACCTAAAAGTTAATTTTTAAATCTGACAGATCTAATCCGGTGAACAAAGTCAAACAACGAGTGCTGAAGGTACTTACTCTGGAGTGTGTTCTCCACATCTTATTCTCTTACATTTTATTTATAATGTTCTGGCAGCAATCGATCACTCCGACTGAAATAAAATAAGCTTCCAGCGCATGGTGGGTAGGTCAGTCTCAGTCACTCGGTTTCGTGGTAATGGCGTGATGCAGGTGAATATATAGATATAATGCGTAGTGCAGAGCTTCACTAAAAACTACACTGGTCGTTAAAATGGAGAAACTTGGTCGAGATCTGAAGAAGGGATTTCTCAGTGTGGTTGAAGCTATCACCGGTAACAAATCTGCTACAGGTAAAATCTCGCTGATTGTCGGAAACTGTTGGGAATAGCTCATTTAGTTAATGCTGTAATAATATCGACTGATCTGCAATTTCCAGGAGATGAAAATAAGCAGAATCGAAGTCAGAAACTGTTGAGGTTTGTTAATTTATGTTCTTCGTCTTCTTCTGGATTTTGATATCGTAAAGCTTTTATGAGATTGAGAGAAATTGATGTGAGGATCTGGCGATATGAGCTTGACAGGAAGTAATTGTACAAGAAAGAGCCATTAAAATCGCAGCGAAAGGTCCAACTCGTCCCAGTGCACCTAAAGGTGGTTCTGCTCAGACGGGTTAAACATTCCCTATGTTCAAGTTTCTTGTTAGTTAATTTGCAAGCCGAGTTTGACTTTGTCTGATCATAAGTTTGGAGGATGTAGAGAATAATTTGTAACAATTTTCTCTGGATAATTTGTAAGTTTTAATATTTTAATTATTATTAAATAAAAATTTTAATTAGAAGTTTACTTAATTGACAACTCAAATTTTGCATTTATACTAAAAATAAAGTTTATTTTAAAATGTCCATAATTAATAAATTTGTATGAAAATATAAAGTTTTATCTTATGGTTTTAAAACTGGATCGAAAGTTAAACCTGTAAGACAAAAGACTTACGATTTAAAATATTCAATTGGTATTAGATCGTTGTAAAATAAGCTAAAATTTAATAAAATTAAAGAACTTGAAATATGATTGAAAGAAATCGTTCTTACTCATCTAAGAATTTAAAGTTTAATTTAAAAAATTTTAAATAAAAATTAATTAATCAATTTTAGTTTATAAGAATTTATTTAATTAATTAGTCTAATTAATAAAAATTGACTAATTAATTAAATAAATTGAACAAAAAATTAAAGACTGAACTAAAAAATTAGATAATTAAAATTTTTTTCGGTTAAATCAAGAATGTGGATACCGTTTTGTACCAGTTGGTACGTACCGTACCAGATCAAAACCAGTACGAAACAAATAGTCAGTGTACTGGGTTTAAATACCGGTCGGTATCAGCCGTTTCGGATGATATCGGTAGATACCAGCTGGTATTCAAAATATTGGCCGATACCGAAAAATTTAAAAAATAGGGAGACTTTTTTGCAAAATTTTCAAAATCTCTCTCCCTTCCTCCCGCCTCTCCTTTCCCTTTTTTTCAAAGTTTTTTTAGTTAATTATTTTATTTACTTCAACTTTTATAATTATTGTGAATTTTTAATTTTTGATTTTAAAATAAAAATACATATTTTTATTACTAATAATAATTATAAATTAAATAAAACTTAAAAATAATTTATTTTTATTTTATTTATTTTAATATTTTATAATATTTATTAATAAAAATAAATATTTTAAAAATTATTATTTATAACTAATATTTATTTTTATTATTTTTAATTATTAAATAGAAATTTATTTGAAATTTTATATATTTTAAAAATATATTTTAAATTTAATTATATTTATTAATAATTATTAAATTAATTTTATAAATTAAATTATAAATGTGATTATTATTTTTTATTATAATTTTTGGAGACAAGGTTAAAAATATACAGTACAACTGTACAATATGACAATGAATTATTTTGTAATTTTAAAAAAATTTAAGAACTATTTCATAAATTTAAAAAATTACCCTAAACGGTACCCAATATTAACCGGTACTAGTACAATACCATACCAGAACCCAATCAAATATTAAATTCGGTACGATATTCGTAACACTGGTATATCATGTCATAATAGGCAACATAGATATATTATACCCTAATGTGATCTTAAAATAATTTTTTAAATGCTTATTAAAAATATAATTTTTAGTTTAACTTTTGATAAAACATATAACAAAGCTCTTATTGTTATCTTGATTATCACTTTCACGTTACAATTAGTACTATTTTAGTAATATTAAGACACAACAAGTATCATTTTAATAAAGTTAACCTACAAAGTGATACCAGAAAAAAATGGTAGAGACTTACTCGAGCACTTTTTTTGATACGTTGAGGTGTAAATTACATTTTTAGCCTTTACAAATTAGGTTAACAATAAAATAGTTACAGCATGGAGAAAGTGTCAAATTTGAAAATAATAATCAGATAAATAATTTTTCATTAACTCTTTCCGTTTTTCTAAGAAAGGAAAATTGTATTTTTATTTATTTAAAAAATTATAAATATTTTTATAATATCAAATGTTTAATAGAGAATTCGTTTTAAGTCTCTATAGTTATTTTAATAGAAATCACTATTAAAATTTTGTTAGAGTAGTTATATAAACTTTGTAATGTTAGGTGATTAAAAAATTGAATTGGTCGAATAGAAATTATTGTGCCTAATTTAGTTTTGAACTCAAATTTAAGTTTTTTTTAAGTTTCAAAAAATAAATTTAAATAATAAAAAATAGAATTAAATCGATCCAAAATTAATGTATCAAAATATTCTAAATTTATCGTACTCGTTTTAACACAAGGAATCACTTCCAAGTCCCAATCGCAAAAATTTAGAAGTTTAATCTTATTTTTCAAATTTGAAAATATATTGATCTAATATGGTTAATTACTAGTTCATCAAATAATTTATTCAATCTCTCTAAAATTATTACACATATTCGTTAATTTATTCAAAAAAACTTAATGTTAAATGTGGATTTTCTTAATATTAAAAGATGTATATAATTAATTATTTTTCTGATATCATAAAATTATTGGAACCAATGAAAGGTACATACAACATAGTGTTCCAAAGTTGTGGGGATCATACCGAAATCTCTAAACATTTGGGTAGAGTTGGCACTTGGGCTTGAGTTAGGCCCATCCTATCCCACCCCACCAAGACTAGATCTGTGGTCAACAAACCAGGTCTTGGCCCTACCTCGGATGCAGACAATCTAAACCCAGCTCAACCCGAAGTCCGACATTTATAACAAAAATGACATATCTAAAGTCAAGTCGGGCTCAAGTTCTTGTTGTAATCCCTACTTTTGGGTTATCCATATCTAAAAGCCACACCATTTATCCAAACTATGACTAGTGAAGGTGACAATCCCACCTTATTGTCTTCTTCCTCCAGTGAAGTCCCCAGAACTTTTATGGCTTACCTACTGCATAGGCACACGTCCACGTACGTGGACCAAAATTTCTACATCAAAATCTAAATATGGAATTGGACAAAGCAATGGAAGGTTCAGCCGTGGACCTAAATTTCTACATCAAAATCTAAATATGGAACTGACCAAAGTAATGGAAGGTTTGGCAATGAGAGCTTCCTACCTTCCTTTACTAAATTGCGTGACATTCATTGACAATTTGTGTAAATTTTACATTGTACATGAAGTGCCATATTTTACCTTTTTCTAATATCAAAATTACCTAATTGTCAATTTTAAAGTATAAAATGAACCTTTTAATAAATACATAAATTTTGTTAATTTAATGCTTTGTAACTAATAATCTTATAAAATTTATGACCCGCGAGTATATTATATTTTTTTTATAACAATGTGTATTTTTTATGTATATTATAACTTTTAAATTATAATTTTCAAATTATTCATTTAAAAATTAGCTATTCAAAATCAAATAGCAAACTATTATAAGTTCCATAACATATTTCAATTTTCAAGTTTGAAGGCCGTCCTAAATGTTAATTCTTTTGACCTCTGTTCTTATTATGGATAATGCCAAATATAAGTCAAAAAAATAATGAATAAATACAATAATAATAATAACAACAGAGGGAGACACTAAAGGAAGGAAAAAAAAAAAAGGTTCGAAGGTGTAGACGACAGAGTTCATCAGCCGACTGGGCAATCAAGATTCAGTTATTGGTTGGCCAGTCTTGAGTCTTGACTCGAGCTTTCGCACTTCCTCCGCCGCCCCATGTTCATGGACCCCTCATTCCAGCAAAATTCCAAAAAGACAATGACATGAAGAGATTAATTTGTTTCTTTTAGGTTCTGCAGGCTCATTTGATCCAGGCGTGTAGCTGATAACAAAGAAAAAAGAAAAGAAAGGCGCCATTGATGAGCATTCTGACATGCATGAAAGTGCTTAGCTAACAGGCTCATCGAGCTTTCTGTTATCAGAATTTTCTGGCATCCTTAAAACTATATAGTCTTTACGTTGTTTTTTAAGGTGTAAGCTACTCCAAATAATCTTTTAGATTAAAAGGTGAGATCGTGTTCCACTATTGATGGATATTAAGATTATAAATAAATAAAAATTATAATAATTTTATTTAATAGTAATAATAACTAAAGATCATTAAAAATAATTTTTTATAATAATTTTAATTTAACAGTGATAATAATTAAAGGTTACCAAATAATAATAATCTAACTAATTTCGATAATTAATTAAAAATGACTACAAATATTACTTAAATTGACTTTATCATTTGAATTTAAATTATGAATAATAAATAATTTATGTACACCTAATTTTTAGATTGTTAGGTGTACATGATGATTCACTCAATGCATATGCAAAAGTAATAATTTATAAGTTTGGTCGATATAAAAAAATATTGTATATGCATTGCTTACATAAGTAAAATTTTAGTGTATATATAATAGTTTTCAAATTAATTATTTAAATTTAAATTAAACTCAATCTCTAATATTTTATAATTTAGTAATTATTAGTGATTATTGTTATTAATCCTTCTTCACGAACATAAATTCAAAATGCTTGAGAACTCTTACTGAGAATTCGAATTCAAAACCTCCAATTCTACTTCTGTAGGTAAAAACTAATGTCTGCAAATGGCGATGATGAAGTAGAGTTATTGTTGATAACTTATTGAGAACGGACCTGATAGCTGTCCGAAAGTAACACATCCTGCGTTTGTAATACTGGCTTTTGCTTTTGACTCGAGTGATGGCTTTTGGCCCTGTCGTCGTCAAGAAACTATCAGAAGCCGTTGAAGAATCTCCAAGTAAGCAAGCATTCTCCAATCTGAATCCAGTTCAAGACCAAACGAAAAGGGTTTCTAGAAGAATATGCACATAAATGAATTACGAATCCAAAAAATAAATATTTAGATGAATAAAGTAAACATAAGTGTGTTGGAGATTAACTTTACCAAATTAAGAAGTGACAAAATGGCAACCTGTAAAACCCAGGCAGCTTTGGCTCTTTCTATTGAACTTATTCCTTGGAAACAACCCCTTCCTGCCGCCTTCTCCACTATCCATTCTTATTTCTTTTTCCTCATGCTTTTTCTCTATCTTTTTCTTAAACACTTTTTCTCTTCTTTCCAGTATTCTATTCTCCATGTTCTATAAATTCCAGGATTCTCTTAGTTGTTTATGGGGATGAAGAAGAATAATAATTTCCTGTCTGATACCAAACACAACAGTGAGTGCTTTCTTTAACCTGCTTTGGCATGAGTTACGAGCATCAGAATTGGAAACCTGGAGAATATGTTTTGTGAATGCATGTAAATTTTCTGCAGTTTTCAGGTTGTGAAGATCGACACAGACAGAAGGTGATGATCTACATCGGTTGGTCTTCGTCTGGAAAAATGAAAGTTCTGCCTGGCTCCCTGAATGCCATGTAAGAAGCTTTTGTCAAAAAAAATGTTGGCAACCTTCTTATTTGGCATACCGGGAGCCTGGGCAGGCTCAAAACTTTCCTTTTTTTATCAGATGATAAGTCAAAGTTCCCAAGTGCATTCCTACCTAGTTGCAGCCGTCGTTCATCTCCACTTCCAAGCTTTCTGGTTTGTTTACATTCCGAGCTTTTGTTCACTTCCCTTTCGTATTTGTAATTCTAGCAGACTTGCTACTGCAAGCCAACGAGCAACAGTTCAAACGACAGAAACTCCTCTCGGAAGATTTAGGATTTATTCAACTTCAACTTAATTAAGATTTATGATTCTTGCGACTTCTGTCTATTGTCTGAATAGTGGCTTAGTACTTCTTGGTGCATCAAATCACGTTAATTATCTGATTAGTTCATTAATAATTGAAATATATACACGTATATCATATAGCTTGAATCTCCACTATCATATACATTCCATTCAAATAACATTTATAAATATTTTTAAATTAAGATAATTCCTAAGAGTGTGATTTGAATCTTTAATTTTTTAAATTAAATATTTGTTTAAAGATATTAATTTCACCATCAAGACATTGAATATTGACAAACAGGTACACCTAACACAATCTAAACATTGAATATAGATAAAAGCATACACCTAACAGAAAGTTTGGATTATTACTAATAAAGTTGATTTTGGTGTGGTTGGTTCTGGATTCCAGAGCTTTGTGGCTGGGAAGAAACAGGCAAAACGGAGAGCTTTTTCTGTCGGTCTAGTGCTGGGCCATGTAGCTAGTCAAATTTGGACTGCCACTGACAATGATGGGTATGGAAAAACTTTTTGATGTTTCAATTCATTACATAATTATCGGATGCGGTTTTGTCTTTAATTAATTATTTAAGCTTATAAAATCAGATAATTAAATTTAATAATTTGCTTTTGTTAATATAAATAGTTTATATAGCTTTTTGTCTTCATCAATATAATTTTTAGATTATAATAATAAATATTCAAATATTAAAAAATTTAGCCGGTTTGAACCGATTCAATTATAAAAGTTTTGAACTGTTCAATATTTCAGTTTAATTTTTAACTTTTTAGTTTGATTTACTTTAATAACTTTTATTATTAAAAAATGATAATAAAACTTAAACCTTTTGTCTTACTAGTTTAACTTCCAGTCTTATTTTTAAAACATTACTTATATATTCAAATATTAAAAAATCTTAAAAAAATCATGTAACTTTTGATATTACTTTAATTATATTAACAAAATATTAATGAATATAGTTATTAAATTAAATTGCCTAATTTTCAATAAAATAGAAAAAATTTTAAAAAGTTGGTATTGTAATTTATTATCCCTATACAAAATAATGAAATTTAACTTAGAATGAATTTCTTGAAACTTTCGTTTTCTTCAGGAAACTGATAAGCAGCAGGAACAATAGCTCTCACACACTGTTATAGAAGTTGGAAAAGTAAAAATGGTACTCTAAGACTAGTAGCTTTCTACTTTCTACCTTGGAAGATTAGCTTTCTACTTTCTACCTTGGAAAATTCTAAGTCCTGTCCCGACTTCAGTTGTCGGTTTTTGACTTGGCAAGACAGCGACTGGTTTTTTCCTTCCATAACTACCACAACAACAGTAATATCTAAAGAATTCCGATGAGACATAATTTCTGATACTTTAAAAGTTGGACCGTAAAATTAAATTAATAAGAGAAGAGGTTTAAAATTAAAAAATTTATAGGATTAAACTGTTATAAAATTAACTAAAGATTAATAAAATTTAAAAATTTAAAATATAATTGAAATAAATTATTCTTACCATTTAAAATTTAATTAAAAAGAGATTATTAAATAAAAATTATTTATTTATTTTAGTTCATAAAAAATTATTAATTTATAAAAATTTATCGATTAATTAATAAACTAATCAGTTTTTTACAATAATAGTTATTAAAAAAATCGAGTTGGAAAATTAAAAACCAAATTAGATAATTGGATAATTCAAATTTTTCACGATCATTGTCCCTGTGTTTTTCGGATAATGAGACTATAGAACATTTGTTCTTTGAATGTTCTTTTTCAAAATCAGTGTGGGTAAATTGTCTCAACCACTTTCAAATACATCTTCTCAATCTAATAAACCTTCACTCCATTCCCACTTGGTTCAACCAAACGTCCAACCAAACGTCCAATACATGTAATTTTGACATCAATATCTTCACACTCTCTTTTCTGTCACTATTTACAACCTGTGGTGTGAAAGGAATGCTCAAACTTTCAAAGATAAAGCCTTGGATGTGGGGGGCCTAAACATTAGAGTGATCTTCTAAATTATGGAACATCTCAGCTCAAACACCGAGAGAAGGTAAGAGTGGGAGTGTTTATTTTCTAACGAAACTTTTGCAGGTTTATTTCATGTTTGGACAAGATGGATATCATCCTCCTCTTCGGTATAAAGCAGAAGAGAAGTCAGCTCCAAGAAAATCCTTTGCTCAAATCAGTAAAAGATAGGTAGCATGGAGTGAACAAGTCAATGACATGTTCCTGTAGCAGATCAACGGACATCAATGGAAGTGTCTCATTCATAAGATTGGTGGCTAGAAGATTCAATAATGATCTTCTCAATGAAGGTACGAGAGAGTTGGGCAAACTTGACAATGCACAAGGAAACAAGGACATTATTCATCTTAGCTCGTGTTTGACTGTTGATTAGTGTGTTAGTAATGTTGCCTGATTGTAAAACTGGGAATTGGGTTCATAATCTTGTGTTACTAGATAGTAAACTAGCTTTATAAGATCTTTTGGTAGGAAGATTGTACGGAGTATGGTGGTTTGGGTTTGATGTATGGACTTAGGCTGTAAGGAATTGTTGTAGATTCTTTTGAACCCTTTTGGTAGCTAAGAGATTTCGGCTTAGGAATCTTTAGTCTGTACATAACCTTTATTATCTATATAAAGATCTCACTGATTTACCTAAAAAAAAATTTACGACTTAAGACTGATCCAGCTGAATTTTTTAATCATTGATGATATCTAATAGTTAAAAACTCAATTGATTCGGTCATTTTAACCGTAAACATTTTAAATTGACTAAATTTTAGTTTAGTTTTTAACTTTCTTATTTGATTTACTTTAATAATTTTTCTTGAAATTTAGTTAACTATGAGAGTAAGAATTTTGTCAGAAACAATCTTTTTGTTAGTTAGAAATAAAATTGTGTACTACTAGACTTTTTTATATTTTACCAATGTTTTAAAAACCAGATCGAAAATTAAATTAGTAAATAAGAGGTTTAAGGGTTAAAAGGCATCAACGGTTATCAAATTGACTAAAGATTGAATAAAATTAATGAATTTAAAATATAATTAAAATAAATTATCCTTATTTATCGAAGAATTTGAAGTTTAATTGAATAAAGATATAGATTGGATAATAGGTCGAGTTAGTGTATCGGATTTAATTCTAACTCATTAGAC
Source organism: Erythroxylum squamatum (assembly GCA_025629845.1). Taxonomy (NCBI): domain Eukaryota; kingdom Viridiplantae; phylum Streptophyta; class Magnoliopsida; order Malpighiales; family Erythroxylaceae; genus Erythroxylum; species Erythroxylum squamatum. Next base: position 4,134,087 of record JAOTBA010000003.1, on the reverse strand, counting down.
TCGAGTTTACTCAAATTATTATTTTATTAACTCAATTTGAGTTTAATTTAAAATTTAGTTAATTGAAATTTGAATTACTCATTTCAAACCTGTCCGACCTAATTTCTTTCCTTTCCTTTCCTTGCAAGGAAGACGAAAGCGCTCCACATTTTCCTCTATGTTGACTCAGACTCATGAGTCCATGCATTCCTGGCATCCTTGCCACCAGAGCTTGCTTAGCTCAATTGGTCTCCTTGTCCATGGCTACTGACACTGCCTGTAGTCGTCGCACGACGGTACGAAATGCTTATAGTCTTTGAAGTAATTGATTGCTCAAATCGACCTTTCTCTTATTGTCTTCTTTCTGTGAACTGGCTAACGACCAGTTGTCGGGACTTTTTTGGTACACTATCTAACATCGAAAAGAGAAAGAAATATACGAATTTTGTATAATCTAGAATAAATTCATATTAAAATTTAATTAATTTAAATTTAAATTGGGATTTATCCTATCAGAACTACCCAACTTAATTCCTTTCCTTCCCTTGCAAGTTCAATTATGATTTTCCCTTGCAAGAATATCATTTCAACATCATAGTGTGAAAGCGCTCGACATTTCACACTATGTTGACTTGGACTCCTGCACCAAAGCTTGCTTTGCCCAGTTGGTCCGTAGCTACCAAAACTGCTTGTGGTCGTCGTACGAAGAGCTTTATAATCTTAAAGTCGTTGCTTGCCCAAATCGACTTTTATTGTCTTCTTTCTGTAAACTGCCTAATTAGCAGTCGTTGGGACTTTATTAGGAGATTGCCTAACATCGAAAAGATCAGAAAGAAATAGTTCATAATTTGGTATCATTACGACTTTTGTAAAATCTTGAATACGATGTAATTTCTAGAATTCTATATTAAAAAAAAAAAGAGAAGAGGCATAAAATTTCTAAATTAATAATTAAGGAAATTATTAATTAACTCTTAATTAGTTATTTTAAATTTAAATTAAAGTTTTTTTTTTGGTCAGAAAAATTAAAGTTGATGATGAATTAAATTTGAAACTTGAAATATTATAAATAGAAGAACTAGATAATACATATAAAAATTAAATGTATAAATTTATGATAGTTGTGACACTGTTGAATCTAAATTAAAATTATTTTTAATTTGAGGTATTACAATTTATGGTTTTTTTTATACGCATGATTATTTGAATTTGGTTAATTATATTATAATTTTCGATAAACTGGACAATCAGATTTAGTTTCACGCGTTAGACAATCTTATTAATTATTTGGAGAACCTACAATTTCCCTTGAAAATAGTAACATTTTTATTTTTACTTTCAATTTGAAAAAAGTTCAAGAAGAAAATTTTGCAGCTGCGTCTTCAAGCTGCTCCAAGACTGACAATCTCCGTGTGTCCAACTTTCTTCCTCAACTTGGCAACCATCGTTACGATATCGAGTCCATCTCCGATCACCGCCACTTTCTCTTTCTCGTCTCCTTCTAATCCCATAGATGTCACTCCTGAGTCCATTTCAAAGTACAACATCAGTTTCTCAAATCAGTTAATGCCGCTAGCATTACCCTATAAACCTTATTATTCCTACGGGCTACGACCTCGAACTACAACTTACGTACGCATTTGTTATGCTCGAACAGATAAGGATCGGTGTATTTAGAACTTAGAACAGAAAGCTAATTTTACATAATGTTAAAGTACCATGTGAATCTGCAACAATCTTGAGAGCCTTAGTCCGGCACTTCTCGCACTTCATGGTCACCTTCAACACCATCTTTTGCTGTAGAACCGTGAAAAGGTTGACGTGAAAGTTAGTTTCGGTTCATTGAGAATCAAGAGAACAGAAACGATGTGTGAATTTTCAAAGCATACCTTCATTCTTTGTTGTGTATACAATCGGAAGAGTTCTACACAAGTAACTAGAGAGAGATGAATCACTAAATCTGTAGAGAAAGAAAACTCGGAAAGGTCTGAGTCGTATATTAACTATGGTTTAGGTATTTAAGCTTCAGACATGTTCTCTCCTTTCACACTTATATAGTCAAAGTCAGAAATTTTATTATCAAAGAAATTCTTAATTACATACCTGTATCCGGGCCGATCATTTACTCTTCTCACGCTTAATTACATACCTGTATCAAAGAAATTCTTAATTACAAACATATCACTAACTATTAATTTCTTGATGTGATTAATTGCAACTGGTTATATTCATAATTAAGGACGTCAATTAATCAGGATTACTTGTGATTTTTAATGTACAAATACACATTAAATTTGATAAATTATGATCAATAAAATAATTTTGAGTTGTATGGGAATTATACAAATTTTCTAAACAAGATATCGTAATATCTTTTTTCTTTTCAAAATCACATGTGACTAATGAATTACTCATTTACGTCTCCAAAAAGAGCTCACTATATAATAAAAGCATAAAACAATAATTCAAGATTAGTCCTCTTTTCGGCAAATAAACAATATTCTTAACCATGTCTAAATTTTGAGAATCATAATGTCCAAATAAGAGTGATTGAGAAAGTCTTCTTTCGTTGGTGCTCTAAAAGACTTCGAAGTCTTCGTCCGTTCGTCATCGCCATGACGTAGACAACGGTAAAAGCTAAAGTTAGGAAGGGACGAAAGTTCCTTACCAATTATGTTCCGCAACAATATTTTTAACATATTTTATTATTATTATTAAAATTGAAGTAATTACTAATAATTAAATAATTGAACCGATTTTATCGTAAAATTTTGAATTGATTAAATTTTAAAATCTTGGTTCATTTTGTTTTAATAATTTTTATTATTAAAACTGATTTATTTATTAATTGGGTGATTTTTAATTTAATTATTTTTTATAAATTAAAATTAATTAATTAATTTTTATTTAACAGTTTCGTTATTTATTATATTTTAACTTCTTTAACAAATAAAAACAATCTCTTTTTTTAATTCCACTTTAAATTTTCTAAAATTTGATTAATTTCTTTTATATTCCGATTTTCTAATATTCTAAAGAAAGATTCAAATGGTTGCCTCGCAGGTGTAGTTTGCTCTCAACGCAGAACACACACTTATTTCTTTTGTCAAAAGAATAGCCATTTGATTCTTTGAATATTAAAATTTTAATATTAATATTAAATTAAGAAACATAATGCAAAAAATTTATAATTTTTACCTCAAAATTTTAAGTATCAAATCATTAAATTATTTTTATGTTTAAATTATTCATAGTTCTTACTGTGAGTGTGTTAATATAGTATTTTCATATTGAAAAAGAAACGTTTATTATATAAAATTTGTAAGAACTTATCATCAAATTAGGTTGATTTTGATATTATAACAAAATTTTATATTAATTATTTATTAAAAGAGAGGAATCACCATTTTATTTAAAATTATAATTTATTAAAATATAAAATATTTTTACTTAACTCACCTCATACTTACAATACAATATTTATCATCAAATTAGGTTGATTTTAATATCGTAATAAATTTTTTGTATTAATTATTTATTAAAAAGAGAGGAATGATTATTTTATTTAAAGTTTTAATTTATTAAAATATGAAATATTTTTGCTTAACTCACCTCAGGCTTGTCTGATAGGCCTTTATATCCTATAAATATAATGCAAGGCGATATTTTTGATATTATAATAAATTTTATATTAATTATTTATTAAAAAGAGAGAAATGATTATTTTACTTAAAATTTTAATTTATTAAAATATTAAATATTTTTGTTTGACTCTCCTCATTCTTGTCCAAGAGGCCTTTATCCTGAAAGTATATAATAATATGATATTAATCATCAAATTATGTTGATTTTGATATTATAATAAAATTTGTATATTAATTATTTATATAAAAGAGATTAATGAAAATTTTATTGAAAATTTTAAATTATTAAAATATGAAATTTTGTTACTTAACTCACCTCATTCTTGTCTAATAGGCCTTTTTCATAAAAGTATAATACAATACGAAATTTATAATAAACATCATGTTCGATAATTTTTTAAAATTACAAATAATGTTACACGTTATTGAATCATACACAATTCACAATGCCTAAATGTTATACCATATACAATATTATTGTAATTTCATTTCTTCGTAAATTCACAATGCCTAAATGTTATTAAACCGTACATAATTCACACAACAAATTCCAACTTCCAAAATTCAATGCATATTTTATATATCATTCACTGTACAAACATAACACAACAAAAACACAATGCAATTGCAATTCAAAATAGAAACAAACAACATAAAAGGCACTAAAAAATTAGACAAATTACAACCAAGTTAATGAGTAATATCAATCCGGTCGGTGGTCAATTAGATGCAAATCTAACTTTTAGACTCTGGTCTGGAGTTATTTTGGAGTAGAGACTGGGGGTATGGGGACTAGTTGACTAGATGGATGGTATTGCTGTCGCCTGCAACCAAATTAATACTAACTCTAGCAATGACAAATGTAGTTAGTAAAGAGTTGAGATAATTTCTACGAGAAATTTTAACGGTAAAAGTTATACGGGTTTAAAACTAAAACAAATTGGGGCGTTTAATTCACGTAAATTTAAGAAATTAAAGATGGCAGGAATCAAAAATTAACAAAAATAATTAGATATGGAAATTCACTAAACAAACCTTAGTTTCGGCCTTTCGGATCACCTACGTTATCAAACTAATATGGATCATCGATATAAAACTCAATTCATTAACAAACATTCATAGGGTGGTGTTTTCTCTTAAGATTAAATGAATAGAAACATGCATTCTAAACATTCTTATTAGCCAACAACTTATATACGATCTTTAAGTTTAATTGATTAATAGCTTTAAGAACTAAAAAACCAATGAACAAGACAATACATGTATGACATGCATTTAATCAAAGTTAAGCATCTTTGTTAAGTCAATTAAAATGCATATATTTTGGACTTAATATTTATTGATTTACAAAATTGGTATTCATAAATTAATGGAATTATTTGTTAAATGTCCACAGGTGGTTTTCAATGCCGTAAAGTCGGAAAAGGATCGAAAAGAGGAAAAATATGGACAGAATCCCAAATCTGCAAATTTTCCAGAATTTGTCTTCAATTAGAACACAACAGTTCAAGATCATCTCAACCTCTTTCCAAGAAGACTCCTACCGAAATTAGATGTAAACCTGATCTAGACAAAAGGAAGACAAGATAAAGAAGAGATTTACATGAAATAGGAGATTTTGGGGTGATTGCAACACATTATATACATGCATTGGGAGGCTGCCGTAGATTAGCTTAGGTTTTATCGTAGAATAGGTATAGAATGGGATTTATTTTTTTTTTCTCCTTGGACAGCCGCAGCTTCTTCTTGTTTTTTTCCAGTCAATTGATTTCTTGTTTCCAAAATAAACCATCGCATACTCTCTTCTATCTGGAACTGCCGCATCCTTGGTTTCTTTTATTCTTCATTATTCGAACATTATCAACGCACGCACTCTTCTCTTGGTTGACGCATACTGATTTTCTTTTTGTTTCTTATTATTCAACGCATCTTCTCTTTTCCTCGCTGGTCCACCATCCACGTATCTTCTCCTTGCTGCCGCAATTTGTTTCTTCTCTGTTCACGTTTGAAATCCTCCAGCAGTGATCATCGCACCTTCTCTTCTTGGATTGCCACTTGTTTCTTTATTTTCAAAGTAGTTCATGACACGTTCTCCAGCAGCTGCCGCAATTGATTTATTCTCTTGTCTTTCAATTATTTCTACAGTAGATCAACGCATATTCATCTTCTTGGCTGCCGTATTTGCTTTAATTATCTTTTATAGTTTATTTCTTTTACAATTTACAGTAGTAGTCGCATAGAGTAGGGACTTTTAGTTAATTTAATTTTCTTGTTTTTGTCTTTAAGTTTCTGCATAGATTTCAATTAGGGATTTTTAGTATTTTCATTAAAGACCAGTTATGGAAATTGTTCCTTTTATTATTTCTTTTGATTTCAATTTAATTATGAGTAGTTAAATTTTCTTGTCTTGGTTGAGGGATCCATGTTCCATGTTATTATGGTGAGATATTCTTAATCCTTTTCATGTTATTAATGAACATTGGATAATTTCAGTTCTGGAATTTTAATTGGATTTGTTAGTTTCTAGGTGCGCAACTAGAAATTAATTAATTCAACTGCTAGGTTAACAAAATCTGACGTTCAATTTTGGTAACCATAAGTAGCAATTAGGATTAACCCCTCTACG
>JAOTBA010000003.1:4102772-4114234 GCA_025629845.1 Erythroxylum squamatum | reverse complement strand
ATACAAACAACTTTGTACAAAACGCGCTGAAGGCGATTGCCTTTAGGGCACTCTAACAATCTTACAAGAGTGTACAAAACGATTTACACTAACATTTAGGCCCTACAAAATGTAGTAATTTGGATAAAATGTGAAGTTAACAGATGAAGTGGTTGCAAGTTTATTAACAGACAAAAGGTTGAACTTGAAAGTAGGTACATGTAAAGTTTTGTCAAGACAAGTCTATTAGGTAAGAAAACATCACCAATGTGATGTACACAGTTCTGAGTTCCATCAGACAGATATAAAGGTATAGAAGTGTTAGTTTAACATGTTTAGTTAACAAAGCAATATCCACACACATATGATTCCATGAATCTAAACCTATGCTATCAAGACTAGAAAGAGCTAGAAAAGGAAGTGTACCTGCAAAATCCAAAAGAAGTGACAGGTTCACCATGAGAGGATATGAGATTGCTTTATTCTTCACCAACTTCAACAATTCTTGTTTGATCAATTCAGATAATAGAGGATTGGAAATACCAACAGTAGTATCTACCACTAATTTACTGTTATCTATAGTTAATGAATTATCTTCTTTCACTGCATTAGCAGTATAGGACTTCCCACTTCCTTTGCCTCTCCTATTTTGCAGCTTCTTATACCAGTTTGGTACACCAGTGAGCTTAAAATAATTTTCTTTTAGATGACCATTCTTCTTGCAACAAGAACAGTGCATCTCACCCTTGTCACCATTACCCTATTTATGTTTAGATTGTTTCCCTCCTCCATCTGTAACCCTTTTAGTATTCCCTGTATTCACTAACATAACACTGTGCTCCACTCCTTCGTTAAAAACCATCTGCACCTCCTTTTGTTTTTCTACCCTTAAGACCATAGAGTATGCCTTATTGGTAGATGACAAAGGTGCCATAACCAAGATTTCTTAAGACCAGTAAGGTACTTAGCTACAGATATAGTTCCCTATGATGTTGCACTAATTTGTCTTTGTAAGTGATACAACAATGGACCATTACTCTCTCCAATCTTTTCTTCCAAATTTGACCAAAGTTCTTGGGCAGAATTTGTATAAATGAAGGCTTCGACTATATCTTTTGACATGGAGTTCAAAATCCATGACCTAACTATGAAATCAGTCCTAATCCATTTATCAAAGTCAACAGATCCTGGACTAGGTTTCTGATAAGTACCATTGATAAGCCTAACTTCATCTTAGCTCCTAGAGCTATTTTAACCGATTTACTCCAGCTAAAAAAATTATTTCCATTCAAGATTGCAGTAACTAACATCATACCTGGATAGTCTGATCCTTGAAGGTATATCGGAGTTTCTTCAAGCAGAACCCTCAATCTGGGATCCAGAGTTGATCCAGCAGGTGCATCGTGTGAAAAACCTTCCATCATCATAAGCCTTTAGACCAAATGCGTACTTGTGAGAAGAAAATGAAGTTCCCGAAACCTAACTCTTGGTCCTTTGATCCAGTTGCTTTCTCAAGAGCAGAGCCAAAAATAGACCTAGTGATGATGATCAACAATCGACTGCTTGCAATATCTTGAGCCAATCGATCAAGAACAACAATCGATTGCAGTTTCGTCGCTTTGGCTCTAATACCATGTAAAATTCTCCGTAAATGAAGAGAAAAGCTAAATAAGGACTGATTTCATTTATTTCACTTCAAGTCTTACATAAGTCAGATTTTGCTTATATACAAAACAGCTAGAAAACAAAAGTAGATGCTATCGTCAGTTTACAAAACGAATTCACTTTACTTAAATAAACAATACACGTAACAATACAAAATACAGAAAACAAAAAAACTATATTTAAAGTTAACAAGTAGAATTAAGCTTCTTCTTTTTTTTTTTAATCTTAGCACAACCTGCCTTCATGTTCAGAATTCCAAGCGCATGTTCACATGGAGGATGCGAATTATAAGTTACTATCAACGGAATAACGAGATAAGGCAGTATACAAATGTAAAGATGCCACATTGACGGACACAAAGTTTAGGGGAATGACAAATTGACAATTAGCTGACATAACCATGTTTGGTGTGTCCAAATAAAGAGGGTGAGAGTTTCAACAAGCACTGGAGACCTTATAAAAGCTTGGTGGTGGGCCTGTGGACGTGGAGAGGAGTAGACAGGGAGTGACCATTTTCATGTGAGAGTCGGTTATCTGCTTATCATCATCTTAAAGTAGCCATCACTGACATCTCTTACCATTATTCATTGATTTAATTTTCATTAAACGACAAGGTATGCAATTAAAAGTAGTGTTCCATCGGTTAAGTGTTGTTGAAGACACATAAGTAGGTTTTGATGGTTAACATGTCATGTCAGTATGTCCCTCACAAAAATTCAAGCATATCCAATCTTTAGTAACCACCTGGAACGAAAATGAAGCATTAAAAATACTAATTGATTACGGATTCCATGAAAGATAGGAAAGAAGATCTTGAATTAGTGGAAATTTGTTCACACCTGTGCTAAGGTTGTGGAGCGTACTCGGGACATTGGAGCAAAATATCCATAACAGTGGGTTTGTTCTCTTACAACTTTGCTTCTTTTAGCCGTTACATTTGCTGCTGCTGTTGTATTTAGCACTTAGCAGGCCATCTGCATTTGCCCCCCCTCTCTCGCCACCATCATTGCCACTTCGTTCTTCTTGCTCCAATTCAACATTACCACTTGCTGCCCCACCCCCCTAAGAGAACCAGTGGGTGTCTGACTGACTGGGATTGAAAGGCGCACTTCCATTTGCAGACATAAGATGCTGAGATTCAGGAAAGTTCTAATCTTTATGTCGATTATACTATCTGAGTCCTTTCTAGTCGCAGAATCAGGAATAGGAGTGAACTGGGGGTCTGTGTCATTCCACAGATTGAAACCATCAACAGTGGTGGATCTGATGAAAGATAATAAGATAGAGAAGGTGAAGCTGTTTGATGCAGACCCAGATGTGCTTCAATCTTTGGTGGGGAGTGGGATTCAGGTGATGATCGGGATCCCCAACGAAATGTTGGCAACACTTAGCTCTTCCACAGCTGCTTCCGATTTATGGGTTCGCCAGAATGTGTCAAGATATGTGGTTAAGGGCGGTGTCGATATTAGGTTCTTTCTTCCGTCTCTTGACCTTCTTGTTCCATTCTTCTTGAATGGGACTTTTGTTCGGTATATTGGATTGCTGATAAGGGCTAGGAAACAGAAGTAAAAGGCAGAATCCTTACTTTTGCTTCCTCTCCTGCTTTTGGTAATATTTTGCCAGTAGAAACCTACTAGAGTTCACTCCTCTTCTTGCGAATGAGATTTTCTGTTCCTATTGAGGGTGCTTGTCATTTGCATTAAGAAAAAGAAAAAATGGCTTTCTTTGTTAGTATCCAAAGAGGGTATTAAACCCACTGGTTTTCAAAGTTTTCTCCTTTATCAGGCAGAGCGTATGTAGGAATACGTCTTCACTCTTCACTTATTGGCAATGTCAGAAATTTGTGGAAAATTACACCCTCCAAACTGTAAACATGTTAGGTTAACTTCAAGTTAAATGTTGCAGACGGTTACCAATTTGGATCAGATAGAAGTTAGGAGACTTGGTTAAACGTTTAAAATTTAGCTTTTTACTTAGTTGCTACTATCTGTTAATCATCCTTAACAGGATACCGCAAAAATAAAATAACCTAACACACATTTAAACGGTTTGTGTCCAATCCAATATTCTGATTAGTTATGCTATAGTCATCATTAACCTGTTTGTCGTACGACTCCTAGCCTTTTCTTTAGTTAATCTTAGCTCAAAACAAGTGTCTATATTTTTGGTGCTAGAATCTGTGTGTTTGTGTTTGATAAACTCTGTTTTGATAGGAAGCCCTCAGTGTGAATGTCTAGTAGGCCTATGCAGCTGAGGTGTGTCCTAGTTCCTCTTCAACAAATATTCTTGTCTGTGAAGGCTGTGGGTGGCTATGCTGGACTTCGTATTGCAAGAAAGCAAGTTGCTTGCACAGCTCATTGTCCTAGGTTCTAGTCATCACCACTCATTTGATGGTATTTAGCGTCTGCCCAATTTCTAAAAATTATGCAATGAAGATATCATCTAACAACTTACAAATATTATGAAAAATGTGCTGATTTTGTGTTTAGTTACTCTGTTCATAAGCGACCTCCTCTATTTTAACCTAGTTTCCACTTTTTTTCCCCTCAAGAACATAAATTCCCAAGGCTCTTAATCGTCAGTCATCTGGAATTGTGGTGGCTTAAATGAATGAGCTTTGTTTCTCATTGTGCCTCGTAGAATTACAAAGTCATGTTTTGAGAGAATAGAATTGTCCTTGTGGATATACTTCCAGTGTTTTGGGAGGTTAAGTCACAGATTCATGATCTCAATAAGTAAATGCTTCAGACTCTGATTTCTGTATATTAGAATTTGAGATGCTCTTGTTTATGTTCTACATGTTCCAGGAGTTCAATAGACCTCTCTGAATGTCACTTTTATATGATTTCAGGTATATTGCTGTGGGAAATGAACCCTTCCTTCAAAGTTACTCGGGTCAATTTCAATCATATATCATGCCTGCTCTTCTCAATCTGCAACAGTCTTTGACTAAAACAAATCTTGCTGGTTACGTAAAGCTTGTAGTCCCGTGCAATGCTGATGCCTATGAATCGTCCCTTCCCTCTCAAGGAGCATTCCGACCTGAACTAACTCAAATCATGACTCAACTAGTTTCCTTCCTCAACTCAAATGGCGCACCTTTTGTCGTAAATATCTATCCATTTCTCAGCCTTTATGAAAACTCGGATTTCCCGCAGGATTATGCATTCTTTGAGGGGACGACTCATCCTGTAACTGATGGATCTAATGTTTACTCTAATGCATTTGATGGGAACTTTGACACTTTAGTTGCAGCCCTAAGTAAACTTGGATATGGTCAGATGCCCATTGTTATTGGGGAGGTGGGTTGGCCAACTGATGGAGCCGTTGGAGCAAATCTTACAGCAGCAAGATTTTTCAACCAGGGTCTTATAAATCATGTTCTAAGTAACAAAGGGACTCCTCTGAGACCAGGAGTCCCACCCATGGACATTTATCTCTTTAGCCTTCTTGATGAAGGGGCAAAGAGTGTGCTTCCAGGAAACTTTGAAAGGCATTGGGGGATCTTCTCCTTTGATGGCCAGGCTAAATACCCACTTAACCTTGGTTCGGGCAACAAAGTACTGAAGAATGCCAAGAATGTTGAGTATCTTCCAGCCAGATGGTGTGTGGCAGACCCCTCCAAGGATTTGTCAGCTGTGGCGAACCACATGCGAATTGCGTGTAGTGTTGCAGATTGCACAACCCTCAACTATGGTGGATCGTGCAATGGAATTGGGGAAAAAGGAAATATCTCTTATGCATTTAACAGTTACTATCAGTTGCAGATGCAAAATGAGCGCAGCTGTGATTTTGACGGTCTTGGAATGGTGACTTTCCTAGACCCGTCAGTTGGTGAATGCAGGTTTCTTGTTGGTGTTACTGATAAAAATTCAGCATGTTGTAGAGCATGTTGTCTGTGGTTCATCATGTGGGTTTTGATTTTTTGGGGCACCTGGGTCTTCCTAATGTGAGAAGAAGTTTCATCAAGTGGGTTTTTCAATGGTCCCTACTTCTGAAACTATTAGCACATTAAGCTTAGGTCATTGGGTAGTATAGACATTTAGCATTGTTCAAAACGAAATTATTCTACTTGTATGTGATAATATTTTACAAAAGCCAAAAGTAAACTTATTGTACAGGGTTATCCCGTCTAGAAATCATATTTAACATGTTTACTTTCATATTTACGAATCATTTACATGTCTCGAATGATCTCCCACACTCATACTTTGCCCTTAAGTTGCCATGATATGTAGGAATCTAAACAATGAATAGCAATTACCAGATTCTGGGAAAAATTTGCGCTGATAGAACTTTACTGCCATTATCCTATGCTTTAAGCATTCATTGAAGGTCAATACTTTATTGTTGATAGGAAACATGAAGTACTTGGTTATCTGAAACATTCATAAACAAGCAGCAGAAAAATATTACTTGGAAACTTCCTGTGTCTTGCATACTAGGTGAAGCCATTATTAATTTCACTTGGTGAGCTTGAAGATAAACATGAAAGATGGAGCCGTGGCAGCATCATATTGAATGTTCAGCAATTACAGCCATCACTGCAGCAAACTCTCCCTCATCTCGGGGTTTCCACCATCCTGACAAAGTAACATCAACAACAACTTGCATACATCTGACAGTTGAATTTGTCAAATGCATATTATGATACAATAACAGCAGTAAAACTTACAGGATTATTACAAGTTAGAAATTCTATATTCTCAAGTGAGTTTCAGATGAGGGCCTGCTGTGGCACTTGTAGACATTGCTATGGATGCTACCATAAGAAGCCATAAGAGAGCAGTCAACAATGTGACCTTTCTCACCATCACTTCCAGCAAAAGTTGGAGGTTAATATTACCTAGTTGGTGGTGACTAGCCTTGTGCACAACATCCTATTTATATCAGAAATTCTACAAACAACTTGATATATAGAAATAATTATGATATGATTTTAATCTCTTAATCTTCTTGGTACGATGGTAAGAGTTGAAGTCTTTCCAGCATGTGAGTCTTGTCTTCTCGTGCAGTGAAAGGGTTTCTCTGGACAGCTATTGCTGTCATTCTTCACTTGTTCGATTCAATGGCTCCCACGCGGGGTTTGTTTTGATGTTGTGCGAAGTATACTCAGCTGAATATAGTTAGTCCTTTTTTACTTGATGATAAATACACCCAAATGCAATCAGGAAATGGAACAAATGTTCAGAATGCCTTATCTCCATAGTATATAACTGAATGTTTTGGCAGGTACCTATGTAATGAATACTGCATTTACTTGCAGTAATCTTTTGTCAAGACCAACGTTGATAATTGTCAAGACCAACGTTGAGTTCGCAATATCGGATGCACATCTTTTTCCTTGTAACTTAGAATCTCAGGTTCATATGATATGAGTTTATGCTCATACAAGTTGCATATAATTTATTCACTTCCAAGTTTGATCCTGGCATTTCCGACTCCTCCTTTGTCCTAAACTGCCATGATCACTAGGAATGTATGATGAAACATTGAAAGCAATTACCACATCTGTGGGAAAAGAAAAGTTAAATCTGCTAGAACTTTGTTGCTACTGTTCTATGCTTTAAAAAGTCATTGAAGGTCAATGCTTTATTTTTGATAGGAAATGTGAGGTACATGGGATGTGAACATAAACAAGAAGCAGAAAAGATTTTTATGAAGCTTACTGTATCTTACATACTAGTGAAGCCGCTGCTAATTTATTTGTCCAGGGATAAGCAACAGTGAAGATAAAACACCAAAGACGGAGCCATAGCAACATCATACTGAATCTTCAACAGCAACCATCCTCACAGCAGACTTTCCCACATCTCAAGTACGGCATCCTCCCAGTGAAGTAACAGCAATGACAACCTGCACGTATCAAACCGTTGAACTGGTTAAATGCAACATAACCATTCAGATTCAGGAAACCATTGTTGATGTGTGCATGGTTACTTACCAGCTTGGGGATAAACTAAAAATCCTCAATGAATTTCATACGAGCGCCTGCTGTGGCACTTGCAGTTATGGCTACGGATGCCACCACAAGTAGCGTGTGAGAGCAATCAACAAACTGGCCTTTTTCACCATCTCTTCCTGCACAAATTCAAGGGATGATATTAACTAGCTGGTGGTGACTAGCCTTGGCTCACACAACCTATTTATACTAGAAATTCGACAAACTGGTCAATGAAAAAATAGGAAGTACAACATGCATGATCTTTATCTTCTAATTTATCTTCTTCATATCGTGAGTACCGAACTCAAGTCATTTCCAGGACGTTGCAAACCTGCTCTAATCCGGTCAATTTTTATAACAGATACGCGAGTCTATCCTTTGCGTGCAATGAGATGGTTTCTTTGGACATTCATGCCTGCCGCTGTTGACTAGTTGGTTAACTCAATTCTTAAATTCGAACCCAACTTATTAAATTTGAATTAAATTAATAATTTATTATAATTATATTAAATTATTAATTTAAGTTGATTTTAATTTATTATGGTCAAGTTTAAAATTTGAGATAGGTTATCTTATTTGTGGCAATCAGGAAATTTTCCAAATTTTTTTTAAAATTAAAAGGAAGGCCTATTTCGTTTTTCCTTTTTCCTTTTTTTCGTTATAATGTTATGGTGGCGCCTTGACAACTTGCGCGGGGTGGTCTCCTACCTCAAGTGGGTAGGAATTTTATATTTCACCTACTGGAGTAGAGTCCCCTATTCTTGCACATATAATTTTTACGAGGAATTGGAACTAAATATCTTGAATGCTTCGTCTGATAGTTCAAGAACTAAAAACACAGCACTAATCTGAAGACGGTGGACAGAAACTCGGGGACAGCAACCAAACGTCACACGGTGACAGAATTTTTATGTCTCGTCTTCTGTCCCTACTAACGGAGACAGGAACCAAACACAAACGTAAGTTAACAGTAATCTTTGGCTTCTGGTGAAACAAAGTCCACAGCTGTGGGACTTCAACAATCTCCTATTTGACTCTTTTCCCATTACATTTTAATGCTTAACAGGAGTGGAAATATATAATGTTAAGAATTACACTCGAATTAAGAATTAATAATTATTGAAATAATTATGATTTTTTTTAATTTCCTTAGAGTTTTTAATTATATAATATTGTGATTTCATATTAATTAAAATCAACCATTTTAAACTATCAGAAATTATAGAGTTATATATAATGTTTGTTATATGTTAATTATAGAGTCACAGAGTTCTGAAATCAAACTAGTCTTGACTTTAGCCTGTCAAGTGCTTCTCGCAAAGAAGATGCTCTTTGAATATTTGAATTAGATCATGAACCATGTCAATGTGACCACTGACAGCCCTGCCAACACGGCAAGTCAAACCCTTTTCCTACTCTTGACTGCAGATATTCTGTGCAAAGTCCCCTCAATCCCAGCTCTATTATCAGCGCTCCAAATTCTCCAACAGCGTTTTAAGCATACTCCAACTCTCCTACTGATACCTTACAAATAAGAAACTTCAACTGTTTTATGGGTTATTTTGTCAATTTCATGTTTCTGTGTTCTTGTTCATGGGATATATCAGATGAAGTCTGGTATGTTGATTGGTGTGTTTAAATTATGATCATCTGTTTGTTTGCAGACAAATTTTCTTTAATGTCAGGACATGTTAAGATTTTGTCAATTTTAATGTCATAATTTTTGTTTGAAGTTTCCGTCCCAAATACAGGGGGCTAAGAAAATTTATAATGATGGCCTCCAGTAATTTCTATGTATATAGAATGTTAAAATACACAATAACATAGTGCATAACTCATGTAAACAATAAGATTTCAGATACTAAGAGATTACCATTAGCACATTGAAAAGAAAACGATACTATACATTTTGTACATTCAAAACATTAAGATTTCAAAGAATGCAAATACCTCGCTGTTCCTCGTATACTGACCACCCAATCCACCTTGACAGCGTGCATCTGACAGATGATCCAAGTCTAGTATAACTTGTCGAATACCTATATTATTTCATCCTAATTGAAACCACTATATATGAAAAACTTTTTAAGTACACGAGAAACAATAAGCTATTTAGGCCAAAAAGAATGAAAAGGATACCGACCAATCTTGCTTAGGATCACGGAACAGGCAAACACTTATTTGTCAGGTCTTTCATATGGGACAAACTTTTTAACTTCCGTAACTCAAATGCAATGCATAACCATATACTCCAATGTAATGATATGCAGGAACACCAGAGCATCCTTTCCAAAAGATAAATATAAAAGCTTGCAAGGGCGAACAAACGAAAAAGAATTTATACCCCAATCGTGGAGTAGTCACCTGTAAGTAAGGAATCCATCCGAAACTAATTGGTGATTACACTAGAAGGAACAGAAACAGAAGAACAAGAAAAAGGAAAAGCAAAAGACAAAAGAAAGTGCATAAGAATAATCACCTGCAAGAGCTGACCACTCTTGGGATCATTTAGAAGAGCGTCACGTAAATCATACAGTAGAATCCGCAAAATAACCATGTAGAAAAGGAGTCTAGATCCTCTGTCCAATATTACTCTGTCTTATTCTGTCTCATAGAATCTCAACCATTTATTTTGCGGGATCCACGCGGAACTCATACGGAACCCACACAAATAAAATGGCTGAGATTTATTGGACAGAATAAGACACCATAATATTGGACAGAGGATCTGGACTCGTCTACAGTGACAACGCGACATGCCTACTGTAGCAGAGTCTAATTCCCAGATCTTTGAACGCTTGCGTCGTCTCCACACCCATCACCGTTTCAAGCTTCCGACTGTTATTGTCTTGTTTCCCAAGTGGGTTGTCATCTCCGTTTTTCTCGCTATAAGGCCGACTGATTCAGTCTTCTTCGGTACCGAAAAGTTTGGTAACCACAGTAGCAGGTTCAACTCTTCAGATCTTCGAGAACTTGCATCGTCTCCAACCCCAATAGCGAGTCCGGCTTCCGACGTTCTGCTCTTGGTTTCCTTACCCACGCTAGTAGTGAGTCTACCTTTGGATCTACTAGTTTCAGTGCAGGAACCCAGATGGCAGCTTGTAAAACAAATGCAGATTTCAGTTCTTCCGAAGTGGGACAACTCCCAGGACTTGATTTAGCGGGTTTTCTGTTTGTTGATCCCGTTGTATCGGCTACTGTTGAGTTACATGCATGGCCATCACTTTCCTTTCGGGATTGTTTGGTAGGGCAGTCATCCCGAGCAACGTTCACTTCTTCGGTAGGGCAGAGTTCGGCCTTTGATCTTTGTAGTCAGTGGACAGGAAAAATTCGTTTAAAGTATGAAGGGAATGATTACTTGCGCCCAAAGGTTCTGGTTGATGATGATATTGTCCAGGAGGTTAGTGGTAAGTGGAACGATGCGCTCATCGTTAAAGTTTACGGAAGGCCAATTAATTTTACGTATTTGGAAAATCGATTGCTTTTGCTTTGGAAGCCTTCGGCAGAACTCGATCTTATTGATTTGGTGTATGGTTTTTACCTTGCTAAATTTGAAGAGAGGAAGGATATGTTGCGCATTGTGTCCGATGGTCCCTATATTGTTGGAGGTCAGTTGTTGTATATCCAAAAATGGAAGCCGGGTTTTCAGCCCTTTACAGCTAGAATTTCCTCGATGGTTACTTGGGTGCATTTTATTGAATTTTCAATGGAATTTTATCATGATGAATTCCTATTTGCAGCGGCTAGTGCTGTTGGAACGCCCATTAAGATAGATAGGCAGACGTCCATGGCTACTCGAGGACGTTTTGCTAGAGTTTGTGTGGAATTGAATCTTGACCAACCTCTTGTTCCTAAGGTTTTTATTGGTGGTGCA
>JAOTBA010000003.1:4074868-4088420 GCA_025629845.1 Erythroxylum squamatum | reverse complement strand
GGAGAAAAAACGAAAATTTCTTCTTCCTCTCTTTTTCCCTCTCCTTTTGTTCTTTCGGCTGAACACACTTACCTACTACTCTTTAGGGTTTTAAAAAACCCCTTTTATATGTTAGGCTTTGGGCTCCACTTAGGAGTGACCCAAAACCCAACAATGAGGATTTGATTAACAAGTTTTAAAAATTGAGTGATGTGTTTGACATTACAAATCTTAGAAGGATGTCATTCTTTATGACATACAAGTACAACAAAAACAAAATGAAATATATGTATACTATTAACAACATGCAAAAGAAGCTCTTTAGAAGTTTAACATAGAAAAGTGCAAGTTAATAAAAACTCCAATATATTAAAGGGAAATGTTTTGCGAAGAAGGATGAAGATGAAAATGTTGATGAGAGATTCCAGTGGAGTTTAATAGTCTGATACATTTGACCCTAACCAAGCTTGAAATCTTGAATGCAGCAAGTTTGCCATCAAATTACACTCACTGTAATAATGAAATTCATTTACAAGTAAGAAAAATAATTATTAGACATGTTAAAAGCATAATTGATTTATGGGCTAAGTAATTATTAGATATGTTAAACATACAATTGATTATGTAATAAGATTCACTAAAATTAATTTTTTAATTTTTATAATTATAACAACTGTGTTGGATATATTGATGACATAAGGAAGAGTTTAACTTTGGTTTTGAAGTTCTTTCACGATGTTATAAGAAATGGGAGGTCATAGTTCTATCTATTATACAAGCAGAATATGTAGTTATTATTGTTGTTATGAATCAAGTTCTCTGAATCAGAAAACTCATGATTTATTTGCATAGGGAGCAAGAAGAAAGTAACAAAATTTTGTGGATAGAGAATCAAAGTCAACATTCTAACAAAGACACTTCCTAGAATTAGATATGAGTTCTTAAGGCAAAAGTTTGGAAGCCAAGTATAGATTAGTTGATATGGAAGTCCTAAAATTATGCTACACATACTGAAAAAGTGATCATTAATCATGAGGATCTTGACCATGTTATCATAGTATATTTAGATCATTCTGATATATATATATATATATATATATATATATATATCGTGAGTTAACCTTTTTAAGGTTTTGAATAAGATGTGGTCTTGTATGTGGATTCACTTCAAGTTTGGTCTGTTTTCTCTCCAAATATGTTGTTCTACTCATACTTTGTCCTTAAATCGCCATGATTAGTAGGAATGTATGATGAAGCATTGGAAAACAATTATCATATCTTCGGGGAAAAAAGCTGTGCTGCTAGAACCTTGCTGCCATTGTTATATGCTTTAAGCAGTCATTTAATGTCAATACTTTACTCATTTATGATCAATACTTGATTATTGATACGAAACATGAGGCACATGGGATGTGAAACAAAAAGCAGAAAAGATTACTAAGCAGCTTCGTTTGTCTTGCATGCTAGTGAAGCTATTATTCTTTAATCAGGGATAAAGCAACAGTGAAGATAAACACCGAAGATGGAGCCGTGGCAACATCGTCCAGAATCTTCAACAACAACCATCCTCACAGCAGACTTTCCCACATCTGAGGTGTGGTATCGTCCCAACGAAGTAACAGCAACGACATCCTGCGTATATCAAACAGTTGAACTTGTTAAATGCAACATGAACATTCACATTATGGAAACCATTGTTGATGTGTGAGCATGGTTATATACCAGCTTGAGGATAAACTAAATCCTCGGTGAATTTCATACGAGCGCCTGCTGTGGCACTTGCAGATATGGCTATGGATGCCACCACAAGTAGCCATGTGAGAGCAATCAGCAAAGTGGCCTTTCTCACCATCTCTTCCTTCCTGCAAATTCAATGGATGATATTAACTAGTTTGTGGTGAATAGCCTTGGTTCACACAACCTATTTATACTAGAAATTCTACAAACAACTTGTCAATAAAATAATAATAAGTACAACGTGATCTTTATCCCCTAATCTTCTTCTGTCTTCATATCATGACTACTGAACTTAAGTCATTCCCACCATGACATGCGAATCTAGTCTTCGCCGTGCAATAAGATGGTTTCTTTGGACATCTATGGTTGCCATTGTTGACTTGTCGATTCAATGGCTCCAATGAAGGTTTTTTTTCATGTCCTAACGATAGCTGGATGGTGCCGGTACAAACTTGAGGAGCGTGGTCCCCCTCCTCTACGGGTACGAGTTGCATAGTTCACGCAGTTGATATATGGTAGAGCCCACTTACATGGTAGATTTTCAATATCGGCCTAACTAGAGAATATATTTATGGCTTTAACCTAAAACTTTAAGATATTAGGTCAATGTATACTTTCCACTTATATATTCACTGGTTGTATCTCTTTTTAATGTAAAATTCTTACTCACACTTGATGTTCCAACAATTTCTCCCTTACGAGTGAACTTGTACATTAGGCTGGACTGTCCCTTAAGCGAATGTTTTTTTTTTCTTCGCAGCTCGAGTATATAATGTTACTAAAGAGCCCTTTTACTCTATTAGTCTGAGCTCACCAGGAGTCTTCTTGCTCTTCTTCGTGAGGAGGCAATCACGGAATCCAACTACCGTCTTCATACTCGTCTCTTGTCAAATCATCGACTCTGATACTACTTATTAGATCTGGAGAGCTCACTTATATGGGAGATCTTCAATATGAGCCTAGTGAGAAAATGTACTTGTGAGCTTTGACACGACACTTCAACCCAAAACTTTAAAACATTAAATTTATAAATTCTTTTCACTTATATGTCCTTCGTTAGTTTATCTCTTTTCAATATAATATTTCTAATCACACTTAACATTCCAACAATATAACACCAAAATCGTGCAAACGTCAGCCCGAACTTCTGGAGTAAAGTCCCCTTTTCTTGCATTCATAATTTTTGTGAGGACTTGGAACAAAATATCTTCTACGAGGAGTATGACTTATATTTTTTGGTAGGGTTACGCTACAATGAATACAGCACCAAGTTGCAGTATGCTTTTGGCATTTTATGCAGGCGCCGCAGCAGCAGTGGTTCAAAGTCCACAATTGTAGAACTTAAGCAAATCTCCAAGTCGATTCTTTTCCCAATATATTACAAACAAGAAGTTGAAACATATTTGGCAACACTTTAATTCAACCCGTCAATTAGTTTTGTGTTATTTGTTCGTCAAATGATTTATTCGAAATACCTAATTTACATATTATTACTTGTACAAAAGTTTATCTAATAACAATTAAAAAGTAGAGTATGAATTTGAAATGAATTAAAGAAATAGATTTTTTTTATTTTTACATTGAATGAATTTGATACAAAAATAAAGATAAACTAGTTCATCATCTAAACACATTATTTTCAATTTAAAATTTATTATAAATTTGTCATAATTAAAATTTTATGACAACTTAAAATTTTAAAAGATAATATTCTCATACAAATATAATATATCTTATAGTAATCAATACAATATAAAATTTCAATATATATATATATATATTCATTTGTCCATATTAATATTCAAAATTAATAAAAATAAGAAAATATTTTTCCTTATATATAATTGTAGATATAATTATGTTATTAGACTTTTCTTATTATGAATTTTTTTTTTCAAAAAATCTTAAGTACAAAGAAATTTTATATTAATATGATTGAGAATATGAGCAAAGTATTAATTTCTTTTTTTATTTTTCCTAAAAGAATTTAAATATAAATGTGATGTCCGAAGACAAATTCATAAAAGTCGTATTGTTCCAAGCATGAGTATGATCAAACGAATAATATAGTTCTTTTCCTTTAGTGCTATAAAAAATTGTATTTTGACAAATATTTTTAAAGATAAATTGATATTGATAATTAAAGGAGTATAAGGGGTTTAAGAAAAAAAAAAGAAAAGAATAGTGAAGATATGTTCCGCTAAAGTATCTTTAGCTTTAGTTTTATTTCAATTTAATCCAATTTTTTTAACATTGCAATTCAATTATGATAAATTATGATATTTCAGGTACCGATCAATATCAACTGATACTGACTAGTATCAGTAACCAGTATAGTACTTATATTTTGGGTGCAATTTTGTATGGTACTGGCCGGTGCAGAAGAGTACCTATAATGATGATAGAGAGTGTAAGTGTAACAAGGATTTTTTTAAACTTATATTTACTTATAGATACTATTAAAATATTCTATTTTTGGCATTATTTTTATTTTAATTTATTTGAGATATCTTTGGTAATAAGGAAGTTGATTTGGTATAGGATTCTACTATCTTAGAATATTTAGAATTTTGGAAGTTAAGAAATTTGTAGAAGGAAGGAATCCTTAATGAATAAAAAGTCTTAAAGGAGAAAGGACTTCTTGGATATACATAAGTAGTCCATGGTGAGATATAGATCTATCCATCTTGGCTACTGTGTTTGGGTGCTTTCAGAGATCAATTACCAAGTTGTACAACAGATTTTTAATTGAAGATCCTCCATGATTTTGTTTTAATGTTGCTGCACACATAAGAGAGTGTTCATTGACTCAAGTGCTTTTTGTTTCTTTTATTTTATTCTTGATTTAATCACTTGAGATATTATTCTTTTTGTTTCATTCTTTGTTTTAAAATCCTCTATTGAAGTTAGCATGAGTTGGTCATGTTATTGGGTGTGAGATACTCTCATGGGTTGAGTACGAGTGGATAGCTTCAACGAGTGAAAGGGTTGGTTCTGTAATAACCTTGTATAAGTATATTGTACTATCGTGAAAGTTGATTAATTTGAGTGAGAGCCCCACAGATATAGGTCGTGTATGTCAAACTGCGTTAACAAATTTCTTATATTTTTGGGTGTGTAATTTAGTTGTTACGCACTTAATTTGTTTGCTTGCAAAATAATTCTAGAAATCATAGTTGCTTGCCCAATTGCTTTGTGAGAATCAAATGTAAATTTCAGTTAAAAGCAATCGTGACAGAACAAAAATTTTGCGGATCTTCAACCTTGGGTTTTTCAATTGGTATTAGAGCAAGGTTCATCTCATCAAAACTTGGTGTGTCAAGTTGGTGTAGATCAGTATTTTGTACTCATGGCTACTAGAGAAGGAGCATTGATTACTAGGCCACCTTTACTAGATGGCTCTAACTATCTTACTTGAAAATCAAGAATGAAAGTTTTTATTCAAGCACAAGGGGCTAAAGCCCAGACTACTATGTTGAAAGGCTGGACTTATCCTATGACAACTAATGAAAAGAATGAAGTGGTATATAAAGATTCGTCTGAATGGACAAAAGCTGAAGAAAAGGAGCACTTGGTAACTTTCAAGCAATGCATGCAATTTTAATACTGTAGATGAAAGACATTTCAGTATGATATCAGCATGTGAATTAGCAAAAAAAGCTTGGGATACATTACAAACCATACATGAAGGATCACAATCGATGATAGCATCAAAGCTTCAAATGTTGGCTACTAGATTTGAAGAACTTAAGATGGAGGAAAATGAAACTATTGGAGACTTTCATGAACGGCTACATGATATCGCCAATCAGGCACATCAACTTGGCAATAAGTACTCAAATTAGAAACTTGTCAAGAAAACCATAAGATCGTTGTCTCTTAAATTTACACTAAAGATTGCAACTATTGAAGAAGCTCATGACATTCACGAGTTATCTTTGAATAAGATAGTTGGAATTCTCACAAACTTCAAGATGAACTTGTTGAGAGACAAGCGTGAGAAGAATAAAGGATTGGTGCTTCAAGTCGAAGTTGCTAAACCTATGCATAATTCAGGAGATGATTCCAATGAAAATGAAGATCTAGTGTTACTAACAAGAAATTTCAACAAGTGGTTGAAGAAGGTGGAGAAAGATAGACCAAAGTTCAGGCAGAATGGTGGGAGTTCATCTAACTATAACTTCAAACAATAAGCAAAAACTCAAAAAGGTGAAAAGAAGGCAGAGAAGATACAATGTCATACGTGTCAAGGTTTTGGGCATATGTAAGCTGCTAACCTCTTAAAAGGAGAAAAGGGAAGTCTTACACCAACACTTGTAGTGCAAAAAGAATCTAAAAGTGAGTATGGCAGTAGAGAAGAAATTACGAGTCATCATACTGTGTTGGTTAGTTTATATAAAGAAAGTCTAGTTACTTGCTTAGTAGCAACTAGTAAAGAAACTGAAGATGAAGATTCAGATGTTTTAGTATCAAACTCTAATTTTGATAATAACAGCGATGAAAGTTACTCAAAATTCAAAAAGGAAGATGTCTACAAGGCCTATGAACTAATGTATAGGAAATGGGTGAAGACATATAAATAAAATGAGAAGTTAAAGAGGAAGAATTCTACCATGAAAGATGTTATTCAAGGTCTAGAGATGAAGTTATTGTCAACAAAAGATGAACTTGATGAAACCAAACTAAAGTTGATCAATACAGAGAAAGGAATAAGAACGTTAAATAGCAATACTGAGACGCTAGACGAATTGTTGGAAATTGGCCAAAAAAACGATATTTTCAAGGTTTTGGATATAAAGGTGAATGCTCTCAGGTGAATAATGAGCAAAATGGTGAAGTTAGAATTGTCAAAGAAGCAAGATCAATTAAGCAAGAAGAAATTTCAAAAAGAAGCAGAAAGTTTGTGCCTACATGTCACTTTTGTAATGTAAAAGGTCACATAAGGTCAAATTGCCACAAGCTGCTAAAAATGCTATTTCATAATGCTTAAAACAGAAAATTCAGACATTCTTAGAAGAACTTTCAGCAGCAGAGGCTACCAAAGTAGATTTGGGTTAGAAAGAACCAACAGCAAGCACTTGTGACTCTTAAATCCATGCGTGTTGCTTCTCACAATGAATGGTACTTTGATAGCGGGTGCTTAAGGCATATGATAGGTGAAAAAAGCTTTTTAATAAATTATCAAAGTTGTATGGATGGTCATGTTACATTTGATGATAGAAAAAAAAGCAGCAGTGATTGGTAGAGGATCTCTTTACGTGAATGGATTCCCTTATTTAAAAAATGTGCTTTATATGGATGTTTTAAAAGCTAACTTTGTGAATATTAGTCAAATCTGTGTTGATGGGTTGTTAGTCAAGTTCACCAATGATGAATGCAAGGTGTTAAACCAAGAAGAAGACTATACAGGAAGTCGAAGAAGATCAGTGGATAATTGCTACACGTTGCAGGTTATTACTTCCTGCAATTCAGCCACATATGATAATATGATTCTATGGCACCAAAAGCTTGGCCACTCAAATTATGACCTTATTAATAAGTTAAGCAAATCTGAAGAGGTAAGAGACTTGCATATGATGAACAAAGATGACAAGACTATTTGTAGCGCTTATCAAATAGGAAAACAATCGAGAGTACCAAATAAGAAGGTAAGAAATGTTACAACTTCTCGAGTGCTGGAATTGATTCATATGGTTTTGGTAGGCCCAGCACAATATGCTAGTCTTAGTGGGATGAGGTATTTCTTGACATGTGTTAATGACGGCTCAAGATATACTTGGGTAGTTTTCTTGAAAGAAAAATCAAATGCATTTAAGGCATTTAGAAGCTTATGTGTACAAATTACAAATCAAAAGAATGTGGTAGTTTTGAGGACCTAATATGATCATGGAAGGGAGTTTGAGAATGCAAGCTTCAACAACTTTTGTGATAGACATGGGATTATGCAAGAGTTCTCAGCACTTAAAATGTCACAACAAAATGGAATTGCAAAAAGGAAGAATCATACCCTTCAAGATATGGCCAGTTCTTTGTTGAATGGAAGAAAAATATCAATGAGGTTTTTAGGCAGAAGCAATGAACACAATGTGTCATATATGCAATAGAGTTCATCTCATAAACAATTTGAACAAGACACTTTCTGAGCTATAGAGAGGAAAGAAATCGGATGTTAGCTACTTCCATGTGTTTAGTAGTAAATGTTATATTCTTGAAGATTGAGAGCAACTTGGAAAGTTTGAAATTAAAAGTGATGAGGGCATCTTCCTTGGGCATTCAAATCACAGTAAGGTATATCGTGTGTTCAAACAAAGAACTAAGACGGTGATGGAATCTGTGAATTTCATTATAGATGATGTGTAACAAATAATTGATAACGTGGTAGAAGAGAATATTCTAAAGCAGTTTCATACATCAAATCAAAGACGTAATGAAGTTAAAATCAGAGAACATTCAGACTCACAGTTAGTTGCTTCCAAAAAAGAAACCGACCAGACAGAGGCCCAATTGGTTGCTTCTAAGGAAAAAACCAACCAGAGAAGAACTGATGTTGTTGATTCATCTGATGCAGAAACAAACTTGGTGGATAACAAAGACTCAAGGCAACATGACTTCAACAAAGATCCTCCATCAAGAATCAGATGGAGTCATCCTATTGAGAATGTGATTAGTGAGATTAGTGATAGAAACAAAAAACTTGAGAAGGAACAAGAATAGATTATCAGGAACTTGTAGGATTCATATGCTACACTTCCTCATTTGAATCAAAGAATGTAAAAGGACTAAAGATGAGTTTTGGGTTACTATAATGCAAGAAGAGTTGGCACAATTTGTTCGAAATGATATATGGGAATTGATGTCAAGGCCATTGAATGTGAACTTGATTGGAACAAAATGGATGTTTCGCAACAAAATTGATGACAGAGTTAATGTGACAAGGAATAAGGCCAAATTAGTTGCTCAAGGATACTCCTAAATAGAAGGCATTGATTTTGAAGAAACATTTTCTCCAGTAGCAAGGCTTGATTCAATTAGACTTCTCTTGGCTATAGCATGTGTGAAAAGATTCAAGATTTATCAAATAGATGTGAAGAGAGCATTCTTGAATGAATTTCTAAAAGAAGTATATGTTGATTAGCCAAAGGGTTTCATTGATTCGGTGCATGTTAGTCACGTGTACAAGCTCAAAAAGGCTCTTTATGGCATCAAGTAAGCGCCAAGGGCCTAGTATGAGATACTCAACCAAGGGTATGTACGAGGTAGCGTAGACCAGACATTATTCTTGAAAAATGCAGATCAGATTTGATGATTGCACATATATATATATCGATGATATAGTGTTTAACTCCACTTATCCAAAGATGGTAAATGGATTTGTGAAGATGATGACAACGAGTTTGAGATGAGTATGGTGGGAGAGTTGCATTTCTTCATGGGACTACAAATTAGGCAAGTAAAAGATGGTATCTTTATGTCTCAAATCAAATATGCAAAGAATTTGGTGAAGAAATTTGGGCTTAAGAGTGCACGTTATGTTAGAACACCAATGAGTGTCTCAACAAAGTTGAATAAAGATGATCATGGCAAAAGTGTTGATGTGATTCTATATAGAATTATCATTGGGAGCTTGCTTTATCTAACCGCGAGTCGATATGATATTTGTTATAGTGTGGGAGTGTGTGCACGCTATCAATATCACCCCAAAAAGTCTCATTTGACATCAATAAAGTGGATTATCTTATATGTGAGTGGTACTTCAAAGTTTGGATTATAGTACTTGTGTGATTCTACTACTCATTTGGCTAGTTATAGTGATGTGAATTGGGTCGAAAATTAAATGATAGAAAAAGCACATCTGAGGGATGTTTCTTTCTTGAAAATAATTTGATTTCATGTTACAACAAGAAACAAAATTCGATCTCATTATCCAAAGCAAAAGTGGAGTATATCATGGCCGGTAGTTATTGCTCTCAACTGTTGTGGATGAAGCAAATGTTGTAAGATTATGGAATTGCTCAAGATGTTTTAACTATCATGTGTGACAATACGAGCGTTATAGACATCTCCAAAAACCTAGTTCAACATTCAAAAACCAATCATATTAATTTGAAGTATCATTTCATTCGAGAGCTAGTGGAGACTAAAGTTGCAGTTCTTTCCTATATAACAACTAAGAATAACTAGTTGACATACCAAACCTCTTGACTCTATGAGATTTGAACTTCTTCGTGGGACACTAGGACTTTGTGCTTTACAACTTGGAATCTTATTGAAGTGAGTTAAAAATACAAAAAAATAAAAAAAGGCCAATTCTATTCTTCTTCCTTACATTATCGCTGTCCAAACCCTCTCCTTCCGTAGTCGTTGCCTACCCCCTCTCTCTCCTTCCGTAGTCGCCGTCCACATCCCCTCCTTTCAAAGTTGTCGCCCACCCCCCTTTCCGTACATAATCGTCACACCCCTTCTCTTTCTCTTTTTAATCCTTACATAGTCGCTTTACCCCCTTTTCTTGTTCGTTTTCATCACCCAGTAACTGTTAGACCCCTAAGTCCAGATTGCGGGATCATGTGAGTGTTGGCGAGCCTTGGCCAATGCTTGGCACGTAAGTTGGCACGAGGAAGGCGTGTTGACGAAGGAACAAGGTAAAGTCTTGCGAGTTGGCGAGCAAAAACTGAGGAACTTGTGAAGTAGGCAAGGGATGCGAGAAGTATCGGCAAAGATCTCGAGAGTAGGTGAGAATCGATACGCATAGGCACGCATTGGCGGAAATCTTTGACGAGACGTAAGATTCGAATGCGAGGCCACGTGGAGTTGGAAAACTAAGTCATGCAAGACTCGAGAGTGCGCGAGAAGGTGCAAGGGCATGTAAGACCCAGCGAGGATGAGCGAAGGCATACGAGTGGGACAAGGCGCTTAAGCACTTGACTTTGGCGAGGTAGGTCGAAGGTATGTAAACTATGCGAGGATTTAAGCTAACTCGGTTTGTGACTTATACTTAGTAATGGAGAGACGAGACTGCACCATGAGTGAGCTAGATCATGAAAGATGGACTTATCCATAGACGTGCATTGACAGACCTATGTGCGGATAGGTTGTGGTGGAAACACTAAGGCAAACATGGACGAGTGGGATCAAACTTGGTACGAATTTTGGTAGAGTCTCGAACCTTGTGGAGATTGACTTGACCCAGGTTAAGGACTTGACAGACTAAGGACTTGGCTATGCTCGAATGGATGGACTACGACTAACAGACTTGCTGTGGGAAGCATTGGATCAGGCCAGTGTGTTAGTGGGCTTCGACGAGATCACATTGCATCATCAGTGGATGGAGATCGCGAGGAGATCTTGGATGATGTGGCGATTACTGGGAGTTAGAGTTGTAGTGAAACTCAACATCTGAAGATAGTGGAGATCTTCGCGGATAAGGATGTTAGTGTTCTAAATAGTGTTCTAGATAAATGTAAACTCTATCTTTATGTTATTTTGTTAGATTCTATCTTATCAGTTACAGTCATATTTGAATGGGGGTGTCATCTAATTGGTTCATGAGATCTTATCTAATAGAGATAGACGTGATCTTAGATAGTTCAGATTTAGTGGGAATCTGTGACTCTAAGCTAGGATGCCTATATATAGCTCATTCGAGCTTTGCCCTTCTCATTCAGGGATTGGAATTCATTCAGAGGGAGTGAGTTTTCAGAGAGAGCATTCTTTGTATTCTTTTGAGAGAAAGTATATAAAGTTGGTCTTTTGACCGTATCTCTGTGTTTTCCTTGTTGCCTATATTTTTGTTGCTTCCACATTGTTCCTTTGAATGTGTGCGAGGTAAACACTTTGAGGGTTGGGAAAGGTTGAGTCTTACTTTAACGGATCTAAGTGAGATTTCCTTATAAAGGGTGTGAGCGAGAAACTCCAAGGTGGCCTTTGTAACAACTGGTATCAAAGCCAAAGTTCAAAATGGCAGTAGGCAACTTGATAGAACGGGTGTCTAGGTTGGAGGCACTCATGAGACATATTCCTTAAGTGGAGGAAGAAGTCACATCTCACAATACTCATTTCGAGATGTTGGAAGCGCTGATCCAACAGTTGCAACAACAGATAGTGGATGTGTTAAAGGCACAAGAGGAGGCCCAGTTTGAGATTATTGTGCTGAGGTGTGCCGTTATAACGATAGATGTAGAGTGAGGAGAAGGCTCAACACCAAAATTTTCTTCTGTAAAGGTAAGTGAACCAAGGGTGTTCGAAGGTGGCAGGGACGCTAAGGTGTTGGAGAACTTTTTATGGGATATGGAGCAGTACTTTGCAGCTGCTAGGGTATCCGATGCTGAAAAGATCAATTTAACAGCCATGTACTTGGATGGGGATGCCAAGCTCTGGTGGAAGACGAGGACCTCTGCGGAGATCAGCGCGGGTAGAACTCTCTTAAATACGTAGGAGCTCATGAAGAAGGAATTAAAGGATCAATTTCTTCCCATGAATAGTTCATGGCTTGTGAGGGAGGCCTTGAAGAACTTGAAGCAGGACGGATCGGTAAGGGATTATGTGAAATCTTTTAGTTCTCTATTACTTGATATTGAAAACATGTCAGAGGAGGACAAGCTCTTCAACTTTTTGTCCGGGTTACAACCGTGAGCGCAAATAGAGTTGCGAAGGCAAAATGTGAAGGACGTGGTTGGTGCAATTGTGGTCGCTGATGCCTTGGTGGATTTTCGAGCGATGAAAGAAACTAAGGTAAACTCCTCAAATTCTACGAAGGGCAAAGGCCATGCTCAGCAGGAGAATATTGAGGGGTAAAAGAAGAAGAATTCTAAGAAGGGAGACTTCAACGGGAAAAGCAAGCAAGATGGTGGTTCCGAGAGTAGGGAGACGTCCTCCAGGAAGGGCAAGATTGCTTGTTATCTGTACGGTGGACCACATTATGCAAGAGAATGTCCGAGGAAAGAGAAGCTAAATGCCCTGATAGCCGAAGAAGAGGGAGAATCTTCAGAAGATGCGGCGCTGAATCCAATTGTCTTGTTGAACGCGGTTGGTAAAGAACTAATCCTTATGATGAACTGATGTATGTGAAAATACAGATTAATGTGGAAGAGGTGACCGCGATGGTGGATATGGGTGCGTCACATACCTTGATTGCGGAAAGGATGGTGCGCAAGTTGGGGCTTAAAGTGTCCAAGACCCCGACGAAGATAAAAGCCTTGGCGGGTAAGGCATAAGCGGTGATAGGAGTTGCTTACAACGTCCCAATGAGCATAGGGAGTTGGCTTGCAAAGATGAATTGCATGATTGTACCACTTGAGGATTTTGAGATGATATTGGGGATCGATTACCTTAAGGCAGCAAAAACGGTGTTGTATCCAAGTTTGGGAGGTATGATGGTTATGCTTGAAGAACATTCTTTCTTTGTTAAATGTTGTAGATTCGTTGGTAGGACGAAAGAGACAACGACATCGGTAGCACAAGTGTCGGCTGTGATCCTTGAAAAGGAGCTGAAGTATGCTCAAGAAAACCTGAAACAGAAGGCGGGTAAGGAGCATATCATTGCCAAGATCACGAGGGATCAAGGTGATAGGGAATGCTCAGCGGATGGAGCTCTTCTCAACATGTCTTTGGCGGGCGCGGTGGGCCTTGAGGAGGCAAGTGCTGGACCCCGTTCCCGGGGCCCGGCCGAACAGTGCTAGACCCCGTTCCTGAAGCCCAACTATCCAGAAGAAGTACCGGAGACCGTTGGGCCCAAGTCCCGACCCCAGGAGCCGAACCCAGGATGATTCGTCGGGACAAACAAAAGAAAGAAACCGCGGAAGCCAAACATTCATTTCAAGCAGAATTATCCACAATACAA
>JAOTBA010000003.1:4046346-4074768 GCA_025629845.1 Erythroxylum squamatum | reverse complement strand
AACTCTATCTTTATGTTATCTTGTTAGATTCTATCTTATCAGTTAGAGTCCTATTTGGATGGGGGTGTCATCCAATTAGTTCATGAGATCTTATCTGATAGAGATAGACGTGATCTTAGATAGTTCAGATTTAGTGGGAATCTGTGACTCTAAGATAGGATGCCTATATATAGCTCATTCGAGCTTTGCTCTTCTCATTCAGGGATTAGAATTCATTCAGAGGGAGTGAGTTTTTAGAGAGAGCATTCTTTGTATTCTTTTGAGGGAAAGTATATAAAGTTGGTCTTTTGACCGTATCTCTGTGTTTTCCTTATTGCCTATATTTTTGTTGCTTCCGTATTGTTTCTTCGAGTGTGTGCAAGGTAAACACGTCAAGGGTTGGAAAAGGCTGAGCCTTTCTTTAACGGATCTAAGTGAGATTGTCGTGCAAAGGATGTGAGCAAGGAACTTCGGGTGAAAGTTCGAGTCTCCAAGGTGACCTTTGTATCTAACCATGGCCAAGACCAAATGCACCAACAGGCATCTTCCCATCCTTCAGCACATGCATTGGCCTCCTCTCCCTCACGAACTAGCCAAGACCCTTAGACCACAAAAGTGTCACCTCGTCGCTCAAGCCGTTTGCGATAGAATCTTCTTTGAACACTGTTGACCACCAGCACTAGTTCCTCCTCGATAAAGCCCATTATGCTCTCAGATCCTCCATCAATTCCTGTTCTGTTGTCTGACGCTAAAGATATTCAACATTTATTATCTTAAATTATTGAGGAATCCTCCGTTGAAGTTTTTTCCTCTAATTCTGAGGATTCTAGTAATATGCCTTTCAAGCGACTGCCACTTGTTTTTTCTAATTAGCATGTTATTCCTTCTTCATCCAGAGGTCGAGTGAAATCACACGCTTGGAAATCATTTTGGATGCCTCCCACTTGTTGCCTCTTAGTTCTAGAGCCACTTAGAATTCTAGTTCCAGGCAGAAATTAGAATCAAAATTGTCATCCTACCCAGTCCCTACCGATTTTGATCAACAACCTGCTTGCTTCTCAGTAGAGTAAGCTTTGTCTCCCAAATTTTCCTCTTGGCCAGCCCAACAGTGATGATGCTCTCGCTTCAACTGGTTTGTTCTCAATCATCTCATAAATTTAGTTGAGTATAAATAATTTAATTTGGATGCTTTATTGACTAAGAGGAATTTGTTTCATGCTGCTTTATTGTCACGTCACTTTAAAGCGGAGTTAGTGCAAGAATTTTATTGTAAATTAGGTAAAAGAGTCTTGGATGATAATACTTTATGCTTTCATATGGTTTATATGAGGGAGAGATGGATTAAGTTTGATCCTGATTCGTTGAATGCATTTTTGGGAATGGAATTTAAGTGAGTGATGATATGCTAAGAAGTTTATTGACTATTGGTAAATTGTCATATTGGGCTTCTACTACTGCACTTCGTGCTTCTGATCTTACACAGAAATATTTTGTTCTTCATAAGCTTTTGCTAGCTAATTGGATGCCCAACATACATACTGTGATAGTTTATCCTACTCAAGCTAAGATTTTGTATGCGATAAGCACTGGAGTTAAAATAAATCTAGGGAGATTGATTATTGAGCCTATGATTGCGGTTGTTGGTAAATAGCAAACATTATTAGGTTTTCCATATTTAATTACTCAATTTTTGCATGCTTAAGGTGTATCTTGTGTTGATTCTGAGGTGCTTGAGCCTATATTTACCCTAAACACCTCTCCTCAGATTCTTAATGTCAACAAACAAGCTCGGGTGGTTGATTTGCCGTACTCCTCGTCTAATTCTTCTGCACAGCTTGCTGCACCTACTACTAATACTTATGCATCCTTATTTGCTGGGATTGGACGCATTCAAGGCATTTTTAACTGGGTATGATTGTTCTTCAACAGCTCAAACAATGAGTTCTTCGTTCCGTTTCTTCCCGTGATTCTTAGCTTCTTTTGGCGTTGATTTGTCCCAAGGAGGAGATCAAAACTTGCTGACTTACCAGATGTTTTTATTTTATTCAATCAATGGTTGACTATTGACTTTGACTTTGACTTTGACTTTGACTTTGATCTTATTTTGGATATCTATTATCATCATCATTTATTTCAGGGGGATTTTCCATTTCTGTTATTCAATGGGAGATTTTGATTTGACAAATAATGTCAAAAAGGAGAAGATTATTAAAATATTTTATTTTGGCATTATTTGTATTTTAATGTATTTGGGATATCTTTATAGTAAAGAAGTTGATTTGGTATAAGATTCTACTATCTTAGAATATGTAAAATTTTAGAAGTTAAGAAATTTGTGGAAGGAATCCTTAAAGAATAAAGAGTTCTGAAGGAAAAAGGACTTGTTGGATATACATAAATAGTCTATGGTGTGATATAGATCTATTGATCTTTGCTGCTATGTCTGGGCGCTTTCAGAGATCAATTATCAAGTTCTACAACAAATTTTTTTTTTTAAGACTCTCTATGATTATGTTTTAATGTTGCTGTATACATAGGAGAGTGTCTATTGACTCAAGTGGTTTTTGTTTCTTTTATTCTTGATTTAATCATTTGAGATATTCTTCTCTTTGTTTCATTCTTCATTTTAAAATCCTCTATCTATTGGGTATGAGATACTCTCATGAGTGAGTACAAGCGGATAGCTTCAATGACTGTGTTGTCAACTCCTTAATAGCCTTGTACATGTCTATTGTACGTGAAAGTTGATTAATCTAAGTGAAAGTCTCGCAGACATAGGTCGTGTGTGTCAAACTGCGTTAACAAATTTCTTGTATTTTGTGTGTGTGATTTATTTGTTGCACGCTTAATTTGTTTTATTGCAAAAGAATTCTGAAATTCGTAGTTGCTTGGCCAGTTGCTTTGTAAGAATTAACTATAAATTTTAGTTAGAAGCCGTCGTGACATAACAGAAATTTTGCGAAATTTCGACATTGGGTTTTTCAAATACTTTTGATTATAATAACAAATTTTGTTCTTGTTACATTCTTTAGAGTAGATATGGAAATTTCTTGTGTTTTAATCAAACTTATAAAACACTTCAAAGGAAAAGACCAATGAGAATGGCAACTAGGAAAATGAGAACTACTAAGCATCCATTTAGATCATCCACAGGATCATTGAAGCTCTGAGCCTCTGAACTCCAGATGTGTAATTCTGAGCTTGGAGTTGTATCAGAAACAACTTTGGTTGGCTTGTCTGTGACACATACTGCTTGATCTCTCATGTCAATGAGGTCAGGGATTGAATTTACTATCCCAGATTGAATAACAGTAGGAACTTTGGAATTAGCTGATTCAGGCGACTTCATCCCCTTCACAATGTCGGTCAACTCTTTAACTTTCCGCTCCAAAGCAACTTGTTTCTTCTTCATCGTCTCAATGCTCTCTTCATGTTTCTTCTCCACCTACATTTGAGTAACAAAAATTGCAAACAGTTGAATGCCCATAGCATCATGACAAGGTAAAGAAATAATAAGAAAGCCATGAGCTACCAAGGTTTTGGAGGAAGAATTCTTAGAGTTGTTTGATTGGAACTTCGTTTCCATACTTGAGACGCAGGACTTGATCTTCTTCACTGCTTCTTCCAAGGAAGCAACCTTTTCAGGAAGAGTCTGCTCCATTACCTACTCAAACGAACAAGTAGAAACAATTTTAGCATAAAACAAACGTTAAACCACCAAGCTAACTAAAACCAAGTTATGTTTTGAACCTCGGTGTCGAGGGCTAACAGTGGTTTGGTTATGGAGTCTTTGTCAGAGTGATGAAGACGAGAATACCCAGTTGTGGAATGTTTGTTACCCATGTAACTGCAAAGCACTTCAAGACAGGATACTTAGCTTGTGGCATCAACGAAGACTAGGATGTTTATATATATAATCATACAACGCGTTCACTGCATTTCCATTAGAAAGCTGCGGGATTTCCTATGGACATCCCATGAAATCATTGGAAACTTTCATTTTGTTGAGATGCTGACCAGTCAATCCTTTCCCACCGAAGTAAGCTTTGACCATGAATCGGATAGGATTTCAATTTTATCAGCCAAACATTTTTATAAAACTAAGACTTTACCACAAGTCAATATCATAGTCTCATAAAATTTGTATTTAGATGACAAGTTCTTTAATTTACAATACTTAGTCCAAACTTGGTCGAGCTTTCCCTGTACTTTCGAAGTTGGTTAATTATTTTGAAACAAACAGGAAAGTAAGAACTTAGAGAAAAAGAATTCATCTTTCATTTTTATTAATGTGTAGAGCTTATTGCAGTCTCCGTAAAAAGGTAGATAAAACGTATGATTAAAAAATCGAGCAGATTTAACTGATTCAACTATAAAAATTTTAAATTAACTAATTTTTTAGTTGATTTACTTTAATAATCCTTATTGTTAAAAATCGTTTAATTTATTAATTATTCGATCAAATTTTATAGATTAATTAAATTTTATAAACTAAAATAAATCAATTAATTTTCATTTATTACTATCTTTTTAATTAAACTTTATTGAATCCAAACCTCGGCTGCTTAGGCCCAAACCGACCCGAAGCCCTACCTTTCTAACTAAAATGATATCATTTTACTTAAAAGAGTTAAGCCTCAGGCTAATTAAAAATACTTGAATGTAGGCCTAATTGCCATCCCTATTCTATGGGGACTGTGGGGAAGAATGTTCGGCTTTTCTACATATTGATTGTATTGCATACCCTACTTGTTTCCCTATTAAATTTTATGTTTGAACACATCAAATCTTCACAAAAGTAGCATGTTAAATGAATAATAAATCACATGAAGAAAAGAAAGTAATGGGATAATCACACTTACAGATACAGCTAGTTAGAAAATCTTACAAAAGCACCCGTTAAAGAAGGATAGAATGTACAAGCTCTTTGTATGAAAATGGAGCTATCAACATTTGTTTAACAAAAGGTTAACATATTCCTAAACCATCAAATGCTGTCGAAAGATCTATTCGTCCCAGTTCAACTTCAAGCAGATAGAAGAGACAGATGCTAAGACATTTATGCTGACTTTTTAAGCTTAGCTAGCTCTGCTAAAACATCCTTGAAGGGTTCTCTCAGAGTCCTTGTCTTAGGCTGGAAGAAACAAAAACATATTTGAACAAAAACCTTCCAAGAAAACTAATAATCAAGAAAATCTTCCAACTTCTCAGTAAGGTATTGCAACTTCATATGTCAATTCAGGAAAGACAGCACAACAAATAACCAAATAACAGATACGGCATCAATCAGAAGTAGGCGTAAGAACATCACACACTTCCATGAGCAAAGGGGTAGCTGAGACAGATTCAAATCGTTGAGAGTGAGAAACAACCTGCAGACTCAATACTACAAACCATCTATCTTCGTGGTATGTGAATAAAGGAACATTAAGCCATAAGAAGTAGGATTTTGAAGGGGAAACCATGACAATAAGTAAATTGGATTAGCTTGACTGAACACTATAAACACATTCACTTGTGTCATTCTCAGCTCAACTCAGTAACAAAGATGCTTATCATCCAATTATACATCAACCAGATAAAGGTATTCAAGAAGACGAATTAGACTGCATTGGATGGTACGAAACAAACAGATTCCTTCCTCCAGCTTAATATTTCAATAGAGACTGTAAGAGGAGGATTGATTTGCTTCTCTAGGATCAACAAGAAAAGAGAAGTATTATTGAAAAAAGAAGTCAAATGAGCCATACCTTCAAGGACGGGACAAGTGCAAAAACTTCATCAGTAGTTTCAGGACAAACATTAGCAATCACACAAATCTGCAAGTATATATTGTAAGTGAAAGAGCAGACATATTTTCTTTTAAAAGAACCAACTGAGGCCAAATTTCATACCTCATCATCAGAAACACCATGCTTTTTTAGGATCCTAATATTTGGGTTAATAGATTGAAAACAACATTACTATTATTAATGCCATACAATTAATAGGATATAGCCGTGCTTTTGAGGAAAATAGAAATAAGGATACTCAAGAACTCGTCTCGTTGACTGGGGATTTGTATAGTGGGCACCAGCCTTTGCAAACTGAAGTCCCCTGTCAAATGACCTGAAAATAAGTAACAAAATTTCAGAACCTCATTATCCTTCAACCCAATAGCAGCAGCTCAATAATTATCACTCACACAGGAAGTTTGATAGTAGGATCTCGAGACAATAAAACCATCTGCTCATGAACCCGTTCTAAGATTGGAGCAGCTTCACAATCCATCAGGCATTTGGCATTCTTTGGCAGTTCTTCAAATATATCAAGCAACGTCATTTAGTGCAATACCCAACAAAAGGACCAAATGGCATTTCCCATCTCATTAGAAACGTTTGACTCAAGGAAAAAGAATATTAAATCTGCATTACATTAATATCAACACACGAAATAAAGAATTCCACTCGAGCATCCTCAAGCAAATTATGACCATTAAACAGTACCATTTTGAGTTTAGACTGCCATGCAATACCCATGTTTAGTTCGATAACCTCTTACATAGAACTCAAGCTAGAATAAACTACAAATGTATGTGAATTGAAATTAATCATAGGCAGACCAGTGATAAAAAATGTCAATCACATTGAAATTCAAATAATCTAAAAGACGGACAGAGCAAAAGACGGAAACACCATGCATAAAGAAGCATGTGCATGTTGTCAATTGCAGAATACGGCAACCATTTAAGGTATGTTTGGTTGCACGTAAGGTCTTTAATGGAATGGAATAGAATGGTTTACAATGAAATGGAAGGAAAATAGATGTAATATTAGAAAATTATTGTTTGAGAGGGATGGAAGCGTTCATAATGTAATATAGTGAAATATTGTTTAGAAGAAAGGTTCATAATGTAACATAATGAAATGTTGTTTACCATTTTACATTCCATCCTAAACTCCTCAAATCAGAGATAACTTATTTTTACTGTTTAAGATATAATGGGATGTAATGTGAAACCCTCCCCTTCCACCCTATTCCATTTCATTACATTATAAACCTTCCTCTCAAACGATGGAATAATATTACATTACATTCCATTTTATTAATAACCACCCAACCAAACATAGCCTTAAGAAGCATCTAAACTCAACAACACAAGCTCAATATGAAATGTAGGCAATAAGCAAATGAAATATTCACCTGAAATGATTCCATTGCAAGCAATATTTTTGACATACAAGAATACTAAATAACACAAAGAAGGATGCAAGACCAATAGTTGAAAAACTCCAAAATGAGAGAATGATATGATACATCAAAGAAGTTGTATAGACTAAATAGTATCCAACAAGGGCCACGACAAAATCAATAGTATTGTGGACAATAACAATGAAGAAATAGCCAGAAGTTAATATTTGGCACAAAAAATTACACAGACAAATGCCAACCTTGCTCAGCCTTAAGCTCTAGTGGTTGTGGTTCTTTTGTCACGGGAGTCTTCCCACCACTACTCTTATCTCCCTTTCCCCCTTTGCTCAAACTACCTTGAAAAGAATTAAAATTCACAGATAGGAAGAAAATCAGTATGATAAATCTTCACCAAATAAGTAACAGGCTGTACAAGAGAAACAATGTTAGCATAAAGAAAGTCCATGCAAAAGGCAAAGAAATTACAAAAAGAATCCGTATATGTAATAACTTACCAAACAAATCAGTAAGAAAAATCAAAGAGTATAGGACAAATACTACCATACTCATCATCATCATCAACACCCAGTTGAAGTCCTGTTAAAACGCGGGGTCTAAGAAACAAATACCACCATACTACTGTGTGCAAATGATCAAATGATATCATCCTTCAGAAGTTCCATTCCCCTATTTGCTTTTGTATAATTCTTCCATTTTATTGTTACAAGAGGATTTTTCTATCAGATTGATGTTAATAAGGGTATCAAACAAGAAAAAGGCAGATCCTGGAAACCTTAACTTGTTTCATTCATTGACTAAACATGGGGTAAAAAGAAATTCAACAACGTGCCCAAATGAAAGGTGCTATAGGGCATGAATCTTTACAATAGATTCCAACTCCTATCCAGAACCAAAATTGCAGGGGCCATCACTTTCCCATTGAATAGCCAGAAAGACCATATGATCCCAGAAAAGTGCAGAAAGATGGGAAACTTGGAAGAAGGTAAATCTCCAAAATGTGATAAAAATTTGAGACTCTTTGAGGTGATAACTCAGAAGTTAAAACATAAAACTATTTGGCTCTAATACGATGCACATGTTTACATGCATGAATATGCTTTTTATTGTGTTCAATTCTTACAAGCAAGACTCTCTCAAAACACGACACAGGCGTATCTAATAACAGTCTACGTCAAAGCATTACTAAGTAAAATACTACTCGTAACTTAGACAAATTCCAGGAAAAACATAGCATAACGGTCAAAAAGAAAACTGAAACAAGAAGAAAGGATATTAAAGGCACCACCAAAAGGAAAAGAAAAAGGAAAGAAGAAACTTTGAAACAAAAAGAACCAAGTGATCCTCACCAGGAGTGGACTTGAAAGAAGATTTGACTCCTTTGGTAGGCAATGAAAACCCATTTCCTGTTTTGTCCATTTTCAGCCCAAGAAATATGTACTGAGTTCTGCAACCAGAAAATTAAGAAAAAGAGAAAAGCTTTAGTACCCATTTACGCAAAGCACTTGATTTGAAACGAAAATTGTCAGATAAAACCTTATCTACAGTGAAACAAGTTAAAATAAACCAAACCCGCAAATGCATGAACAAAAAATCCAATTGAAAGAAACTTCGATGACCCTTTTAAGAGAAGGAAAGCTACCGGTCGGAGAAAGCCAACGGAGGTGATTTCTGGTAAGTGAAAGGTCTTCTCAATTGCTTAAACCCCACTTACTGTTTTTTTGGATATTTAAGTAAAACGTAAAAGCCATATTTCACCAATTAAACTTTCGAACTTTTAAATTATAATTTAATTTTTTGAAATTTTTTGAAATTATATTTTAATATTTTAGACATACATAATATGCACGCTAATTTTAGGAAATTTTATAAAATTTCAATAGGTCAGTGCGGTCGATCGTGGGCTGATCGGCTCTTAACCTAAAGGATCACAAGTAGGTCGGATCAGCTCAGCATATTTTATATTCTTTTATAAAAAAATATAAAAGTGGCATCATTTTTGACGTTATAATCGGGCCGATCAATCTGAACAATTTTGACCCATGGCTCACTTGTGACCTGATCAATT
This sequence comes from Erythroxylum squamatum, assembly GCA_025629845.1. Taxonomy (NCBI): domain Eukaryota; kingdom Viridiplantae; phylum Streptophyta; class Magnoliopsida; order Malpighiales; family Erythroxylaceae; genus Erythroxylum; species Erythroxylum squamatum. The sequence goes on along the minus strand of JAOTBA010000003.1, from coordinate 4,065,533 downwards.
CGAGTCAAAATTGACAACTCTAAAATTTTATACTTATAATTTTTAATTTCAAGAATTTAATTAACAAAAATTTTACTTTATAAGATTTAATTATAATTTATCTTAAAAATTAGGAATCTTAAAAGTCTTAATCTATTTTAAATAAGACATTTAATTACTTTTATTCTAACAAATAAAATAAAAACAAAAAAACTTGTATTTACTATTTAAAATTATAAAGGATATTGATTTTGCACTATTACAAATAATTAAATGTATTTACTATACTTATATTAATGTTTTAAAAACCTGAACCGGTTCGGGCGGTTTAATAATAAAAACTTTAAATTGATTAATTTTTCGACTTGGTTTTCAATTTTCAGTCTTACTTCAAAAAAAAAAACTTTTCAGTTTGATTTAGTTTAATAATCTTCAATCAGTTTATTAAAAAATAACAAGTTTTCTAAATTAAAATAAATCGATTAATTTTTATTTAACAGTTTCTTTTTTCAATTAAACTTTAAATTTTCCAAATGATAAAGATAACCTTTTTTAATTATTTTTTAAATTATTTAACTTATTCAATTTTAACCAATTTTATGACGAATTAATATCTTTTAAATCTTAAAATCTTTGTTTTACCGATTTAACTTTGAGCTTGGTTTTTAAAATATTGTTTATATAAGTTAAAAAATTTTAAAAATATCTATAAGTTTAATTAGAATTTCAAAATTTTCAACAAATATTTAGATTTTGTTTGACTTAAATTTGTTATTAACTAATTTATTCATAATAAGTTATTATGAGTTCATAAAATAATTTATCTAAACTACAATAATTAGACATGGAAAATACATATTAATTATTTCAATTCTTTTTTTTTTTTTGGTACATCTGAAATAAGCTGTTTTAATTAATCATTGATTTTGATTATTGCTTTGCTTTTTCTATACATTGGAGTAAAAGAATGCATTAGAAGCCCTTTCAACTTCAATGACTAATAAACTAGTGTTGGAAACATTAGACATTTCTTGCAAAGAAGACAAACCACAGCAGAGCAATCCAGCTTTAATGGGGTGCTCTAAAATTTCACTAACATCTATCTATCTGTCCCTACCTTTGTTATCACGAGCATGGTCTAATCTTCGAGTAATTACCTTCTTAGACTCCAACTTGATGCTTCCTGAACCGCCTTCTTCTCTAGTTTCCTTTCTTTTCACTGTTTCTGGTTCCACTATCTCTGGTTTTACTCTTTTGTCTAATTCATGCATTGGTTTATTATCTGTTTTCTTCATCTTTTGACCATCACTTGTGCTGGTCTCTGATACTGCTGTTTTTCTAAGTCCTTCCACTCTGCTAGACTGTTCTTCTTGGCCCAATTGTAATGAACTCAGATTGTCAGTAATCTGTGTCTGTTTCCCTTTGAAGAGTAGCTCCTGATGATCCACAGGCCTTAAACCTTTCTCTTGTTCAAAGAAGAGCATCTGCACAACTGTTCTTAATGGCAGCCTCTCGTTCTTGACTGCGTGAGCTCGGACTTCTGGTGATAGTTTTTGACAGTCTAAGATTTTGCACAGCTGCTTCTTGTCTGTTTTGCTTAGATCATGATGCTCCTGAAGAATGTTGAAACTGGAATTAGTTATATAAATGAATTAAGATAAATTAGCTATATCTGATGAATAGGAATTAAGTATATTCCTACCTTGAGATAATTGTTGACTGCCTTGTAAAGGTCATCATGATCTTTCCTGGAAACATCTGGCAAAGCTTCTGCAAGAGCTACCATTTTTGCTACTGGCGTGTTTTTATCCTTGGCAACCACTTGAAGATAAGAATCAATAACCTTTGCAATCTTTCTAATTGATCTCAAGAACTCAGCGTTCTGTGCTGGTCCAGGTGATTGTCTTCTCCATAGAACCATGAAACTTTGTACCACAGACATAACCAAGTCGATGTCATAAAAGTGCAACTCGGAGGATGTATGTGAAGGGAAAAGCAAGTCATTCACTGATGCCTCTTCAAGCTGCAGACTGCATCTTCTAATGAGTTCTGTCCTTATAACTGCAGATGTTCCTAGGTAATTTGCTATGCTCAGAAGTCTCAGCAAGAATCCAACAGATAATGACCCTCTATCTGCAGGAATCATATTCACAATGGCTTCAAGGATTTTGTTCTTTCCCACAACATTTTCAGTTTGAGAGCCTGAAGTTTCAGGAGGTATAACCTTTGTAGTGTCCGGCAACCAACGACAGGCATAAACGTGCAAGGCTTCACCAATAAGCTGTGGCGGCAGCATGTACGTTGATCTGATTGCAGTAATTATGCATCGGAAAAGATCTATGTCAAGGTCAGACGTGTCTTCTGTCCACCAATCCTTAGGGACAGACTGCTGATGCTTTTTGAATCCTGGTCTGGTGTAAGTATAGGACCATGTGACCTGCAATGGAAATAATTGAAGAGAAGGAAAAAAGACAATGCCACTATTGAATGCTGCAAAGAGAGAGCAGAAGTAATTAGACAACCTTTAGTGGCGGTGTCAAGATCTTTTCAACAATCGAATCAATGCATCTTCTGATGATTCCTAGATTTTCAGACCATTCAAGTAACTTCACAGTGCTTTGTAAAGTGATGATAGAATCCTTCCAACCTTCCAAGATGCATGAATTGAAGAATGCCTCAAGTTTAAGTACTAAATTCCCCTTCTCAACTGATTCTGTCATTCGGAGGAACTTAGCAGCACATAATGCAGACACAAAGTTGTGAGCGCTGAGATTGATTGTTATTCCATAGCAAAATTTAGCACACAATTCAAAAGCATCCTCCCCACCAGGAATGTCATGAAGCTCTATAGTAACAGTATTCGAATTGTCCAAATCCGAACATAGCTGTTGTAAGAGGCCGCATTTTGGAAGAATTGAAAACTGCAGCTAAAAGCAGCAAAATCAATAAGAATCCAACTAATCTAAGATACAGAGGAATTTGTTAATGCGGTACAACAGGTACTACAATCCTTGGCTCTTCTAACCTTTCATCATTCTTAAAGTTCCAAGCCTTTACAAATAAAGTAAATCTCACTCTCAAATGGAAGTAGTACATGGTATCATTTTTCAACTCCATTAAATCATACCTTATGGAGAAGATAACTAATGTTGTTGATTTGTATGATAAGGTCGCACGGCGTATCCGTCACGACAGACCTGCATTTTGTTAACAAGTAAATTGACAAATTCATATGGAACTTTCCATGACAAGTAGCTATTGATGGTGTGACAAAGAACACACCTGGTAGCCTCTTCTGTATAGAAGGTATCTGGCCGTGTACCCAGTTTCATATACTTCATTGTTGCAGTTCTTTATTCCTTCAGTTGAATGGTAATTGTAAGAAAGTTTTACTTCACAATAACAAGACATGCCCTTGCAGAGCCTTACGCCAAAGAGATCCAATGATTGAGAAACCTGCAGATGAACAAAAGAAACTGAAATGACTTACTTTCCTTGAGCAATCTGAACTGTGATATAGTTAAGGGTAATATCACTCTGCAGAAGAAACAGATGTAAAAGAAAAGAAAGGGAAAATGACAACGCAACCAAACTACTCAAATTTAATCCCACTTTCCACAGCACAATTTTAAGGGTTCCGCATTATCAACAACTTGGCTGCAATAAGCAGTTAATACCATACAGATATTTAACTTCTGAGCCATTTTTTTCCAGCAGAAATGGTAAATCAGGTAATTTTAATGTTTTTCTATATACATTGTTCTAGTTCAGTAGACCTGAAAACTAAAAAAAGCAAACAGTTGTTACTCAAGATGGAAGACCAAAGACTCATCTCAATCAATTCTATAACCCCTTTCTGATTTTGTTTTCAATTCAGTATTTTATAGTTGATTCCTTCATCTCTACTTCATATCCTGTTTGGACGGAGGTAAAATATGGGTAGGCTGAAAGAGACTGTTGTGCTAAAAAAAAGTTTTTTTAATTTGATAATTCAAGTATAAAATAAAACTCTTTGGAAAAATGCAAAGATTAGAGGGAATTGAAAGAATTGATGAAATTAAATCTTTGAACCAACTTGTACAGAGAAATTTCCAGATTTCATTCATGGCATACTTTCAAGAAAAGTAACCAAGGCAAAAGTGCACTCAATCTAACAGCTGCAACAGTTGAGAGGACTGTTTTCTGAATGAATTTCTCATATGATTTGGCTCACAGGTATGTCCAAAACAAGCATAAAGATAAAGAGGAAGAGGACAGAAAAGCTGCAATTGGAGAGGAGGAAGAAGAAGAAGAAGAGGCCATGAAAGACTTGTCCATCCAGCCACATTACTCTTACAGCTTTGGAAATCAAAAGGTGATGCAAAAATAATACACAATTCACTGTTTCAATGCAAATTGACAAGTAGCCCTTACCTCACCCTTAGTCCAACAAGGGTCCCATCGTCTTCACTAACCCTACAAGCCCTTTAAATATGGAAGTTATATAGTGTTTTCCATACCTGCACAAACAGGGGGGAAAAAAAAGAGAAATATTGCAGACAATTCATCAACTTTTTGCCGTCAGGCACTGAGAGATAGTAGAGAAGAGAAGGGATGATAATGATGACGATGATGCCAGGAAGACTCATAAAAAGAAACTGTAACAGTTCCATTACCTTTCAGACCCCAAAATCCCAACAAATCCATGCAAAGTGGTTTGATAAAATTTTGGCAGTTCCATTATAAAGTTACCTCAAGGTGGTCGAAGTTCATTAAATATGGTTTTACAGCAACTCAGACCATTCTCGCACCCTCGCCGCATGTCCTACATAGCATCTTGAGATTTTTGTACTTCTCTGCTAAAACTACGACAGTTGTTACGTTCAAGACTAGAACTTCCGGAGAATCCGGTTTCGAGCAATTTGGTAAGAGAGCAGCGCTTGCCACGCAGTAAATGTCAGAAGGGTTTTTGTTTAATGCGACTCGAACGTTAGAAAGGAGTAGTGGAAGAGATGGTGGTGGAGTAAACGAAGCTATTCTATGGCTGCCCACTTAGACATTAATGACTGACGAGCCTTTATATTTCTAGATCAAGTAAAGATTCTCCATTAATGGTATACTTGTACGTCTAGGGAGTTCCAATCCTTCCTTTCTCACCTTTCCCCTCGTGTAAGCATTGAATGTTCATGGACTGTTAAAAAGTAACAGAAACGCTATTATTGAACTGTTCGGTGCAAAAAGGAATGGAATCCTATTTCTTGAAGGAGAGAAAATGGCAAGAAATCCCACAAGAAGCAATCCGTGAATGTCTTTGAAATTACCCTGAAATTTGTACTTTTCTTGTAAATCTAGCATCTTTTCTAAGTCACTTATCACATAAGGTATGGCTAAATGTAGTTAAAAACAAAGTAAATTGTATGTAAGGTTGTTTTGAAGCAATATCATTATCATGTACTAGACATACTAGTCATAGATAATTTGGAATTATATGATAGGCAGTATAAAAGAAAAGAACTTTTAAATGGGTATTAACTGCACATTATTGGTACTAAAAAATACACAAGAGAAGAGCCATCAAGCTTTTTATATGCATAGAGAGTGACTCGTCAATACTTCTTTTAACATATTTTTCATTTTTATATAATCTTTTTTATGTTAAAAATATAAAGTCAAGCCTGAAAAAGCTTGCCAAAAAATCCCATGTCTCTAACATTTTCAAGGACGTGAATATATCACACAAAACTTCTAACTATGATCAATGTGAACATGGTGACACCTCAGAAGAAATTGACTTGGACTACTAGTGGTGACAACGGTGACTAATTATAACTTGTACGGTCGTTTTTTGAACTTTCCTATTCTACTGAGCCTCAAGCAATTGTCTTTTTAGGCAGCTTCAGGATGTTCTTGAACACAATACAGTTTCTTTTTGTGAGCATTTTCCAAGTGGGGTGGCTTGGATTTGGTTAAGTGTCATAATTGAAGAATAAAGCATGACCTTCCCATTCTTAAGATAGATCGACTGTTTAAAGTGGTCCAGAGAAAGGAAAGGAAAAAAAGAAAAAAAAAAAAGCATGTGGTGCTGGTCCAGGTGCCTTTATCACCATTGATTGGTTCATATCTAACTCAGTGGTGCGTCAGGCCAATGGTGGTGAAGGAAAAATAAGGAACTCAGTGCTTAATATAGCAAAGCATCAAGTACCCATGAGAGAGACCTTAAGATCTCCTTCTAAACAGGAAAATTATAACAGACCCTTTTTCTAAAAGCCAAAGCTGCTTGCTTTACTACATCACCAGTCCAAAACCAGACAAAGCCATTGAATGCTTCAATGTATGGAAGAATCTCCAATGGCTTCCAAAGACGCTTCTATATATACATAATTTGATGCTTACGATAGTATTCCCCTTTTTTTGATGCTTATGATAGTATTCCCCTTTTGTGTAAATTGATAAAGAAACTTGTCAATGAGGTCCCAGAAAGGTTTTCATAGTTTTCTTCTTGTCCATATCCTATGGGAATTTCTTTAAAGTACTTCATTTTATATATTCTTTTAAATCCTCAAGGTAAGTCAGGCAGAATCTACATCTGCGCATATCAGAACAAATAAGAACCTTGAGATTTTCTAGTTGGCTCTTCAATGGCAGACAATAAAAACAGGCCAAACAGATTTCTGTCAATCAACTCATCCAATTATCTATATACCAACAGAAAAAAAAAATTAGCACTATATCATCATTGGGACTGAACCAGAACACGAACTATATTGTTAATAGTTATATATACATCCACATATGTACCAGCAAGTGTCCGTCTGGTCATGTGTTGTTAAATGTATGCAAAGAACATATCTATAGCGAAAGGAAGAACGTACCGTGAGTATCTGATTGGTGTTGTTTAGTGACTCCAAAGGAATACCAACATTTAACATATGGTTAAAAAGCTGCAAAACTTTGGCTTCCAGGTCCCGCGTTCAGCTTAATGAACAACAGAAACTCTTTCTGATATGAATCCAATAGTAGTAGTCAGTACAAGTAGGGGCACTTAAACTCAGAAACTAGCATGCACCCATCAACAGACATGCACATGAGATGAACATATGACACAAGAAAGGAAAGGCCTTGTTGGTTTCATGCATGGAATTCTAGATAGATAGAGAGAGAGAGAGCTTGAGTTTGTGGGTTTCTGTTAAAACAACACGACTAGCCACCAGTGACTCAGACAAGCAACTTAAAAGAGAAAATGAGTCTCCTCTTTTTTCCTCACCAAGACTAGTGGAGAGGAGCGAGCAAGCGAGATAGAGACAGAGGGGGGTTGGCTGGAATTAGTCAACAAGATGGTAATGAATGAAAGGCATACTATATGATTGACTGGTTGAACGAAACTATATAAAAAGGTAAAAGCAAGATATAGGGATAATAAATTCAGAACGTCGTAATCTTTTGAATTTTTTATGCAAGATTTTTAGTTTTTTTAATAATTTTTTAAATTTTGTATAACTTAAATTTATTTAATATATTATGTTCATTAAATATTACGTAAATCATTCACATCAGCAAATTAAACTATACGAAATTTAATATATCGATTATTTAAAATTAAATTTATCATCCCAAAATTGACTAGCATTATTGTTCAAAAGATTTTAATTATTTTATAAAAATTATTATATAATGGTTTCTTTGTATAATTTATACGACAATTAAAAATTTTAATTATTTTTTATAAATTTTAATACCATGAGATATTTGAATAATTAAAAATAATAATATGATTTTAAAATGAATAAAATTATAAGAAGAAATTGTACCTTATCTCGAGTTAAATCTGATCATTGAATTGATAACCAAAAAAAGGAAAAAGAAATGAAATAATACAAGAGGACCCACCTGCTAAAAAAGAAAGAAACAAAAAAAAAGAAAAGCGAGGAAGTCATACAATGGGGGTCCCAGAAGAGAAAGATCCTGTGCGGTATTCCTCATCATGTTTCTCCCCACTAAGAGGGTATATTCCCCTTGTAATAGGACCTTCCTTTTGATTTGCATGTCGGCCACGTGTCTTGTCTTGTTGCCGTTGGTTTGCGCTGTTGATTGGATTGCTGTTGTTGGTTGTTTTGGAGGCCAGACCCAGACAACCACTTCTCTTCGATGTCTGGGTTACGATACAAAGTTCATGCGTGCAAGGCTTGTCCGGTCCTTGTGTCTGTTTCGCATTCACACGTGTTATCTCCGTCTTTTCTTGGCCCTTTGATTTCATAACATGTGTTGGTATTCTTTACCCCTGGGGTCCAATCCAAGTTGACACACACGTCCATTAGATATAGAGATATGGACCACCTAATTCAAATATCTTGAGATTTTTTTGAAATTTAAGAGAAAATTTTATTTTGCATTAAAAGATAGCCCATTTTCACTTATTTTTAAAAAAATTGCTAAACTATCTCTAAATTGTTAATACTTTTATTTAAAAAATCGTATTTAAAACAAATTTGTTTTGTATTGAATTTATTATTAATTACTTAGATTTGATATACTATTTAACGAGTTTAATATTAATTATTTAAGTTGATTTTTTCGATCCAATTTTAAATTTTAAATTTGAGTTTTGAATTTTTACTTTTTTAAGCAAAGGTTAAAATATCATAAATTAAACATAATATATTTTACAAATAGACTATTTTTGTGAGTTGAACTCGTGACCTTCCAATCATAAAAAATTAATCTTACTTAATTAAAATTAAAGTAATATCATATTTAAAATCCCACCAAAGATTAAAGTATTAGTAAAAATTGTAGGTCAAACCCAGCTCAAAATAACATGCTTTCACTATTTTTGTCAAGATTTATAATTATTTATGTCCTCCTGGCATCAAGGGGGACGTGGCTTAATACAGTCTTATATTTAAGAAAGTAAGCTTTAGTGCGCTTTTGGTCTGCCAAATTCAGACTAATTAAGGTGGTGAAGATGATTATGCACATCATAATCTTAATTAGTGTTATCCTTAACTACTTTTTAGTGGCGAGATTTTGATATGGTTATGATCTGTAGTCTATTACAGATAACAATTCCTTTCTCAATGCCTATTGTCCCCAGTGCTTTATAGCCCTCTGTTTTAGTCCGTAATCATTATTTAAGTGTTAATCATGCTAATCGATTCTCTTCATGCCTTTTTTGTTCTTTCAATGTCCCACATGCTTTCTCTTAATCAATTGGTTCTTTACATGCAGACGTTGAAACCGCCTGTATTAAGCAAAATCACTAATTTTGATAAATTAGTGATTTACAGTTAAATAAGAATTTTGATTTAACTAATGTTTGTAAACCTTAACTTATTTTCACTCTCAATTAAACGAGTTTAGATCTATTATGTCTAAAATAACCATGTTTAATTCTGTCCAACCCTAACCAATGCGTAAAACAACATCGCTTCAGTTTAGGGTCGTTTTAGGCATTGGTCAGGGTTGAACAGGGTTTTTTTAGATAGAGGATCTGAATTTTAATTAAATATCTTTTTCTAAAATTTAACTAAATTATAGTCTTCTTTACTGTTACTCAAACTTGCAACCTAGGAGGCTCAACTTAATCTATCATGTTGCTTGCCGCTGAAACCACATTAGAGTCACTCCAAGCAATCATAAAGCAAAATGTGGTTTAATTGCTTGACAGGAAAAATAGTTATTGTCATGGTTTTCAAGTACCCTAATTAGCTCCCAACAAGTCTGATTATACATTTTATTTACATTACACTATACCAACAATGAAGGTGAAATTAACTGCCAAAAATGGAAACAATTGATAGTTCAGAGCTCAAAACTTCTTGGAATCCATGATAAGAAAGGCACATCTGACAAGAAAATCCTGTCAACTTAGGAGGTTTCAATGCGCGTTTAAGCTGGAGCCAAGAAAAAACCCTAGCCTGTGAATGCCTTTAGTCAACCTCCACTCTAGGGTGTAGCCCCTCATTGTTCCATATTTGGGTAGTCAAGTATAGTTGATACCACACCACTGTCCCCTCCTTTTTTTCTTCAGTCCGTGGAGTGGGTTCCAAGCTATCTATGACCGCAGCATTTTGGAATGGAGGCTTTTCACGATCTGGGCTGTGCATCTATTTTGAGCGGGATAATTCTTTGGTTAAGTTTCACTTCTGCCATTTTTGGGCAGTCACCACCACCATTGCTGCCTCTATCTCTCGGCCATTGATAGATTGTGGGGTGAGCTCTATTCACCTGTTTTTTTTCAAGTGATAGAATTTGGATCCTATGCCATGTTTGTGCTTCTAAGAGTAATTATTCTCTTTTAAATTTGCTCAGCTTTTGTTTTAAGGAATCTTTAACAGTGAAAGGACATGAACCAAAAGAGAAACGACAAGTCATGGTGTCTTTCGATGGCTCACTTGCCTGAAAGATGAAAGTCTGGTCAGGACAGGACCCTCCACTTTCTAATAAAGCTCTAATTTGGATTATCATTTAAGCAACAACCCAAACGAAAAATAGAAAACAGTTAACTTTATATTGGTATTTTTAAATACATATTAAATAAATTGTCGAATATACGTAATTTATAAATAATATTTTATGAATGCACATAATTTAAGAGTTTATTTGTTTTCACTTTTCTGTTTTTAAATTATGTAAAAATTTTGTTTGTTTAATTTTTTTAACTTTAATTTCTTCCTATAATCATAGTTTATGAAAATCATAAATTTTGATTTTATTTTTTGTTATAGTCTGATTTAGCATTAACTTAATAAACTCCTCGCTTTGCAAGGATCGGAAGAGGGTCATTAATAACCGCAGCCTTCTTCCGTAACTTAAACATATGTTCTTCTGGTCACAAAGAAGCAAACTTTACTAATTACTTCAAAGCTCTCCCTCATCAATTACTAATATGTAATTATTATTTATAATAAAAATATAATCATATTAATAATTAATAATTAATAATTTTTGTTTAAAAAAAACAACTTTTTCCTAAAGAACTTTTGAAAATTCTCCTTACCACTCGGAAACCTTTAAGACTCTTCTGAAAATTGTCTCCTCAATGATCCGGTTCGTATGGATACATTGTCTAGAAACAAACACATTATACCCCAAAATCAAATCTCTAGTTATGGTGCTCGTCCATTGTTTCTAGGTCATGCTAGCTATGGTCATATCATTTTCAGTTTGACATATAAGAAAACATGAAAGTCCCCATAATTTGACTCGCTGCCAATCAATAGTAGCTCTTGAGAGCATATGTTTCCCTCGAGTTTCCAAAAAAAAGAAAAAGTGTTTTTTTTTTTCTTTTTTAAGTGTTGCAAATTGCAATGATTATGTGATATAGTCACGTAAGAGCATGATTTTGTGCTTGGAGAATGGAGAAAGCGTGAGAAGGACGAGTAATAGCTAAAGAAACTTCAGGTTTACAAAATTGAAGCACTTTCACCTTTTTCAACTTGAAGCTCAATGTCATCCGATTTCAGTTGGTACATGGTAAGAGTTCAAGTGAGTACGAGCCAAATTGAGTCAAAACATAGTGACTTATTATTTCAATGACTTAAAGATGGGGCCAAAAATTAAATCAATAACACAAAAAGTTTAAGGTTTCGTTTAAAAGGTTGAACCGGAAAAAAAAAAAGGCCCGACTTCAAGTTGTTCAAGAATAGTGGCGTTAAGTTTCTCGATCCTTTGCCTTAGGATTAGTCAGTTCTATTTTTCGATGGAGACAAGGAAAGGGATATAACTCAGCGGTAGAGTATCACCTTGACGGTAATGGGTTTTTAATAATTTTTTAAAATTAAAAATATAAAATAACATCTTTTTTTAATTCAATCTGAGCCTAGACAACTCAAGCCCAGGCTTAATTAAAAACACCTAAATCTGGACTTATGAATTGGCCTATTATCATCCTTACCGGTATTAAACCTTCATAAAGCAGATTATATATTGCATAAAATTAAAGAATTTAAAAAATAACTAAAGAAGACTATTTATTTGTAAAAAAAATTAAAGTTTAATTGAGAAACAAAAAATTGATTAATTTTTATTTAGTAGTATTTTTTTTAGTTAAACTTTATTTTTTTTTAATAAATAAAAATAGTCTTCTTCGATTATAAAAACTTACTGACTAGTTAATTAATTGATTAGTTTTTAATAACAAAGATGGTTTTAGTGAATTTTATCCATACAATGTTGTTTTAATCTCTAATCTGATAAAACTTTGAGCTGTCCGAACTTGATGTAGTTCAGTTTGAACTGTTCAACCTGAACCTCACCCAATTTTAAGCCAGACTCGGGCAGAAAAAAGGTCAGATTAGGTCCCGGCATAGATAGCCTGTTGCCATCCCTATTCAGAATTGGCTTACATCCACAACCTGCAGTTAGAGGTCCTGGCACTTCGTAACGAGAACGCATTTCCAAGAAATCTTAATATGGTAAATTATAAATGCTTTCATTTTCATTTTTCGATATTCCCAGGAAAACTTTCAACCCCTGAAATGAAATCAAGCTGTGCCATTAAAAGATTAGCATTATCATACCTACTTTTCCCGTACACTCCCTCATTGTTGGTCCTGCTCTCTTACTGTATAGATTGTCTGTCAAGTTCCCCTGACAAGAGTAAATGTCATTCTTTAGGCTAATTTTAAGAAGTCTAATGAAAAACTTTGGATCAACCATATACCTCGAGATAGAACAAAAGAATCACTAAATTGCTTCCGTAACTTTGCTCTCAAATACAAAGCTTAACTTACATGTGCAATTACCTTTCCCTGCCAAGCATGTGCAAGTACAAAACCAAAATTGTAACAAAAACTTCCCATTTAAAGCAGAAACAATGGCCTCTTATACAGACTACAGCTATCCACAGCATCAGCCGTCAATAGAAGCATAGAGCAAGTCCAGTCACCAAACAGATAATCCTCATCATCTTTGTGATTATTCGAGTTTGAGACCTTTCTGGGCTTTATCCTTGACGAACCAGCAGCCTTCCCTATGGATAATCAGTTGGAGGAGGTAGTTTATCACCAGAACTAACAGTAGATTTTGCCACAAAAAGCCTACCTTACCAGAGAAGGAGTCTCCATAAAGGTCATCATACATTGCAGTTTGTGGAGTGGTTTTGATCTTGTTCGACACTTCTTGGAGCTTATTTGTCACACCTTTTGCAGAACCACTGTTTTCCTTTGTTGATGAATGCTCCTTGCCTTTGGATATTACCATAGTCTGCACAAGAGATTCATATTTGCCAACAAGGCTTCCTTCTTTGACGCCTATAAGACCAGGTTCTGTTTCTACATCTACTCCATCTGAAATACCAACCACTTCACCCAGCTTATCCCCAACTTGATCCCTGAGAGCTACCTTGCTTTCTTGATTTTCTTTACAGGTCTATCCGATAAGTTGTCCGATTTGCTAGACTTTGATGGTAAATCCGGCTTTGTCATGCCGTAACGATTGAGAAGAGTATTAGTATATGCTACAACAGCTTCTTCTTCAGCTGGATCGGGAGGTGGTGGTTACTTAATCTCTGAAGTAGGAGGATGGTGTGGAAAAAGAGCTGCGTCATTCTTTCTCAAGATGTAAGTTCGTGTTGAGGCAGCAAATCGAAAAGACTGCCCCACTTCAAGGTCGACAGGATTATCTTTTGTCAACCGCTCATTTGCCACAAATGTACCATGCAGACCCCAAATCAATTACATAAATGCTGCAAGAGTTAGAAGTGTATTGATGAAGTCAAGTAACCAATATCATCTCTATTTCAACAGTAGTCAAACTCATAGGCAACTACATCATGTTTGATTAGATTAAAACGCTTCTGAAGCTTTAAATAGTTAGGTGGACTGTAAATCCTAACACTTCATTTTTCTAAGCTATCAAGTATAACAAACAACGAGATATTAGGATGGATATCATCTTAATCAAAACACTTAGGCATGGTAAACATATCAATTTGTTTCATGCAGCTTATTCCACAGAAGTTACAATCCAAATGATTATCCAACTTTCTCCTTGCTCAGGGGGGGAGTTCTTGTAAATCCACAAGGATTAGGTTAATCATCCTAAAACATAAACATGCCAAAATCAAACTAGAAGCCCCTGACAGTAAAAGGAACATACTTTTAGGGCTCTAGTTCTTTCATGACAATTCAATTTCCAGGAAGCTAATTGGAAGAGAGCGAGAGAATAGTTAGTATCAGCACAATATAATCATGTGGTTCTAAATGAAACAAGAAAATAGTTAGTAACAATACAATATATGAAAGCATTAAGTTTCTTGGCAACTACCACACCTTCCATTCTTGTGAGGAACGACGATAGCATGTTGTCGTGACACAGACTGATGATCAAGCACAAAATCACAAGTAATGGATTGCCTTCCAAGGATGTGTCTCCTCCTCTCCAGGTTAATCTGATCAAGAACCTCTCTGTCTTTTAAAACCTCAAGATAATAAACTCCTGGTCGAGGTTCAATTGCCCAGTCAGGAGGCTGTCAGGTTGATTGTCCCTCTCCAACCTGGATCAGCTGTGGAGTCTGCCCCACCAGTGACCCTGCCTCAGGAACTGCCTTTTGAGCAGCATAGAACTGTTGTTGGAACAGTGTTTGTGTCTGAGACTGCAAATGCTGAACAGACCATTGACTAACCGATCTGGAAACCTGTTAGTGATTGGCATTTGAAGCCGAATTGGCAGTAACTGACAATGGTTCTGTAAACTGAGCTCTCTTAAATCGTTCTAAACCAACACTACCATACATTATCTACTCTTTGATGCTACCAACTTAAGCCTCTTCCTCAGAATCTACAAAGATTAGCATCTCAGGTGGCACTAGAACTTAAAAAGGCACTGACACAGATGCTCAAATTTGTATAGTTCCAAGAGAGCACACCGCTTCCAGCAACCTTCCTATCCAAACCCTAGAAATGCAACGCAACGCAACGAAAGCTATAAGAGTGACAGTAATAAAGACGCCATCTTTACCATTAGAAAAAAAAAACGACATTGAACGCATTATCATCACAAAATCTTATAACCAATACACCCCACCAAATCCCAACTGAAAAAAAAACGAACAAAAACCAAAAACCCACATATAGTTTTAATTCATAAGAACAACAAAGTTTCCCAACTTCCAAAACAGCAGGGCTAAAATATTTGTCGTTACCCAGAATTAGTACAACTACAAAAAATGAAAAAGACAATTGCTTTAAAGAATCAAAAACCAAAAGTGGGTGATTTTCATGGGAGAGTTTTACCTGATGAACTTTGGGGTTTGGGTTGGCACTTTTATTCTTAAAATGTTGATAAAATTTAATAATGAGAGAGCTCATATTGGAGGGAGAAGGGGCTCATCACGAGTGATGTTTACAATGCACGAAGCAATCTGCCTTGTAGACCAGTTGCACATCACCATCTTCATTCTCATGGTATTATCTTGCCTCTCTATAATATGGGTGATATTTTTTTAATTAATTAATTTTTTTAACCATTGAACAAAATAATATCATGTTTTTTCAAACCGGTTCGAGATAAGTTGAGTTCGGTTACAGCAATCAAACCTGAAGTGTGTCTAGTCTGTTCAAAAAGCTCAAACACATGGAAAACAAGAGCAATTAAAACCTGAATAAGTATGAATGATTAAACAAAAGATGGTCCCTCTTTACTAATTGGTATAATACTCTTTGTGTCATATAAATAGAACTAACAAATAGGTTATAGCACATTTTTTACAGTACTTATGAACAGATAACACTTCTACAGATTACAACAAAAAATGAGAATCTGAAATCTGATATTGCTAAATTTATAAAAGAATGATTTGGCTGTTGCTCTGCAGCCAGGCTTAGCTACTGCATCTTCTACTTCTATACATATTCCCTCTTCTTACAAGCATCACCTGTAAGTTAATCTGCTATCACCCAATAGGTCCTGACCAGGAGTCTTTAAATCATTGACTTGTAAACAGGTAAAAAGAAAGGGGTTTCCTTTATCAATGTTGCTAGCACTTGAGGCACCATACTGTTTCTGACAAGGATTTTCATTGTTCATAGTTCCCATTCCTATTGCCATCACAATCATTCACATTAAGGCAAGAAGGAAAACCTGTGGCCTCCTCCACACATCCTAACATAAGTCTGCGGGACTTCGCAAAAGGAATTCATGAATCACGAGGGAGCATCTTTGGTGTAGATGTCTATCTGAAATTTTCAACTTTATCAGCAGAGTCCATACAAAACATAATTGACAAGTTCGTGGGAACATATTATCTATTTGAATACTCCCTCTCGACAAAGCTCAGTGTCATCTTCAAGCGATCTTGGAGATTCGAAAGGACATTCTTTGTTATCTTTTTCTGATGTTTAGTGCTTTTAAGCCAAGCAAGTCCAAAGGATACCTGCACATGACAGCCTTTTGGCTTTGAAGGCATATCCTCAATTTGGAAGTTCAGGTGAATCTGCAAAACAAAATTCATGCCAGACATTAGTCAAAGATCAGGAAGAGTCGAACCGACACCAGAAAAGGAGATAGAAAAAGTGGGAGAGAAGGTGCCAAAATGTGGGAGCATGAATTATAATAGTCACAGACAAACTTAATGAAGCAGAGACATTTAAAGAAGAACAATCTCAAGTGGCAACCATACGTTAAAACAGTCACCAAGCGGCACTCCATGAAGGGTAGCAACATCATCCACTACCCATCCTTTCTTATCAGAGAGGAGGTATTTCTGCTGCGTGCTTGTAACTTCTCCTCCATAACGTTTGTTTAATCTGTAACTTATTTGCCTTTCATAAACATCATTCTCTGATTCCCACGGCGTACAAGAATAGTTATCAAACCCAGATTTTTCCATAACTTTGCGTTCCAATTCAGCATCACCAAACAGTTTCATAACAAAATCCACCTAGAACATTATCAAGCACAGTCAGATAAAGATCTTAAAAACATAATGCAAACTAAGTTGAACATGCAGATATCCCAATGTTAGCATATCATCATTATGCATCCTCAGGCATAGAATATAGAAGCGAGACATCAAGAGAGAACAAGAATACTTACAGGGACAGAAAGATAAGCAGAATGAACTTCAGACATGCTGACATCATCAAGACCAATGTCGGAGCCACTCTCCTCTGTTTGAAGGATCTTACTATCAGATTCTTCTTCAATTAACTGAACCACCTCAGGAGTCAATGCTCTAGCTTTCCATAGAGCCATGATTGTCCTATTGAGTATATGAACATTAAATTAGTTAATGTTATAGAGTCAATTCTCCATCTGTTATTATGCACTAGTCACAGGACAAACAAACTATTAAACAAAATTATTCAGTATATACATCAATGTTTGAAAATTTGAAGACAAATGAGGATATTAGTTCTGTAGATACGAGAGAAAAGAATATCTTAGCAACTGAAAAAAGTACATCAGTACTAGACAAGCTCATTTGGTTCATTCGGTGGAATGTGATAGCATAGTCAAGAAGCAGCAGGTTTCAGAATAAGCCTCTCTATAATAACCAATCAGAGACCCTAGTGACTGGCAAGCAAGGTTCAATACAGTAAGCATTTGAATTTTCCAGACGTTATCAAGGTGAACATGAAGGTGGCCATGGAAAATCATACTTTATGAAGTCCTCCAAAATCCCCCAACAATTAATTGCACATCATCACTATGATTATCGAGTTTACTTCAAAAAGAAAAATGTGCCTATAATTAAAAAGAATCCACTGCATAACAACCACATCACTCCACTAGTACAAGTTCAACCAAATGGATGAAGGCATTGCATCAATCATTTACCGGTGTGCAACACTGAAGGATACAAAAGAATGGAAATGGAACTTCAGCCTCCCCTCATCATCTTGTGATTTTGCCCCATGCCTTGCATCCATACCTCTGCCCTGTCGGAGTGTGAAAACAATAACAGGACTGCCCATTGATGACAGAGTAGGAGGGTAAACTTGAATGTCTTCTATGTCCTCCCAAAGAAAGAAGAACGTAGTCTTATGTCCAAATAAATTAGAATGGAACCCAATTATTCGTGCTGACAGAAATAGGCGACCCTGAAGACACAATGCTGCAAGTCAATAATAAATGAAGAAACATGTATGGCTAAATGTCATATTTTTCTATCAAATGAAGAAAAAGAAAAGGAATGAAATGACTATCAAACGACTCAAGGATCATCAAAAAATTTCAATATCATGTAGTCAAACCTGTAGAGGCATTTTACGCTTTAAGTGACAGGTGAAGTCATTGATGAGAAATTCCTCAGGTGGGAGCCCAAAGAGCTTCTAGAAGGCTGAATTTGTCTGAGGGGAACACAAGCTTATCTATGAAATTACATCCATACTTTAATGTATAAGAAAATGGATCTATATCGAGTAAAACAACAGAAGTGAAAGCTCAGCTAAGAATGACCAACCATTTACCTTTGTCCCCACCTCCTTCTCCAATTTACTCTAGTCTTTAACAACACTGCCACCTTTTGTGTTGTTCAGGAAAATTCTTAAATGCAGCTTCGATTGGCATGCTAGTGATAGCTTTCCTTGAAGAGGAACCTAAACATCAGCTAGATCTGATATATTAGATTTTAGGAAATTAATTTCGTCATGCCCTAGAGATGTAGCTTCACTAAAAGGCCCATCAAAGTCATAAACTTCCATATCCAGCATTGAAGGAGGCTCATCCATGGCATCAAATTCAAATATTTCTGCAAATGCCAACATGTCCTATTGAAATTACTTATCACGACAGTTTCCAAAAAACTTGCTTTAAAAGCATTTGATAATGTTTGTGTGATCACCAAAGTTTCAAGATACATGGTAAGTTTCTAGTTATAAATTAAAATAATTTATAGGAAAAATACTTCACCGTTCCACATTGGGCCAAATTCTTGGAACTTAATGGAGCTTGTTCTAGTTTTCCCATTAAAGGTGAAGGCCATATACGGATCACATAAGCCACTAGAATCAACAGTAGCCAAATTGCTCCCCTTAATCAAGGCAACAATAAGTAACCACCCATTGTAACACCCCACTCCCGCGTGACCCGAACCCGACATCATTGGTGATATCCGAGTCCGTGCCTTGCGAGGGTGGCGTGCTACGTCAGTCAGTCGAAACTCAGTAAAATTTTTCGTTTACAAAACACTCATGTGCGCGGAATAAACATTAGATAATTTGAGCCCACGTTAAAAGAAAGCATTTTCAATTATTACAATCATTCAACAATAAATTACAAAAGCCATT
>JAOTBA010000003.1:4028911-4046246 GCA_025629845.1 Erythroxylum squamatum | reverse complement strand
GACACAATGCTGCAAGTCAATAATAAATGAAGAAACATGTATGGCTAAATGTCATATTTTTCTATCAAATGAAGAAACAGAAAAGGAATGAAATGACTATCAAAAGACTCAAGGATCATCAGAAAATTTCAATATCATGTAGTCAAACCTGTAGAGGCATTTTACGCTTTAAGTGACAGGTGAAGTTATTGATGAGAAATTCCTCAGGTGGGAGCCCAAAGAGCTTCTGGAAGGCTGAATTTGTTTGAGGGGAACGCAAGCTTATCTATGAAATTACATCCATACTTGAATGTATAAGAAAATGGATGTATATCGAGTAAAACAACAGAAGTGAAAGCTCAGCTAAGAATGACCAGCCATTTACCTTTGTCCCCACCTCCTTCTCCATTTTACTCAAGTAGTCTTTAACAACACTGCCACCTTTTGTGTTGTTCAGGAAAATTCTTAAATGCAACTTCGATTGGCATGCTTGTGATAGCTTTCCTTGAAGAGGAACCCAAACATCAGCTAGATCTGATATATTAGATTTTAGGAAATTAATTTCGGCATGCCCTAGAGATGTAGCTTCACTAAAAGGCCCATCAAAGTCATAAACTTCCACATCCAGCATTGAAGGAGGCTCATCCATGGCATCAAATTCAAATATCTCTGCAAATGCCAACATGTCCTATTGAAATTACTTATCACGACAGTTTCCAAAAAACTGGCTTTAAAAGCATTTGATAATGTTTGTGTGATCACCAAAGTTTCAAGATACATGATAAGTTTCTAGTTATAAATTAAAATAGTTTATAGGAAAAATACTTCACCGTTCCACATCGGGTCAAATTGTTGGAACTTAATGGAGCTTGTTCTACTTTTCCCATTACAGGTGAAGGCCACATATGGATCACATAAGCCACTAGAATCAACAGCAGCCAAATTGCTCCCCTCAATCAAGGCAACGGTAAGCAACCACCCATCTCCTTGTGCTTTGATTCCATGATCACTGCCTAAATATAAGAAACATGGAAATAGATACCAAATTTCAGAACCATTATATTTCTCAAGTCATATAATAAGTACCAAAGCATAAAACAATCATTAACAATAATTTGTATAGAGCATTCAGCAAAAGCCTAGAGGTAAAATTATATTTCACGGAGTAGTTTGTTTTCACTAATAGGGATTGCATATTACCCCTTTGCACTCTGGCCTGCATAAAGCGTGAAAGCATCCCAAGCACCCTTTCACATTGAAGAACTAGAATACCACACACAATTACTTCACCAATTGAATCAGGCAAATCAAGTCCAATAAATTCAAGCCCTTGGATTTTGCTAGGTGCAGCCAGCCAAATGTGGACAAGGACATACAATCCTATAAACACTGTAGAGATTACAGTGAAATTTGCAAAATACTGCATCGCCAGTTTCCAATCTGATTGACGTTCAGCCTGTAGTGAAGCTAAAATTTGTTCCTTACTGGATCTCATATCATTCAGATCAGCTACCTTAACATTTTGAGATAGCACGGATGCAAACTGCTCAAAGCTATCCTTTGTACCTTGCCGTGCACCATTTTCTATCATACCCTTCATCATGGTGCTCTGCAGAAAGTTCATTCGCCAGGACACTACAAACTGTGAAGTTTCCTCTCCTGATTGCAGCTCAGGCCCAGGCGTAATACGATAAAGCACTTCAGTTCTGAAGGTGCTCCCGTACATAACATCTGGAGTACTGACACTCGCAAGAACAGCAAAAACCTTCCCATCGGCTTTCAGATACGTATGTTCCTCGATGGCCTTCACAGCCTTAATTAGTTTGGATGGGGCCTTAACATAAGTTATAACCCTTTTCAAGTTTGCACCACCATTTTCAAATTTCCAAGGTCCATATTGCTGTTCTGTGTTCCCCTGAGAGTCTGCCACTGATCTCCACAAGCTTGAATCAGGTGAAAATATTAGGGTTTTCAAATCTTTTGGAGCAATTACATATAATTGGTCTAGTAGGACTCCTCCTGAGAGATTGCTTGGAGTTTCACGTCCGTCATCCCTAGATTCCATTGCTTTCATAAGTTCTTCAAAGTTATCAGAAGACTGATCCTCCAATTTATCTTCATAAACCTCAGCTCCAACAGCCTGAGGCACCTCTGAAACATCAATGCTTCTAGTGGAAGTGGTCGATGTTGTCTCACCACTTTTGTTAAAAATTTGTGCAATTCTCACAGCAAGACTCTTTTGTGTGGAAGACTTCTCTTCTTTAGCAGAAACAGTTTCGTCTACCTTTGGTGGAGAGGAAGACCTAGATATTCTGGATGGAGAGGATGACCTTGATAATTTGGATGGGGAAGATGGCGTGGATAATCTGGTCAGGCCATTAAATGACCGCCTAGGAGATTCTGTAATTTTCTCTGCATTCTTCCCCATTTGTGATGCATGATCACCATTAGGAATTGAATCGATAAAATTCTTTGGGGACAAACATACACCTAAAAGAATTTCACCTGTTGGGTATAAAGAGCAGAATATGAGAAAAAAATTTCAGTATATAAATTATAAAAAGAAAAACTCCACTGCTCAATGAGACTGAGTTTTCAATTCCATGAACATAAGCAGAAACTTAAGGAGAAAGAACAAAAGGAATTGAAAACTATAACAAGACATCAAACCAGACTACACCTCACAGTAAAGAATTACAGATCCTTGAACATACAACCATGATATTCTTAAACAACGCCATTGTAGAAAGCAAAAAGATCATATAACCATAATCAAACGCTTCAAAACAGAACAGGGAAAAATCACACGTACCACAATACTTATTCTTTGATTTCTTGCTTCTGGGTTGGAGGGAGTACCAAGAGGTGCCAAGGCACTTAGTATCCGCATCAAAAACACGTGAGACTGGCATTTTAATCAGCCCAAGAAAGTCATCATTGAAGTATTTATCTTCATCCAACACAGATATTACAAGTTCCTCATGTAGATCGTCTACCTTGAAACTAAATTCCTCTCCCCAAGTGGGATTCAAGCATTTCTTCACTACTTTAGTCTTGAATTTCTGCCTTCCCAGCTGCAATTTCACGTAGGGATCACTTAATCCATTACTGTCCATTGGCGGCAAGTTCCTTGCCTCTACGACTCGAACAACAAGCTTCATCTTCCGTATTCCGACCAAAAACCGAGAGAACTAATCAAAAGCTTGAATTCCCACCAAAATCAAATAAAACCCAGAAATATTTTCTAATAAAGAATACAACTTTGTCACTAAAAACAAGTCTTCTCTGAACAATCAATTAAAAAAGACAAGTCTTTGGCAGAAATCTTGAAGCAAACCAAAATGCAGAATCCGAAATCAAAATGATCTTGTTGCAAGGAAATAAAATGAAAAGAATGCCAAAAGCGTGTTACTAGATCATGATTCCACAGTTATAGAAAGGACAAGACAGAGAAAAGATGCCCTGAGCCCCCAAAACGGAGGTCAACTATTAAAGAAAAGACCCCAAAACTTTAAAGCTCAGAAATTTAGTCCCGTCTTCTTCTGTAGCTGATCATTGCTGACCAAGCAAGAAAAAATATAAAAGATCATGATCACAGTAAAACACAAAGAAAGAAAGAACAAATTAAACTCATTTAAAAAGTCACCGACCTTATATTTCAGAAGCCAAAACCCTGAAATTTGAGATAATGAATTTGAGAGAAAATTAACAGAAAAAGGAAGAACACGTTAGAAATGGAAGTAACTTGATAAAGCAACGACTTTCTACGAACTTTCGTCTTTCGGCGGCTATGTATGTGCATACAGACAGGGTGTTTGACTTTTCAGCCTATTATTTTTTTAATTTCATATTATATTACCACAGGAGATAGGTCATAATTATTTTATGAAATATTATAAAATAGTACTGTTGATGATTATTTGTTAAATCAGATATTGATTTTTGGACATTCTAATTTAGTTAATTTCCAAATTAAGTTTTATGTTTAAAGATCTTAGTAAGGTAATAACATTTATTTTTTTAAATTGTAGTTAAGATTATCTTAAGTATCTTCACTGTAGATAAGTCTATTAAAAACAGATTCTCTACTAAATAAGAGTAATATTATTTATTATCGAATATTTTCAAACTTAGTGCTTAAACAAGTCTTTCACTTAGTGTTGACGATCACGATGCATTTTTATAAAGTTCAAAAGTTTGGTAACAATAAAAATGAGTTGGAACAGGTGTGACGATTAAGTCGGGCTTAAGAGAAGTCTTTTAAGACGGAGACGGGATCCTCTGTCCAATATTATAGTATCTAATTCTGTCCCATAAATTTCAGTCATTTATTTATGCGAGTCCTATATTAATTTATGCGAGATCCACACGAAATCTACATAAATAAATGGCTAAGATTTATAAGATAAAATAAGATACCATAATATTAAACAAAAAATTTAAACTCCGTAAAATGGAAGGGTCGAAGTCCTAGTCGGGCAGCCCAAAACCATCCACGACTAGCCTAAAGGTCCTTTACGTAATCTATAAAATCTCAACAAACATGGCCAAAACCTGACCTTTGACTAGACTGGCGGTTATATCGTAACGCAGAACGAGAAACGACAAGGAAAAAAAGAGATGGTCTCCGTTTTGGGATGGATGAAGTGAATAGGGTATAAATACTGAGCTCTTCCAAATCTGTCCTAAAGAAGAAGAAGAAGAGTTCTAGCTACGTTCTTTAGTGAGATTGATGCCATTGTTTATAAGATGTGTCTCTCCACAGAGTGTGCAAATGAGGCAGATACGACATTAAAGAAGAAAAAGGAATGGATCGAGAAGAGAAGAATAAAGAATAAGAAAAGAAAGGCATATGGAATATTACATCGGAGAAGGTGAACAGAGAATGGTGTTGGATTGAGAGTTTCCTAAAGAAGATAGGCAGTTCGAGTGAGAGAAGTTTGACCAAAAAGAAAAGGAAGAAGAAGAAGTCAACGGTGGGTTCTCAACTAACTTTGACTTTAATTGATAATCAAAATTTCAAGTTGGATTGGGTCAAATTTGAACCTAAAATTTAGATTTGACCCAGTCTGGTCAATTTATATCAGACTCATTAAGTTCAAGTAGGGTCAGACTTGAGTTAGGTTTACGTTAGTTTCTAGCATTTGGTTTTAACATTATAATTAGGTATTTTAGTATTTGTATGATCAAATATCGCTCCTAGAAGGTGGTTGAGTTAGTAGTATCCTCTTTTGATTAAGTTTATCGTACAAGACTTGCTTATTGCGGAGTATCTGATTGGCGTGATTTGCATGCTATTGTGTTAATCGGAAGGTTTACTCAGTGCACATCTAAAAGGTAGCAGCTACGGGTTCCTCCGTTTAAAAAAAAAAGATCAAATATGGATATCAATTAATATCAAATTATATTTAAGAAAATTTCTTTAAATTATAAGATAATTTCTAAACTTTTATATAATTAAATTTAATTCCCTATTAATATAATTCATAATAAATATATTAAATTTAACTACTCTAACCTTATACTTATTAAACAAAATTCTATAAAACACTATATTTTCTAATGACTAAAATACTTATAAACTAGCCACACAGTCTCTCATTATAGCTCATAATAAATATTAAAATTAGTGGTTTGTGATTTTTTTATTGAACTTTTTATAATTTACAATTCTTTCTTGATATATTTTAATATTACGGTCTCCATCTATTTATCATTCGAAGCAAACCAAAGTATCAAACCCAATAAAGAAAGCATAAAAACTAACTACAATTTCCTTGTGAATATGAGAAAACAAAATCCAAATTCTTATTCAATGCTAAACTAGGAAGTACATGTTACTATCTGTTTTCTGGGATGATTAGGAAACAACTATGACCCAGAATAGGAGCAGACAGATACTAAATTGTTCATAGTTCATACCCTACTTCTGTCTTTTGTAAATTTTAGCCAAGAAAGATTTCAACACTGCTTGGACTGCTTTGCTTGGATGGGCTTCAATTGAACTTATCAGTTTCTCATAGCTTCTGCTCTCGTACTCCTCAAATGCACCCTGTCAAGGAAATTTTGATAAGAAAACCACAATGTGACTTAGTACAGGAAAAAGCAGAACCTATTGTAGATTATCTTTTGAGCTATGGAGTCTCTTTTTAGTACAAACCCACACCTGAAGATTCAGCTCATTGTAAAGAGCCTTCACTTTTGCTACATTGGCAGGGTCAGGTTTCCCATAGTTGTCCTGGACGGAAACGGAACTAAATACATATACAGCTATGATGATTCAGACAATAATGACATAAAGATTACAACAATCTTACATATAATAGTTTCTTTTGCTCTTCGGTACAAAGTTCCAAAGCCGTTACGACCAACCATGAACATTTGAAGTCTTCAATATCTGTTCCTATCTGAGTCATGAAGTCCAGGAGAAATCCAGTTCAGACAGGTGGATTAGTAGTTTTGCTTGTCACACTTGAATTTTTCAATCTTAAAATCATTTCCATTTTTTTTGATCCAGCTTTATGTATCTACTACGGTTGTGCTTACCTTACCGATTGTCTCGGGATCACCAAAGCAGTCCAGATAATCATCCTGCACAAGAAGAACAGATAACACAAGAGTGAAGAATGAAACTTAACTTCCATGGATATATTCTGATGGGCTAAATTGTACATCGATAAGGAAAAAATTCCATGAAAAGGAACATCATGAAGCAGTTTAAGCATTTGAATTTATAAGGATTACCATTTATAACTTTCCATCACACAACTAAGAAAGAAAGAAATTTCAGGAAGTGTCAAGGTCGTTCACAATTTAAGCTTGCCTGTACTTGGAAGTAGGTTCCCATTTCTACAAGAATGTTCTTCACTTCAACATGGTTGTCCAAATTCTCACCCGCCATGAGCAATGCACATGCAACCTGATTAGATAAATGATTGAATGGCGGAAGATCATTCAGATTCTCAAATTTTCCCAACATAAAGGCTGCAAATTTTTAAATAAAATCTAACCTCCTGACAAAAAACAATCCAGTCTAGATGTATGGGAAATTGGAAACAAGGAAGGCTCAAGAGTATTGATTGATGTTTAACAAGGGATTCTTTTGAGATGAAAGCCTTAAATTAATATAGAAAAAGAGAGGCATTCAATCGGTAAAGTACACTCACTGGGAGGTAAAACGAGTAGTAGGCAGTCTTATACTGAACAATACGCCTGTGTCTGCATCAATTTCAGAACTAATTATAGGTTCAGAAATATACTTAAGTAGACCAACAAAAAAATTCAATTCCACACTCATTCCAAGTATCAAATTATGAACATGAAATTGCCAAAACTCAACAAATTAGGTCATCTAGCATGTACAAATAAAAATAAGGCTTCTTGTTCAGAAGTGCCCAAGAAAGCCGGTAGCAGTCAAATTGCAAGTGTTTCACTTACAGTGACAAATTGTATTTGGATAACTCTTTTTCTCCTTCATGTGTTGTTATCAGATCAATCATTTGTCCACAGGTTGTTTGAAACTCCACCTGCATAAGAATACCTGAAATCATCAATCAACTTACTTCCCCAGAAATTAACTCAAGAAAATATAAGCAACTCATTTTACCAACCTCGTTAAACAAATCCACGAGATCCGCATAGTATGTCTTGCCTTTAAAGTGGTTTTTCAGAATCCTCGGAATATGAAAGCGAAGCAAGATTCCATCGTTTACTGCAATTAGACCAACCTAAAGCAAGAAATCACTGGTGGTGTCAGTTGCTTTGGAAGCAATGAAAACAAAAGAGAGAAGGGGGAAAAAAATCATCAACATAAACCTTGGGTACCCTAAACCAACAAGGTTGACCACGTCTTGTATGTGAATTATCCATAATGTCATCAAGAACAAGAAAGTAAGCTTGAAGCTGCAAAAATTGATTTCAAAGGCAATGATTAACTAGGGCAATGGTGAAACTTAATTGGGATGCGAATTCCTTCAGTAGAATTACCCATTCAATACACCATCCAAGAGCACTAGCAAGAAAGATTTCTTCTTCACTTAATTCTTTTCCTTCTTTCAACAATTTGTAGCTATCAATCACAGACAAACCCCTATTCAACTTTCCTGGAAGCAAAATATGTTAGCGAATTATTATGGTTTCAAATAATAAGAGTCTTAATAAGTTATGAATCATACCTCCGGGAACATTGTAGTCCAACATCTGCATCAGGCAGAGCAACGAATCAGATAAATGCAGTTGAAAATCGCACAAGTTACTTGCATAGTAAAAGGAACCTCAGCGAAAAACAAGGCAGCCTTTGATCCATAAGAACATGAAAGGAATTGTGAGATAAACATTGACATTGGAAGTATCAATTCGTAGTAAGAGGAAAATTGCACATAGCAGAAACTTTGGACAGCTAAACACTAAACAAAAGCAAAAGCAGAGAGAATGGTTAAAGAAACAAAGAAAATGAAGAACCTCGTCGACCCATTGGCGAGACTCGGGAGTCCACTCAAAAGCAGGATCTTCCAAGAGTTCCTGCTTGAGTACAGAGTACACATTCAGGAAAGTTGAGTTCGGATCCGCCATGGGATTGAATTATGCATGCGTGTGACAGAAAATGAGGGAGTGATGTTTAATGGCTTGAGTTTTTAGCTTTATAGAGAACAAGGAACGCGACCGAAGCTGACACCATTGTTGGAGCATGAAGGGCCGTGGTCGTATACCGATAAGAAATTATCTCCACATGAATAATTTCAATTTCAATTATAATAAAAGATTCAATCTCATCAATAATTAAGATGCAAAAAAAAAAAAATCTCATCAATAATTAATAGAGAGCATTTAAAGTCATATAAAAAAATAAACAAATATAAATAAAACACAAACAAATAAATAAAATAAGATTTTATCTATCTAATAAATTTACAGCTATGCTTTTATTTTAATTTTTAGTTTTTAATTTTTCTTTTTAATTTATAAAAAAAAAACAAGTTTGAGTTTTTTATTCTTGTCTTTTTTTAGCTTTTTTCAGTTTTTAAAATTTATGAAAATTATAAAAAGTGATTTTTGTTTTTTTTCATAATCTGACTTATTATCAACTAAATATATATTATTTAATTATTTGATACATTAATTATTAATAAGAATTATAAATAATTTAATTTAATATTATATTTAATTAATTTAAATTAATTATTAAAATATGAATAATTTTATTTTATTCAATTTATTTAATTTTGATAATTAAATAAAATAAAATTAATTGAAATGCATTTTATTCAATTAATTTTATTTTACAGTTTATTTAATTATTAAGACAAGATTTAAAATAAAATATTATCCTGAGAAAACTATAAAATAATCAGTTAGAGAGATAGGTAAAATATAGGATCGAGCATCTCGTTGATTGAAGAACTCCTCCACTCTATGAGTGGATTCGGTTATTTCTCATAAGGAAAAGTGCTAATGTCCCTAACTCCCAATATTATATCATTTGTCCATATTATAAATCAATATATTACAAAGTCAAACAAATAAATAGTTGTGCTAGTAGCGAGGTACGATTCGGGATTTTAATGTAAGAATTTTTCTAAAAAGTCAGTTGATTATTTGACTGTCATTTAAAAAATAATTTTTTTGAAAGAGCTTTTTTGAAAGATCTTCATACAGTAGACTGTTTGATAATATAAAAATTAAAAGTATTTTTAATTTTAACTATATTTTATTTTGTAAAAAAAATTATTTATGCATATAAATATTATTTAAAGTATATTAAATAATATGTAAATCACAATATATTAATTATTATATAATTTTAAACCATCACCATCATCATCATCACCCAATTCGAAATTCCGCAATGAAGCAGGGTCTGGGGAGGTCCGATAGTACGCAGCCTTACCCCTACATAGTAGAGAGGCTGTTTCTGGTGGACCCACATGCAAATGAGACAATATAAAAATGATGCAAGTAACATAAACAATTCAAAAAATATATAATAAATGAAAATAAAAGTAACAGGGAAATAAAAGCACTAAATAGAGAAAAAATAAAATCTCAAGATACAGCTAAAATAAAAGCAAAGAACACTAATAATACTACTCACAAATAATAATAATAATAATAATAATAATAATAATAATAATAGTATAAATACAAATGAGAACAATAATAAAGAAAAACTAAAGCTAGTAAGAGAATTAATAAAAGGATAATAATAGTAAAATAATAACGATAATAATAATAATAATAACACTAAACTGCGAAAAAGAATAAAAATATTGTTAATAATGAATAAAACGTGAATAAACCAAAAACTTGATAAATAAAATAATTACTAATTGAAATAAATAAATAAATAAAAATAATAGCAATAAAAATAAAAATAAAAAATTTTAAACCATATGAAACATAAATGGAAATATATCTGACCAAATCTTTTATATAGATTATATCATAAGTAAATTAATATCGAAAATAAATATTAAAACTTATAAAAAAGCTAAATAATGAGTTTGCAAGATAAACATGAAGATGAGTTTGTATGTATTGTGAGAATACACATAAAAGCAAAAGGGACTTAAAAATAGACACATTAATTAATCTGAAAAATTTACCTAAAAAAGTTTTGAGAAGTTCCAAATTTGAGGTTCTTAAAAAGCTGTATTTTGGCTGCCAAAAAAGCCATATCCATTAAAGAAGTGCTTTTTTATTTTACAACCAAACACCTATTTTCTTAAAAAAAAAAAGGCTTTTGTGGTAGAGAAAAGTAGTTATTGACCTCCCAAAAGCTCATCCAAATAGGTGATAAGTCTCATTGATATGATAACTCAACTCAACTTTTAAACTCTATCAAATCGATTAAATTTAACTTAAATTAATAATTTAAGATGATTATAATAAATTATTAGTTTGAGTTAAATTTAATTATTTTGGTTCGAGATTAAAAGTCACGTAGGGTAATCATATAAATAATAGTTGATTAGTTACTATGCTATGTTCATACTTCCTTAATTTCGTTATTATTTTTTAATCAAAGTCTAACAGAACCTATAAATAATTTTTAAAATAATGCTAATTTTCAGTGAGTTTTTCTAAATAAATTTAAATTGTAAGGAGGTGTATATATGCTAATTAATCAAGTTGACTTGACAATTAAAAGTAATTAACAACTATTTATGATTACATGTTCAATGGATTAAAAGGAGTAAGAGATCTGTTCAATCACATATGCATATGCCTAAATAGTATAAAATCCCTATTGAGCACATGAACTACAACACTTTCCTTTAAAATAAAAGAGTAAAACTCCAAATAATGGCCAAGTTGGAAAATAATAAGAACGGAGTTAAACAATCATAACAATAAGACACACATTACGTAACACCTAACGTGGATCATTACTCAACCAGCTCTTCTTAAGTAGGGATGGCAATGGACATGGGTCAGTCCGCCAATTTTTTAAAATTAAAAATATAAAATAATGAAATTTTTTAATTAGGTACAGTTTTGAACTGTCCAAGCTCAGACCTAACTATTATAAGTAAAATGATATTGTTTTATTTAGAATAATTGAGTCTCGAGTCAATACGAGTCTAAGCCTAACCTATGGGCGGGTCCAATGAAAGCAACTAAATTTAGGCCCATAGGCTAAAAATTGTAAGCAAATGAATATAATCAGAAATTAATTTCTCACTAACTTTTTTCATAAAAGAAGAATTAGAAACATACCATGGGATCTTCAAAATAATCACCCACTAGAATATGATTTTGATTAAGTACATATACTTAAACTAGTCAATAAGAAACATGTCATGTCATACTCATGGACATGATAGTTAAAAGGATACGTGGAATTTCAGTTTTTTTGTACGTTATTTTCAATATTTATTACTAAGAAATGAGTCGAAAAATTTGGAGCCAGAACTTTGCCTCCCACAAGGGACCTACCTGGCTCAACCGGAGATTAGTTTAGATGTGGATGGCTTAAAGGTACTTTCCCATAGAAGCAAAAAAACAAACAAACAAACAAACAAACAAACAAAGAAATGAGCTGAATTTCTTTTGTTAATTATTAGATTTGAAGTTCCGCGGAACAACAAATATGGTGAGTTACGAAGAATTGAAGTAAAATGCTAAGTCTTCTCCTTTCCTTGTGGATTGTACAACAGAATTACAGTGAAAAGACTTGGACTTGAACATGTAAATCTTCAGTCTCTTTCAGGTCAATCACACCTTGTCTACTTATTGAAATCATCTCCATCTAGGATCAAAGAAGGATGTCCATGGAGTGAAAAAGCTAACAATGTAGAGGAAGAAACGCAAGGAATTAATGATTGACAATCTCAGACTAGGAAGAACATGCAAAAGAAAAAGATGCAAGCCTGCGTCTACAATATTATAATGGATTTAAGATGAACGACAACCCCCTGCATTAGCTTCTGGTTTTGTTTCTTCATGGCTTTAAGATGAACAACAACCCCCTGCTTTAGCTTCTGGTTTTGTTTCTTCATTACTGTCTCCACTTTCTCCCTGTAAAACCACGGTTTTCCCGTCTCCCATCGAGGGGGCATCCTGTTTCTTGATTTCTTGAGATGACATAACCTTCCGGCTTAATATGTTGTAGATCTCCTTAACAACTGTATGAAATGCTGTAACTACATTGGAAGAATTAAGAGCCGAAGTTTCTACGAAAAATAAACCCTGTGCCTCTGCCAAGGCCTTGCCTTCTGCTGTTGGTACCTCTCTGGCATCCTTGAGATCAGACTTGTTACCAACAAGGATCGTCACCACATTCATGTCAGAGTGAGCTGCCCAATCAAGAAAGGAATAAGATGATTTCTGAAGCATCCATGTGCATGCAACAAATGATATGAAGGAAAAGCCATCATGAAATAATTTCCTAGAAGATGGTTATCTAAGAAATAGATAACCGTAAGGTGTAAATGAGATATCTCGTGTAGTGGTGTGAATTAAACCTCAAAGTCTACAACAGTGTTTGCATGATACATGTATCAATTTGAAGTCATTCTATCAAAATTATTGATGTCACCAGTTAAATAGAAGTGCATTTGTCAAACAATTGTAAAGTAAGTCTCATTTCATTTATGAAAAACCTAATAGTAGTTGAATTCTTTCAAATCAAATGTAAACCATGAAAGAGTATTGTTTCTAGTCCAAACTATTCACCATACACAAAATTATTTATGGCATAAGCGCCTCCAGCATACGAGTGAAGGGGTCGACAGAGCTCAGCAAATAGGCATTAGAAGTTCCAAAGATTTCTAAGCGATTCTTTAATAAACTCAAAAACCACCATACTACTTCCAATGTCAGATTGGGCAAGAAGTCTGCAGAACTTTTAATTCATAGGCCTGACTTTATTCAGTGTACTGTGTACTATCACTAAATCATGGTGGTTACTCCCAATTAAATATCCTACAGGAGAAGGATATAATATAAGAAGGGAAAAGTAAAGGCGTAAAAATTTTAGCAAAGCGGTAATGTCACTCTTACTATGAAGTTCATTAAGCCATCTGCCAATGCTATCAAATGTCTGGCGTCTACTGATGTCATAGACCAATAGAGCTCCTACAGCACCTCTATAATATGCAGATGTAACAGCCCTAAACCGCTCCTGACCTGCTGTGTCCCAGATCTGTGCTTTAACTTCCTTTCCATTAATATCCATCTTTTGAGTTTGGAATTCTACCCCTATTGTTGACTTGGAATTGGGATAGAACTCGTTCCTGGCAAATCTGGCAAGCAAATTTGACTTTCCAACTGCAGAATCACCAACTAAAACAATCTTGAATAGGTAGTCCTCTGTTGTTTCCTCCTCGGATTGAAAAGCCATCTTCCAACTTTCACAGAGTTGTCGCTCTATATAAGCATATTAGTGCTGGCTGGTTACATGTGTTGTTCAATGAGAACAAAATACTGACTAGAAAGTATCAAACTCTTCCCTGGCCAATTTAAAGAAATGGGTTAGAGTAAATAAGACCAAAACAAGAAAAATCAACAAACTTTAAAGGTACGAAAGGTATCAAAGGAAAGAAGCTGCAGTCCAGCAACTATCCAGGATCATGGCATTCAAGTAAATAACTTTCTTGACAAAGTATTTTAAGATGAAGAGAAGAATAGTAACTCGTAGTTCATCTCAGGCTTCCTTCCACTGCCGCAACTAGCTAAATAATTTTCTACAAAAAATGAAATATGGCCTAAAACGACGAACTTCAAGGTCCCCGTGTAAAATGTTGTGTATCTTGAACCTAGGTTCAAATTCAGTTCCTCAGCTACCAATGGAAGATTAACTACATTGCAATTTTGTATGTCTATAGCAATTACAATGAACATGTACGCTAAGAACTCAAAAGTCATGGAACCTTACAGCATAACATCTGCTTCAGTGATAACTTAGAAAAATTGAAAGAGCAATTATATACTTCAAAACCTGTTAGCCTCTTCAAAGCAACGAGGGAAAGATCTATCCCTTGTCCAATGCTGATTTGGCCCCTCTAATGACTCCAAAAGCATACCAATTATTGCTCGGTGCTTCCAGTCTCAACCTGGTAACATAAAAGTCAGATCCTTCTGACAGAGCAAAATGACAATCTTGCATTGGTAAAAGGATCCTGAAGCATGCTCCAAATACAGATATTAAACGATCAACCACTAATTAGAAAGTCCAATCCTCCTGATACTCCATCACTTATGACTAAGGGAGAATGAATCCACAAAAAAGAACAAACAGAAGACAACTCCAGCAAAAAAAAAAAGTTTAAAATACTTATCTCCAATTTCCAGAATTATCTAAAGGGTCCTCTTCAATAAGTCTTGATATTCTTCAATCATTAGAAGACTTCCTCTTTCCTATCCCTTTTATTTCCTTCTTTTCCTTCAATTTCCCTTCCCTATATAACTACAGCACACACTAGCATAGGCTCATTTATGCTGATTTCATTCTATGCGCATCAAGCCATAAAAAACTTTCCATAAACAAATTGACATGTGATATGTAATGCAAAAGGCTTGAGAACACTACAAGATTGGACATAAGCTTAAAGGAGATGTAAACTGCATGATTAGGATGTAGAAAATCAATCCAGAGTCATGACAAGGGATTACTTTGTCCAAAAGACTTGCTCAAATTTTTATTTCATTTTCCAGTGAACTAAGATCAAGAAATAAACTACCACCAAAAATCAACCTCAAAAGTTCCATCACTACATAGATCCCAATTGAAATCTCACCCACTAAGACAATTTTGAAAAGACGTAGCATCATCTTCAGTAACGATACACATTGCATGATCCCATAACTACGGAATGAGAGACTCAAACGAAAAAGAAAAACGTCAAAGCCTAAAAAGTCTACGTAAATTCCGTCTGCATGTGAAAAGTGCATTTAAAAGCACCTTAAAAGTCAACATTACGACGCGACAATAAGGTCCAGCATACCAACGTTACTTTATCCACCGAAAGAACAAAAAACATGTAGCTGTAAACACGATCCCCAGAATTTGCTCACAAAACCTGATAATACTGTTGTAACATAAATTTAGCACAAGACAACATGACAACGGCATTACAGGGAAACCACGTATGCAAGTAGGTTATCAATCTGAACCAATAAATAAACAAAACACATCTTCAAAACAGAGCCTAAATTGAAGGAACAAACTATAGATCAAGTTAGCAATTTTCACGTAAGTTCCCATTTTTTAAGCCAAAAATTGAAGATGGAACGCAGACAATCAAATGCAGATGCATACAGTTCCTGAAACGAAAGTAAGGACAACCCAAAAGTTGAACTTGGCGAAAAACAAGAGCCAAGAAGAGTCCAAAAGCAACACCTATAAAACAGGGTATAGGAAAAGACACGTACTCGTACAAAATACAGAAACACGCCGTACCCTCTCTCCTTCGATCTCGAAAATGAGATTTGAGAAACGGAATCGACCCAATAGAAAACGACACACAAGGAGTGGATCTGATACGGCAAGAAACGTAATTGATTAAATAATGCGGTTTGGTCTTAAGAAGAAGAAGAAGAAGAATGAAGCGTTTTGGTTTCTTAGTTCTTACCGTGTTGATATGTGTCAACGTGAAACCGTTTTAGTGGGAAATCGAAAAGGGTCTATAAGGCCTTTTAGCGAATTGAATTGAGGTGGACGACGAAGCCGAGAGAGCGAGCAGCAAGCAAGACGGGGACATGGCATATGTATTGGTGGCACACTTTACAACGTTAGTAATGGGCTTTTAATGTTTTGAAGGTTAAGGTTTGAACCAAAGCTTGTTAATGGCTTGTTTATCAGCCAAATTTTCTGTCAATTTTATTTTGTCGTTGATGTCTTATTAATCTCAATTATTTATTTATATGACTTTTATGTAAGTCTCGTATAAATGAATGATTGATATTCATAAAATAGGATAGGAACATAATAAAATGGACAGAAAATTCCGACCTCTTATTTCTACTTATTTTTAATTTTTTAAATTAAATAAAAAATTGTTTATTGAAGTTTTTAATTTTAGTTTCTTTCTTTTTTTTTTAACTTATAAAAACTATAAAAAGTTATAATATAAAAATTAATTCATGATTAAATTTCGATCGGACTTCAAATTAAATCCGACTGGACCAATAATCCAACCTAGACTAATGCATTGCAATCTTTAAATTCCACATTCATTCTCACTAAAGCTTGGCAGGTAGCTCTTATCTAAGGAACAGGTCTTCTGTTCCCGAATCCTTGTTCTTCCTGTGTCCAAAGTTAACAGAAAAACTGATCCCGTTATCTAGATGCGAGGAGAGGACGAAGAGACACCATATCCGAGTGTATGAAGTAGGCAATGACATAATGATCTACTATGCATTGTCAATTCTCAAACATTGAAAGAGCTTCAGAATGGCCTCCAGGCGGGCTCATAGTTAGGTGACTACTACTGCTACCTCTCAACCCTATCCACCCTCGTCTCTTCCATCTCCATACCAATAAGAACTTCTGCAACATTATTACTTATTATGGTGTGGAGTGTGGACCCATTTTTCATTATAGTTTTAGTCTCCGTATCCTGTAACAAACATACATACTTGAAGCTTTTGGTTCAGTGCCATATCTACATATCTCTATTGCTTGTGAAGAAAAGCGTAGACTAAAAATAAGCAGTTAGAGCTTATATTACTGAAGCATTTGTCAGTAGATTTTTTTTTCTGAAATTGTTTAGCCGACATTTAAAAAGAATTTTTTGAAAGAATTTCATACAGTAGACTGTTTAATTATATAAAAATAAAAATACTTTTAATTTTAACTATATTTTATTTTGTAATAAAAATTATTTATACATATAAATATTATTTAAAGTATATTAAA
>JAOTBA010000003.1:4008004-4018404 GCA_025629845.1 Erythroxylum squamatum | reverse complement strand
ATTGTGCTCAAGAGGAAAAGATCAGAGGGTGAAACAAAGATGCCTCATAACACAAACGGATCAAATGGTTATCATCCGGAGCCAGAGGTGTAGATGATGATTTGTAGTTTGAAGTGATTCTTTTACGTAGTGGATAGGCATAGGAGTTTGTATGTATCTAAACAAGGAACTCTTCTTGTTACCGTATGTAGCTGTTTCTTGTAATGTTCAATCATAATCACTCTCTTATAATTCCCATAATCATGTTAACCAACCTTTGCGCAGCTTTCTATTTTAGAGTGATCAGTTTGTATGACATTTTAAGAGTATTATAATGAAGATGATTGTGGTGAAGGCAACTTGTAATATAAAGGCCAGTTTAGTTGTGCAAACTCTTAAATATATATAATAATTAATTATATATATAATATATATAAAAATTTCGTTAATTATTGGAAAAGAAAATAAAAAGTGTTGTAAGATTCTAAAATTATAAAGATAGTGAATTATAAAATTTTAAATATTGAAAAAAAAATATTTCAAGACCATTTCTTTTTTCTTAAATGCTAAAGAGAACTGGTTCTAAAAATTTCCTTAATTATTAGAAAAGAAAATAAAAAGTGTTGTAAGATTCAAAAGCTGCGTTCTGGTTCCGCAAATACAGGACTTTTGGAACGAATATTCCCACGTGTTTTAAATCAATTAAGACAATGTTCTCGGAAGCAGAAGCAAAAGTACTTTTGGCGTGCTGAGAGAAACGTGTGTTACCAGAACACAGGAACATGACAGAGGAGGCTAAAGCTTCACAGCGTCTCTCTGTTCACAACGCCAGAACTCTCCTCGACTCCGTCGAAGCCTTTCTCTTCGATTGCGATGGTTGGGTTTCCCTCTTTCTCTTTCTATTCATTTCCCTTATTTTGTGTTTTGTTTTAAGATTTATGTAAATTTGATAGGCGTGATTTGGAAGGGCGACGAGCTCATCAATGGCGTCCCTGAAACTCTGGATTTCCTCCGCTCCAAAGTCAGTAGTTTTTTCTCTTAGGGACTTTTTTGGTGGGATCCGGCATTTTTCTTCATTTGTTCGATCCGCATATGTTGTGTTTGAGGACATTATGAAAAGTTATGCTGTGTGTGTGAATCAGGGGAAGAAGCTGATTTTTGTGACGAACAACTCCAGAAAATCAAGAAGGCAGTATGCGAAAAAGTTCCAGTCCCTTGGAGTGTCTGTCACTGAGGTTTTGCTTACATTGGATTTCCTCTTTTTGTTGTTTCCAATTTTCATTTACAATATATGAACATAAACATCTTGCTGGTTTTTGTGGTTTTGTGTATGTTCACTTCTGAATTATTTTGTAGGATGAAATATTCACTTCCTCTTTTGCTGCTGCTATGCACTTGAAGATCAACAATTTTCCTCAGGAGAAGAAGGTTGGTGGTGATTTCCACCCTCTCCTTTCCATTTCTGCTTGCTATTGGTTCATGGACTTTCGGTCAAGTTATTTGACCTTGTGCATTTGTTTCAAGACATTTTAGCTGGTGTTCATGAAATAAATTGAATTGATATGATTGAGTGTGTTTTTTATGTTTAACTTCTTCTGTGACGTGCTTCCTCTATTCCTTTTTGCAGGTATATGTGATAGGTGGAGAAGGTATACTTGAGGAGTTGCAGTTTGCTGGATATACAGGCCTTGGTGGTCCTGTAAGTGCTATATATTTGGAAACCGGACGTTTATTTGTTTTCAGATAGCTGATGTTTCTCTTGATTGTATTGTACCTAATGGAAGTAAAAATTTCAGTGCTTCTCGGATTGTTTTCATTTGTATAACCTAACGGAATGCGATTACTGCAGAAATTTCTAGACATTTTGTTTTTGAACTTACTACAACTTGAAAACTTTATCTTCTACTTCAAACCTTCTTCTTTCCAGTCTAAGAAACTCGAGTGTTAGAATAGATCAGGCAAGCGTTGTCCTGCCTTCTAGTAGACAAAGATCCTTTACACTTAGAACTCATTGGTTTGCTTTATTTCTAAGTTCATGCATGATACTGTTGGTTTGAGACCATGTCAGTCCCTTTTGTCCATCTTTCTCTTCTTTTCAACTCTTCTTATCCTATTCTCCTCAAAGCAGAGAGACCCAGACAGACAGATAGACACTGAACAGTATTTACTTGGAGAATATGAACAAACCTCATGATTGTCTAGTTTGCTTTTTAGGGATGCCAGGCTGTAACGGTAGTGAATTGACTGATAAACTTCTTCAACCTTGTCCCTTGGCCTTGGGCAAGTGAAATATTTCTCGTTAAACATGGATAGTGTTTTGTACTTTGTTGGTCCACACTTTCTTGGAAATGTTGAATTTGGTGATTAAGCCATAAACTTAGCAGTAAAATTTCATAAAAGCTCAGAAGATGAGCTTCAATTTTCATTGTTTTAAAGCAACCTGGTTTCCTTTGTATAGTTACGGTTAAATTCCGTTAATTGTCCTAGCAATGCATCATTTCTTGCTGCTGCAGATGTTCCTCCACTTTTCTTGACAAATCTTGAGCATTTTCTTGGCTTGTAATTCCTTGTGGCTTGTAATTGGTCTCTTTCTTGTGAGAGTGTTTTGTTTATGCTTACCATTGAACATTACATGTGGGGATTTTATTGTAGGAAGATGGAGAAAAGCGAGCAGATCTGAAATCAGATTGTTTATTTGAACACGATAAGAGTGTAATGTTACATTTTGCTGATCAATTTCTCTAGCATTTAAATGTTTTATCTATGTGCTTTTTTGTTTCCGAATTTAATCATGGAGCAATATCTACTCCAGGTTGGAGCAGTTGTGGTTGGCTTAGACCCTAGTATCAACTATTACAAACTTCAGTAAGTTCTGATACAGTAACTCGTTCTGCTTTCTATCCTGTTAAACTTGTTATATATCAATCACTGGGATCTAATGTAAAGCTTGCCCCTCTGTACCATCTTTGAAGTGATTCTTAGT
Organism: Erythroxylum squamatum; assembly: GCA_025629845.1. Classification (NCBI taxonomy): domain Eukaryota; kingdom Viridiplantae; phylum Streptophyta; class Magnoliopsida; order Malpighiales; family Erythroxylaceae; genus Erythroxylum; species Erythroxylum squamatum. Next base: position 4,015,442 of record JAOTBA010000003.1, on the reverse strand, counting down.
AACCGGAAAATTATCCTCTGAATTCTTAGTAACTGGAAAAAAGTTTTCCTCGTTCTTACCTAGGAGTGGTTTCTTATGTCTGTGGACAACATTTAGCAAATTATGTCTTAGTGCTTGCAGTACTTGTCGTCGGAAACAAAGTTATGATGCAAATCTGTATTCAAACAATGGGCCAAAGATAATGTGAGCGCTTAGACTGCAGGTCTACTTAATTCAGTTGCAGCGCTTTTTACATGCTCAACCGTCCAAACAAAACCTCAACTTACCATCTCCAAACATTTTTCCTGTTTAAAGTATTGATGCAATGAAACTTTGAAAAAATGAATTCTGTTTAGTTTTCAAACGTGAAAGCTAAGGGAATATGTATCAAGATGTATATTGTTGAGATCCAGAGGTGACCAAAATTTTGTACATGTCAGGCAATTGTTACAGTGAAGGGAAATACTTCATTGTACTCTTTGATAAGGATGAAAAAAGGAAAATTATCACCGAATGAATCGAAAAAACTAAATTCTTGAGTATGTGTCACTTTGTTGCTTCAAGCAACAAAATTATTTCTTGAGTAATCTTTAAGATAACAGATTTAATCGCCAGGTATGCAACACTATGCATTCGTGAGAACCCGGGGTGCCTTTTCGTTGCTACCAATCGTGATGCAGTAGGCCATATGACTAACTTACAAGAGTGGCCTGGTAAGGAAGTTTAACCTCTGTGTTACATATATGCTTCACATTTTGATGTCTAACTTCGATTTCGGGTTTCAGGTGCTGGTTGTATGGTTGCAGCTGTTTGTGCTGCAACAGAGAAAGAGCCTATTGTCGTTGGGAAACCATCAACCTTCATGATGGAATTTATGTTAAAAAAGTGAGTTAATAATATCGCCAGATAGTCTTTTCTGTACTGCATTTGCTTACCATTCTTTACTTTTAGAAAGCACATTGTTCATAATCACATAGCAAACTTAGTACTTAACTAAGAAGAATGTGTTACTCACGATGCACCTAATTCTCAAGAACCCTGAGTCATACACCCGATCTTTTTCCACCATTACTATTTTGGCAGATTCTTTGTTGGTTTTACTTATGTATATGAACTTCTCTTTTGCAGATTTAACATCACCACATCCAAAATGTGCATGGTAGGTGATAGACTAGACACCGATATCTTATTCGGACAAAATGCTGGCTGTCAGACGCTTCTTGTTCTTTCAGGTGCTCTGAATCTCTTGTTTTGCAGTTCCCTGTCCTTGAATGATTAGAACCAAACTGTTACTTTTAGACATATCAGTTGTTAATGAACCTTCAACCTCATAACTTGCAGGTGTGACAACTCTATCTACTCTCCAAGGTCCTTCAAACAACATCAAACCAGATTATTACACAAGTAAGGTCTCTGATTTACTCAAATTGCTAGGACCAGAACACCATTTGTAACCTTAAACTCATTCTTCGAGGCCATTCCTAACGCTTTTCATTATGCGAGAGAGCTCACTCACAGTTATCAAAAGAACCTGCATGTTTTGTATTGTAATGGTTTGACATGCAAATTCTCTAATTCAGGGCTCTTGAAATAAAGCTGTCGCTTAGGCACGAGTACTTGGAAAACAGAACTTTTGAACATTGAAGTCTGAAGTATTTAAAACTTCGTTGAAAATCAAATTATTAGTCTTTACAACGTGAAACAAGACTATGAAAACAAATGTACAACGTGTGTTATTTTGATCACTCATATGGAATAAAAAAATATTAATTACATAAAATGAGTTCCCTAAGTGGAAAAGAAAATGGAAAATACGAGGAGAAGAAGCAGCAGAAGCAATTTGGATGAGTCATTGCATGCAATAGGTGCAGAACCCGAATGTCCGTCGACGTCGGTACCTCCCACAGTCAATACATAACGGACGCTGCCAGAGCCTCTATTGATATTGCCAACGCCACTTCCGACAACCTCCTTGTTGCCACCACCATCTACATCATGGACGGAGGCACTTGCCTCCACCGGCTCCAAAACATTTTACCTAAAAAAAAATTATTATTTTAAAATTTTAACTTATAAAAAAATTAAAATTTTGCTTTCATTAAAATTTTGCCTCCACTAATTTTTTTTTTTTGGCCTCTAGTAAAATTTTGTCCCCACTTAAAAAAATTTTTGGAACTGACCCTGATCTACATTACCGTCTCTGACGGTGTTGCCACCCCTTACCACATTGTTCGCACCTTTGACACTGTTGCGCTGTACAGTACTGGTTCTTACTCCTCCTCCTCCTCCTCTTCCGCGGCCGCCTCCGAGTCTGGCGGTTGCCGACGTAATGATCAAAGCAATGATAACAGTAAACAGAAGTTTGACACGAAACTTAACTAAGTAAATATGTATTGTGTGTGGAAGAATAAGAAGCACCGGAAAAAAAAAATTGGAACGGAGAACTAGCGAATGAGCTCCATTAATAAGCCGCATGGGTTGAGTTATTCGTGTTACTAGGAAGCACGGACACCGTGTCGGACAGCGTATTTGATACGAACACCACAAAACACGCATCTATATGTTTTTTATTTGTTTAGAGAGACTTGTAAAATACAAAATATATATAAACTATTAAAATATTAAAAATTTTGAAATGCATCAATTAATATGTATCATATTATAAATTTTAAATTTTTTTAATTTTAAATGTTATAATATATATATATATATAAGTCGTCGGTGTCCACTAAATTTTAAAAATTGGTATGTTTCTATATCCGTGTATGTTTCCGTGTCAGCGTTTCTTCAGTGTTTAGAGATAAAATCCAGTCAAACAAACAAACCAGCGACTTCGTACCACGTCGCAGGAACGCCATCGGACCATCTATGGAGTTTCGTGTCGGGTGCGTCCTGTGAAATCGTCAAATTGAGTACTATACATGTACGGTCACGTCACGCAATATAATATTGCTGACATTTCCCATTTTGGAATCCAATCCTTTTTTAGAGGAATAATAACTTATAAATTTTAAATTTTAAATTTAATTTTAAATCTTTTTAATAAATATTTAAACATTAATAATTTTGTTTCAAAAAATTAATAATTTAATAATTTAAATTAAAAGTTCGTTTTTTATTAACATTTTACTAATATAACTCACGAAACACTTAAAAGTTAATATTTAAATGAATTACGTAATATGATAACATTTTAAATATTACAATAATAATATGTAATTATTAATATGTTAGTCAAGTAACACTAAAAAATTATTTTAACAATGATAAAAAGTTAATGTCAAAAAAAAAACAATGATAAAAAGTTACTTAACTCTTTTAAATGTTAATTTTTATTTATTACGTTAGTTATATTAACAAAAGATTAATAAGAACAATTTTTGAATTAAATTATCTAATTTTTAAATTTTTAAATACTTAATTAAAATTTTTAAAAACCAGATTATTACCAATGATTAAAAAACTCGACCGGTTAAACTGTAAAAAATTGAACCGTCCAACTTTTCGATTCAGTTTTGAACTTTTTGGTTTGATTTATTTTAATAATTCATATTGTTAAAAACCAATTAATTAATTAATCAATCAATGTTTGTAAATAAATAAGTTCTTATAAACCAATTAATTTTCATTTAATATTCTCTTTTTTCAATGAAACTTCATAGATAAACACAATCTCTTTTAATCATATTTTAAATTCTTTAATTTTAATTAAGATTTGACAATTTTATGACGGTATAATATCGGTTGAGGCTTTTAAATTTTAAACATCTTATCGTATCGGTTTAACTTACGGTCTGATTTTTAAAACATTAATTATTACACGACCAAATTGTTAGGATCATCAGAACAACATTTGTAACCTTAACGCATCTTTTTTTTGTTTACAAAAGGGAACTACAAAACTAAATCAACGCTCTGGGGTACACTGCGCCTTGCTCATCCCGTCGGAGAAGCTTCTGGACTCCAATAGGGGGCTCTTGGAGGATATGAAGGCCTGGGCTAAAAATGCCAGCTAGCTGAGCAATGCTGTCGGCGCACTGGTTCCTTTCCCGGAAAACATGCTGGAGCTGAACTGTTCGTTCCCGTTGCAAGAGCTGCTGCATTCCTGTCACCAAAAAAGAAATCTTTGTCAGAACTACGGGTGGAGCAGAGAGAATGTTAATAACCTCAATTGAGTCTACTTCGACCACAACTTGGCGATAGCCCAGGTCCCAGGCCAGTTTAAGTCCCGAGAGCACCCCCAATAGCTCAGCAGCTAAGGGCGAGCCCCTGTCGAGGGTTTGTTGGAACCCCCCTCGTCAATCCCCATTCCAAAGGCAATGGCCCGCGCTTCTTGCTGCCCTTGAGCTTGCTTCGTGAGGTTACACAACAACCACGTTTCCTCCTCCTGCTGAAAAAATCCCGTACCTACCACGTCCTAGGGAAATTTACTCCAAATAGCGTGGACTCTCGAGCAATCCCGCACCACGTGGGCAGTGGTCTCTTCCTGCCCACAGAAATGGCAGCGGTTGTCTATAATATGACGTGCCACACGCTGTTGATTCGTCAGGAGTTTTCATTTAGCAACGATCCAGAGAAATGACCTAATGCACTGGGGCCCTGCCCATTTTCAGATACTCTGCCACAACTTGTGTTTGTTGTCCGTGGGTTAGCCCTCGATTAAAGCATAAGCAGATACCACTATGAACCTGCCGTGGGAGGTAGGTGCCCACTGTACGCTATCCTCTCCTATATTCTCGACAATAGGGCAGGAGCACGCAAGTGTCAGGCGTACCGCAGACGGGAGATACTGTTGGAACTCATGCTAGAGCCACCTGCCTCTTCCATTTGTTAGGTCCGCGACCGTAGCCAACCGAAGGTTATTTAGAACTGGAGAGGATGCCACTTGAATAAGAGGCCCCCAACCATCCAGCCAGTTGTCCATGCAAAATAACACACGCCGCCCGTTGCCTAGATTCCATTTGATCCCTGGGCGAACCCATTGCCAGGACGCCGATATCCCTTTCCAAAATGTCGAAGCCCCTGTCCTGGAGATTGTGAGGGGAAGAGGCGAAGTATCAAGTCTATATTTGACACGTAGAAACTGAACCCAAAGGGCTGTAGGTTTAGTGAGTATACCCAGCCCAATTTAGCTAGTAACGCGTCATTCATAAGCTGAATGCGTTTAATTCCCAGCTCTCCTGCTGCTTGAGGCTTACACACTGACTCCCAGTTGACAAGATGCATCTTTCAGTGTTCAGTCGAGGATCCCATATAAAGTCGCGCATGATTTTTTCCAGGTTGTTGCACAATTGGCGCGGGAGCCGAACCGCTTGCATAATGTAATGTGGCTCCGCAAGGACTGCCTGGGTTAACGTATCCCTGCCCGCTAGGGACAACATCCTGGCGTGCCACCCTGTAAGTTTCTTCTGAGCATTATCCAGGATATGCTGAGAGGTATGCTTGGTCGTTCGCTCGTGGATCAAGGGTACCCCTAAATACTGGCCTAGATTCTGGCTACCTGAAGCCCGTGGCTTAGGCGTCGCTGTGTCTCTAGAAACGTTCTTAGAGAAAAAAATTAGGGTTTTGGCTTTACTAACTTGCTGCCTGGAAGCTCTGCAAAATGTCTCCAACATTTTCGCTATAGTCAGCATCTGACTATCATCAGCTTCCGCAAAGAGTACGAGGTCATCGGCAAAGAAAAGGCAAGACATGGGAGGTCCTGTTCGTCCCAGCTTGATCGATTTTCAAGCTCCCCGGGCCACCTCCAACAAAATGAGATGAGCTAGTCTCTCCATGCAGAGAACAAGAGATAAAGCGAGAGTGGGTCTCCTTGCCTGATACCGCGCGATGGCCTGAATGGCTCAGACAAGCCTTTCTAGATGAATTGTAGAGAAGTAGTCGAAACACACTGCAAAATGACCCAAATTAAATTTTCTGGAAGTCCAATATCCGCGAGTGTCTCCTGAATAAACTGCCATCTAAGATGGTCATATACTTTCTCCAGGTCCACTTTGATGGCCAGGTATCCAGTTTTACCGGTCTTCTTCCGTATAGAGTGGATCACCTCCTGGGCGATAATAATATTATCCGTTATATGCCTACCCGAAATAAAGCCGCATTGAGTCGCCGCTGCTAGATGGTCCATGTGGGCTTTCAGACGGTGCACAAGAACTTTTGAAACAATCTTATACAAAACATTGCACAGGCTAATCGGCCGAAATTGAGAGACCTGAGTGGGGGAAGGGGTCTTCGGGATAAGAACCAGGAGCTTGTGATTTAATTCGTGATCCCACCGTTTCTTCTGGAAAACTTTCTGAATGAATGCCACTACAGTCGGCTCGACCTTCCCCCATTGGTTCTGGTAGAAAGCTGCATTAAAGCCATCGACTCTGGGGGCTTTGTGGGGATTCGTAGCGAAAATAGCACGTCTGACTTCGTTGTCCTGGACAGGAAGGTCAAGTTCCTAAACCTGAGCCTCTGACAGAGGCGGGAAAGCACCTGTGATCGGGAACTACGAGGGAGGACCGTCGTCAAGATTGTAGATTTGGACGAAATAGTTAGTGACAAGGGTCCGCAGTTGTTCTGGGTCAGAAACACTATTCCCAGCAGAATCTGAGAGCCTCTTGATGCGCAGCTTCCTTCGTTTGGAAACGGTGATCGTGTGGTAATACTTGGTGTTACGATCGCCCTTGGAGAGCCATTCACACCGGGTTTTTTGATGCCAATACATCTCCTCCTTGCACAGTACCTGTAATAACTCGTTGCTGAGCTTGTCCTCCAAAGCCAGCAATGAGTCCTTATTACCGCCCGTCATAGCACGCTGAATACCCTCAGTCTGGCTACTAACTTCTTCTTCCGGTGGAAAATGTTACCAAACACCTACCTGTTCCATCTCTGAAGGTAGGCGGAGAATTGGGTTAAGGAGCGACTCAGATTCTCCTCCGTCGGGTTCCAATACGCATCCACTACCTCCTGAAATCCTAAATGGGTTAACCATGCATTCTGGAAACAAAACGGCAGCGCGCCCGTGAACCTCGGCTAAGGCAGAAATAAATGAAGGAGCATAGGCCTATGATCGGACCCAAGGAAAGGAAGATACTGGTTTACTATGTGGGGAAACTACTAAATCCATTCTGAAGAACCAAACACACGATCGAGGCGAGCTTATACCGGCCCTCTCCTTTATGTAAATTTAGACCCCAAATACCCGCAATTGTGGAGCCCACACCTATGCATCCAATCCCTAAACTGCCTACTCACAACCGAAGTCGAGTGGGCTCCTCCTCTTTTGTCCAAGATCTCCAGTTTAGCGTTAAAATCGTCCCCCACAAGTCACGACCTAGTAGTATTTGTAGCACTCCACTCCCGCAAGACCCAAACCCGATATCGACAGTGATATCCGAGCCCGTGACCCGCGAGGGTGGCATACTAGAGTACTCAATCCAAATTCAGTATACACATTTTTTTTTGAAACACT
>JAOTBA010000003.1:3990172-4000841 GCA_025629845.1 Erythroxylum squamatum | reverse complement strand
AATAAACCGGCCGGTTTTAATATTAAAGGGTTTTTACCTCTAACCGAACCGGACACATGGCCGGTCCGGACGATTTCCGGTCGGACCGGCCGGTCCGGTTCGGTTTTCACAACATTGACTTTTAGAGATATCAGCTTCAAACTTTTAACCTGAAGGTCAACCTTCATGTACAAGATCCTCCTGTAACATCTGATATATCAGTATTAGATAAAAATCTTAATCCCAATATAATTTTTTCTCAAATACAAGATAATTCAATTAATTATAAGAATTTCTTACATAAATATATTTAATTCTCTCATTTTATCTAATTATTAGTGTTAGTACTAATAATGTACATAATTACTAGTTGAATCATTATTTATAGTAACAAATACCTAATAATATATTAGATATCAAATTTAAAAATAATTTTTTAATTTGAGTCTCGTCCGTTTAAAAGTAAAAAATTAAATTTACTTTAATTACAAATTAATATGACATGAAATCAAAATTTAGCTAGATTTAGAAATTTAATTAATTGTTAATCTTAATTAAATGAGTTTATTCAATTTGAAAATAATAATTTAAATTAAATTTGATTGCAGATTAGTTTGAATTTAACTAAATGTAAATATTCAACCTATTATCAATCTTAATTAAAATTATTGAAATTACATATCCTATACTTACCCTAAGAATTAAAATTCATGTAATTTATTAAAACTAAAAACAAATTAAAACTTTAACTAATTCTAATTATTAGGATCTCAAAATTGACTTAATTGATAAAATTACAAAATCCTTTACAAACTTGAAACAAAAAATAACAACAACAATCTTTGAGATTTCCGCTAAAATGCGGATACGAGGAGGTTTAATAATATACAACTTTACTCTTGAATAAAAGAAAAGTTGTTTTTGATCACCAAAAATTCTTTATTCTTATAAACTTGTTTCAACCTGTTCCGCCATAGTATGATATTAAAATGACATCGAATGGTGGTAGAACATGAATGGAATTGGTTAATTGAAATAGAAAATCCGAACTTATTTAGGTAGATCAAATGTAGTGCCAATTAATAATAATACAAAATAAATATATAAAAATATACAGTACAGTACTTATAAAAAAAGGTGAATATTATCAATATAAGATAAAATATGTCATTTACGAACTTGAAACAAGACAAGAAACATATTTGTACAACTTGTGTTTAATCACTCATAAGCAATCAATAAATGTTTGATCTCCCGCTTAGGGGCTGCCTACCTATCCTTTTTGCGAATGCTTCAGGGGTTTGTCACTCTCGTATTCACATGTAATTTGTAACGTTTGTCTTCCCTTTATTAAATAAAAATAAAAATAAATGCTTAATTACATAAAATGAGTTCCTCGTCTAAGCAGACAAGAAAATGGAAAGAGTCAAAAGAACAGGCAGAAGCAATTCAGGAGAGGTATCGTATTTGTGTGCCATAGATCTAGACGCCGAAGTCGAATTTCCACGGGCGCGGTTCCCTCCCGCAATCGGCACAACACGTGTGGGGCCAGATCCTCCATCGCCACCCCCACTTCCTACGACAGGGTTGCTGCCACCTCCACCGCCACTAACGCTTCCGTCTGGTACGGTGTTACTACCTCCGCTGCCAACGCCGCGTCTGGAGGTTGCCGATGTGATGATCAGAGCAATAGTAATAGTAAACGCAAGAAGGGTCCTGAAAGCCATTTGTAGAGTTGCGCCACACGAGACGAAGGCTTAAAAACAATATGTGGATAATGGAAGAAATAGGAGATCGGATAATATTGAGAAGGAGAACTAGTGACGTGAGTGAACTCCATTAACTAACAAGACAACGACAGCAACAAGCCGGATAACTTATTTGACTGTAGAGACTAAAACCCGGTCAAAAGACGTCTTCGTCTTAGGGACACCGGGCAAGACAGTTGAAATTTCGTGTTGTGTTGGGTCTCACTCTTGAAATTATCAAACCGAACACAATCACTTGTTATAGACGTTTTGTCTTTTATTAGTAGGAAGTGGCCACGTTATGCAATATAAAATGTGAGTCAAGCTTTGAAATTAGACCTTAAAAACTTTTCTTATATATGGATAAACGAGATAATGTTTGTTTGCTTTTTCTAAATTTTTTATAGTTTATTTTTTTACAAGTTACTTAAAAAACTAAAAATTTTGATGAAATTAAAGATGACAATGGGTCGACTCATTAGTTCAAATTCAGGTGTTTTCAATAAAATGACCTATGGCCCTAAACCTAAGCCCATATCAATCTGAGGTCCAATTCTTCTTAACAAAACAACATTGTTTTGTTTAAAAGAGTCAGAACTGAACCTGAACAGCTTAGATCTGAATTCAATTAAAAAATATTATTTTATACTTTTTTTGACATTATTATTTTATACTTTTAATTTTTAAAAAATTGACGCAGTCTGTCCATAGATGAAATTGACATCTAATATATTTTTTGTAATGAAATCGAGGTTTAATATAAATTGAGCCATATTAAAAAGTATTTATGCTTACTTAATAAAATTTAAAAATTCTTGTCATAACTAACAATTATTAAAGTTTGTATTATAACTAATATTAATAATTAGTCCAAAAATTGAAAAAAAGATGAATTATTTCTTAAATATAAAGAAAATTTATAATATAATCATTTTAATTAAATTATATCGTCTTTTTCCTAATGTAGTTTTACATAGATTTTATTTAAACATCTAGCCAATAATACTTAATAATAGTATAAAAAATAATTATGGTATAGATTGTAAAGAAACTTGATTGACCGTTTTTTTAGGTTTCTTGCTTTCTGGTTTCCCGCAAACTCGGGATTCCAGAAAAAAAAGAAGGAAAAGCGTACATAACAAATGAGAAAAAAAGAGAAGAGAAGGATCAAAACAAGCCTTCCTTTCTTATGACTTCTTCTTTGACATGACAATTTCTTGTGTCCAAAGGGTTTCAACCATTATTTACTGTTAGGAATAATTCATTAAGGTCTCCTGTTCCTTTACGTTTCGTAAGGTTCGTCACACGCATGCATGGCATTTTCCTGTGAAGAAGAACCTGAAGTTTAATAGATTTCATCTCTGTTTAATTGAAATGAGCAAGTGTTTTTGAAGCTTTTAAAACCACCTTGTTGCAGGTGAATCTTTAAGGGAAGAATATAAAAATGGTGAACATCAGGGTGATAGAGAAACAGAAAAGTTTGGGCTCCGGCGAGGTTGGAGAGATTGATACGAGAGCACCATTTCAATCTGTCAAAGCTGCTGTTAGCTTGTTCGGTGAGGTTGCTGTTTCTAAGGAGAAACGTACGGTCGTTAGGATGAAGTCAAAAGTATCTTCAGAGGTAAATCCAATGCAAGTTTCTTATCATATTTTAATGCCAAAACATCATCTTTCTTGGATATGTTTATGATGGTTTATAGATTGAGATTGATAATGAAAATGAGAGTCTTCGATAACAACTTGTTTTGTCAGGATATGCACGCGTGTCAGGCTTCAATTTCAAGATGAGAACAAAAATTAGAAAAGATTTTCATTTTTTTAACATGCCCAGATCGTTTTTATTTTCTTGGTTTTCTGTCAGAATGTCCTGGAAAAAGAGACCCAGTTTCTCTTGGCTCAGAAAGAATATGAGAAATACAAACAGAAGCTGGAGAGTGCTGAAACTGTAAAATCTAGAGCTGCTTCTGAGCTTGAAAGAGCCAAGAGAACGCTGGAGGAGTTAACTTCGAAGCTCCTAACTGCAAGCGAGTCCAAGCAGTTCGCGATAGAGAATGCAGAAGAAGTGAAGAGAAAGGCTAAGGACCTTGAAATACAAAAATCAGCAAAGCAGCTTGGAGATGTTGCTGAAAGACAGGAACTAGACCTTGCCAGAGAGCAATACAAGATCACAGCTAATGAGCTTGATGCTGTGAAGCAAAAACTCAACGAAGTCCGACAGGATTTCGATGCAGCATTGGAAGCGAAACTGGTTTCGTTCCAGCACGCGGCGGAAGCTCATCGTGCTGCCAATGCGAACACAGGGAAAGTTCAGGAACTCTCAAAGGAAATCAAGGCTATGTGTGAATCAATGGAACAATTAAAAGTTACCTTCGCAAAGGCTAAAGAGTATCAGGATAAGATTTTGGCAGACAAAGATGCTTGCATTAAAGCATATAAATGTGCCATGGATGAAGTGCAAAATAATCTTGATTCTTTAAAGAAAGAGCATGATCCTGAGCTGACAAGAAATCTTGAGATTAAGCTCTCAGAAACTGTGGCAGAAATTGAGGTTCTACAGGAAGAGATGAAAAGGACTCATGATGCTGAAATGGATGCGGTGAAAGTTGTAACCACTGAGCTGAATGAAGCAACAAAGAAATTGAAATTAGTTGCAGAGGAGGAGAATACTCTCAGAAACATGGTGACGTCTCTGAAACTGGAAATGGAGAATGTGAGGAAGGAGAAAGCTGAATGGCAAGCAAAAGAAGCAGAAATGAAAGCCATTGCTGAAGAAAAACAAAGGGCTGCTTCCAATAATCTGAGCTTAGCACTTGAGCAGATATCATCAGAAACTGACCATTCAAAAAGGGAAGCAGAAGAGATGAAGTATAAAGCTGAAAAGTTGAGAAAAGAATCTGAAATTTCAAGGAAAATGTATGATGAAGCAGAAAGAAAGCTAGAACAAGCTCTTAGAGATGCAGAAGAAGCCAAAGAAGTAGCAAAACAAGCCCGTGAACATCTTAGCACCTTGTCTCAAGAAAAGAACACTCAATCTGAGGAATCGAATAACAAGATGATCAATCTTTCATTGGAGGAGTTTGAGACATTAAACAAGAAGTTGGAGGATAGCCAAAATAGAGCTGAATCAAAAGAAGCAGAAGCCATTGCCGAAGTGGCGTTATCCAATGCAAGGAAATTGGAATCAGAAGAGAAGCTGGAAGCCAACTTGAAAGCTATTGAGGAAATCAAAGAAGCAACTGACTTGGCTTTGAAGTCTGCAGAGATGGCAGAGGCTGCGCAGGCTGCGGTGGAGAATGAACTCACAAGGTGGCGTGATACTGCTCCTGATGACATGGAAGATTGAAATTCTTCCCAAAAGGATTATGGTGGTTATATAATTCAGACAAGTCCGCAGGATCATACCTCTTTCAAACTCTAGAATCTTGTAGGAGAACAAGGAATTGAAGCTAAGATGCTCTGTAGGATGTAGGAGACATATGTTCCAAAAGGGCTATTCTTACAAAATCATTGTTTTTTTTTCTCTAACAATTTGTTTTTTGTTTTTTCTTTGTCTTTCATAAAGTTTTGAACAGTGTCAGTGACTGAATGTATATTGATGTGATCTCTTATTACTGATTTTGGTAGAAAGAAATAAGGCTCAAAATCCTTGCTTAATTTCAATTTGAATGTCTACTATAGTTCCTATTAAGTCTTTATTCTATTGTATACATGACTCTGGCAAGCTAAGGACACCAGCCACACCAGATTCTTGTAAAACTATATCCATTTAGAACTAGGAAACCTGCGGCTGGCCACCTGTTTCCCACCTTTTCTTCGCGGATGACCTAGTGCTATTCGCTGAAGCCACGTAATCCCAAGCGCGAGTCCTCTCCGAGACTCTTCACGAGTTTTGTCAGGCTTCAGGGCAGAAAGTGAACATGGACAAAACCAGGGTCTTCTTTTCCAAGAACGTTTCTCCTGCCAACTCTCAACACCTGAGTCAGGTCTTGGGCTTTCAGCATACTTCGAATTTGGGCAAATATCTTGGTGTGCCCCTGCTTCATGACCGTTCCTCTAGGGATACCTATCAATTCATCTTAGACCAAGCCCATCAGAAATTCGCAGGCTAGCGAGCCAGGCACCTGTCGCTCTCGGGACGCGTCACTTTAACCCAATCGGTGATCTCGGCTCTTCCCATTTACACCATGCAAACTGTGCGCATGCCGAGACATCTCTGTGATGAATTGGAACAACTTATGCGCAACTTTATATGGGGCTCTACCGCGGATCATCGGAAAGTGCACCTGGTTAACTGGGCGGCCATCTGTCGGCCCAAATCGCACGGAGGCTTGGGGCTGAAGCGGCTTAGATACTCGAATGATGCGCCCCTGGCCAAGTTGGGTTGGACCCTACTTACTCGACCGACGGAGTTGTGGGTGCGTATCGTTCGTGCTAAATACCGATTTGAGCCTCAACATACCCCTCTGTCGGTCGCCAGGAACGGTGCGTTGAGCTTCTGGCGAGGAATTGCAGCGACTTGGCCATTGGTTCGCCAAGGTTTGCACTGGTGCCTGGGAAATGGTAGGCGCATCTCTTTTTGGTTAGACAATTGGGCACCGGAGTGGGGACCACTTTGTTAAGTGGTGACTGCTCCGATTCCCGACCACTTACTCCATGCGAAGGTTGTGGAGATGCGGACTGACGACGGCCTCTAGTGTTGGGATTCGTTCCATCACCTCCTCCCAGTCTCTGTTTGTATGGCCCTTGCAAAAATTCCCCCTCCAGCTGACACTGCTGGGGAGGATTACATGCGTTGGGGTCCTTCAGCGAGTCGCTTTACCGTAGCTTCGGCTTATGAGCTCATCGAGGCGCATAGTATGGGGGATCCTCGTCGGATTTGGAATCTCATCTAGAAATGGGCGGGACCCCAGCGAATCATGGCGTTCCTCTGGTTGATGTGCCAGGACAAGCTCCTGACTAACCTCCAACGAGTGGTCCGCCACTTCGCAACAGATAGCAGTTGTCCCGTGTGTGGTCAGGTGGAATCTACCCTCCATGTCCTCCGGGACTGCCCACATGTTCAAGTGTTCTGGAGAACTATCCCCGATAAGGCCTTAGGACACGATTTCTTCCATCTGGAACTGACTAACTGGGTGGTTTCCAACCTTACACACTCTACTCCGGAGTTCACCGGGTCTTGGGTGACGTGCTTTGGTGTCGCCTGTTGGATGCTTTGGCATTGGCGTAATAAATGCCTGTTTGAAGATGGCTTTGAGTGGCCGGCGGACGGGCGGAGACTGGTCATGGAGTATGTTGCGGGCATTGTGCGAGCCCGCGAGGTCGAAACTTGGGTGTTCCCACTGCAGGGCCTAGCCATGGGTAGCCTTGCTGGCTGGATCAAGCTGCCAGACGGCTGGATTAAACTCAACACAGACAGAGCGCTTTCTCACCGTTTGGCAACGGCGCTCGCAGGGGGGTTACTCCGCGATGGGCATGGGATATGGTGCGGGAGTTTTGTCCAGAACATTGGTCGAGGTTCTCCAATGAGTGCGGAACTCTGGGGCGTCCACTCCGGACTATCCTTAGCCTGGACCCTTGGGTTCCGCCGAGTCATCCTTGAACTAGATTCTCTCGAAGTCATAAGCATCCTCTCTTCTTCCAGTCCTGAGAGTACTGACTACCCTTGTTTGTTGACAGGTACCAGAGAGCTCATCCAGCGGGACTGGGAGGTTCAGGTGCGACATGTGCATCGCGAGGGAAACCAGTGCGCTGACCGTTTAGCCGCTCTTGCGACCCAGTTCAGCCTAGGAGTTCATTACCTTCTGGAGCCCCCACCCTCATTAGGGGATCTCATCACGAGGGACCAAACAAGCGCGTTGTACTGCCAGACTGTGCGTTAGTTTAGCTCCGCGTTTTTTTTCCTTTGTCAACCAAAAAAAAAGAACTAGGAAACCTGTTTTGCACTAGAACATGTCAGGCTGGGGAAAAGTTTTTCATACTGTGTCAAGCAAACTCGTCACATTACTCTCCCCCATTATGTAAAGATTAAACGAATCATTTTCGGATTATGTAGTATTAGTTGGAAAGAATGTATAGTTATAGAGATCATATAAATCCCTGATTTCTGGGGATTAGAATAAGATACAAATTTCCGTACTTTTAGGCAGTTTGTTACTATATTTATGATAGACAATTGTATATATAAACTAAGGCTGTAAGATATATGAGAAAGAAATGTATTCTTCCTTGCTAATATTTGACATGGTATTAGAGCTGTTGGCTCTTTCCTACTAAAACTCTGATTTTTTCCTAGTCATACCAACTGAGATCCATCTCCACTGTTCCTCTCATTGTCCTAGCCTTCTCTCTCATATTTCCTTGTTCCTTTTCCTGTTCTTATCCTTAGTCTTACTCATTCAATCATGTCAGAATCACTCAGAAGTTCTGCCGAAATCATCAGCCCTGCATTCGAGAATACTGCTGCTGCTATAACTGTAGATTTGCAGAACATTCAAGCTGCATACCGATTGAATGGGAAGAATTATTTGAAGTGATCACAATTGGTCCGCACATTCCTAAAGGTAAGAGAGAAATTGAGCCATTTAATGGGTACAGGTCCTTCACAGGACGATCCCAAATTTGCGGTGTGGGATGAACAAGACTCCATGGTAATGTCCTAGTTATGGAACTCGATGCTGCTAGAGATTAGTGACATATGTATGTTCTTCGGAATTGCCAAGGAGATTTGGAAAGCTATTTGGCAGACATATTCCAAGGTTAATGATGCTGCATAGATCTACGAGATTAAGACGAAAGTTTTAGCAACTAAACAGGAGACTCGGATACAAAGCTTGTGGCAAGAGATGGATCATTATCAATGCATC
Source organism: Erythroxylum squamatum (assembly GCA_025629845.1). Taxonomy (NCBI): domain Eukaryota; kingdom Viridiplantae; phylum Streptophyta; class Magnoliopsida; order Malpighiales; family Erythroxylaceae; genus Erythroxylum; species Erythroxylum squamatum. Next base: position 3,992,251 of record JAOTBA010000003.1, on the reverse strand, counting down.
CAAATGCGTTGTAGTGAAGAAGTAGCAATTCTGAAGCGTTTGGAAAAGAACCGTATTTATGATTTTTTGGCAGGATTAAAAGTGGAATTTGATGCTATAAGGGTGCAGATTTTAGGCAAACCAGACCTACCGTCTCTAAATGAGACGATCTCTATTATACATGCGGAAGAGGGACGTTGAAATGTTATGCTTAAACCTCAAGGAGGAGATGGTTCTGCACTCATTACCAAGGCCACATAATTGAAGGAGGCAAGCAATCCTACATTAGTTACTAGAGGGGACTCATCCAAACCATTTAACCAAGAATCCCTATTCTGCACATACTGCAATAAGCATCGGCACACCAGGGAGAAATGCTGGAAACTTGATGACAAGCCCAATCAAAATGGGAACGACCGAAGTCAGGTACATATGGTGAGCACTTCGTCAACTAATGAAGAAAATTCCAAAAAATCTGTCCCTGAGTTTAACACCTAAGAAATTAAGAAACTAAAAACCTTTGTAAAGTCCTTTGAGAAGCCAACCTCAACAGGTACTTGTTCATTGGCGTTTTCAGGTATTTCTTCTTCCTCTAATACTAATGTCTCAGAAAGAAATTCTCCTCCCATGTGGATGATTGATTCTGGAGCAGCCGACCATATGACTTGTTCCTTTAAACATTTTATCTCTTATAACCCCAACTATAGCCATAAAAAGATCACAATAGCTGATGGATCCATCACCGCCGTAGCTGGCTAAGGGGATTTATACATAAACAAGGACCTTACACTAAGAAATGTTCTCCACGTTCCAAAGCTATTTGCAAGCCTTATTTTCATTCAAAAATTAACCACAGATTGAAATTGCATTATAACATTTTTTCCTACACATTGTGTCTTTTAGGAGGTAGGCATGAAGAAGATGATTGGATGTGCTAGTCAGAGGGACGGTCTCTATTTCCTGGATAAACAACACAGTATATCAAAAGTTGGAAAACCCTTATCTACATCCTTCTTTTCCAAATCTGTCATGTCAAACCAAGATAAAATTTGGCTTCATCATCGGCGTTTATGTCACCTATCTTTTAGAGTTCTCAAGTTGATGTTTCCTTCGCTATTTAAAGGTCTTGCGTCTGAAATTTTTCATTGTGATGATTGTAAACTCGCCAAGCACAAACGTGCTTCCTTTCCAATAAGGAACAAAAAAAACTTTGCTCCTTTTTATCTCATTCATACTGATATTTGGGGACCTTCTACCATCCCAAATGTTTTGGGTGCTAAGTGGTTTGCTTCATTTATTGATGGTTGTACCCGAGTCACATGGCTTTATATCTTGAAAAATAAATATGAAGTTAGTATTGTTTTTCATAATTTCTATAACATGATCAATACTCAGTTTGATGTCAAAATTAAGAGATTTCAATCAGACAATGCCAAGGACTATTTCAATCAAACCCTTTCTCCATTTTTCAGAAAACAGGAATTATTCATGAGTCCTTATGTGTTACCACCCCACAATAAAACGGTGTAGCTGAGCAAAAAATGGACATCTCCTAGAGATCACTAGAGCATTGTTGTTTCACAAAAATGTTCCCAAACAATACTGGGTGAAGCTGTATTAACTGTTGCCCATCTTATTAACCAACTTCCAATACGTGTCTTTAGGTTCAAAAGTCCAATTGATATTCTCACTAAATTTTTCCCAAATTTTTATGTTTTAAACAGTCATATACCTCGAATCTTTGGTTGTGTGGCGTTTATTCATGTTCATTCTCATAATAGGAGCAAATTAGATCCACATGCTCTTCGATGCATTTTTATTGGATATTTGGTGAATGCTGTCGCCTGCAACCAAATAAAAAAGAAATCACTTCCGTTAAAACAAATTAATGTAGTAGCGGTAAGCGGATATCGTTACCACGAGAAATTTTTACGATTATGGAAATTACGAATTCAAACGTCACAAATAACAAAAATAATAAAAGGGGGGTTTTTGTTACTTACTGAAATAATAATGATAATCGAAAAGGAAAATCGCAAATTGAAATAATAATTAAGTCTGAAAAGTCAATAGGAAAAATACCTTGGTTTCGGTCACCGA
>JAOTBA010000003.1:3961691-3987713 GCA_025629845.1 Erythroxylum squamatum | reverse complement strand
TTCGTCCTTAGAGTGTTGAAAACCATCTGTAAACAATTATAAAGCAATTCCATCAATTTCGGATAATAATTTCAACATATTGACAACAATTACGCTCAAAGTATATGCAATTTAAATGACTTATCAAATTCCTCCACACAAAAGGGTTATAAATGCTTTCATCCACCTTCTAAAAAAAATTTCTCAACTGATGTTACTTTTGTTGAAAATGAACCTTTTTTTCAGCACATTTATTTTCAAGGGGAGACCTTGAGTGAAGATAAAGCAAAGGATATGTTTCTTCTTGATCCTAGTTTTGTTCAATCTCGACCCATAACCGTGCCTGAATCCACTTCTCCCTCAATTGAGTCAGCCACTTCTGTTGAAATGATGAAAGATAAGGGAAATCAAGATAACATTCAGCCACTTCAAGTTTATTCTAGTAGGAAGATACCGGTCTCTCGACCAGCACAAGTGTCCCATTCGTGCTGTTGCTCAAATTCCAAAAACCACTCTCAAACCAACTGACAATATCAGACCAGGTGGTGAGCCAAGTTGATCCATTTGAACTAGCGGACGAACAAAAAGAAACAAGTACTGAAGACCTACCAATTGCACTTAGGACAGGAACAAGAACCTGCACAAAACATCCACTATCTTTTTTCATGTCTTATCAGAATCTATCCCAAAAATATAGAGCTTTCCTAACCAATCTCCATAGAACTCCCACACCGAGAAATCTAACAGAGGCACTAGGAGACGGAAAATGGGAGGATGCTTTGAAGACTGAAATGGAGGCCCTTGAGAGGAACAAGACATGGGAGTTAGTGGAATTGCCGAGAGGGAAGAAACTAGTTGGGTGTAAGTGGATTTTCACCATAAAATACAAGGTTGATGGCTCGGTGGAAAGATATAAGGCAAGATTAGTGGCCAAAGGGTATACTCAAACCTATGGCATCGATTATCTAGAGACATTTGCCCCTGTTGCTAAGATGAACAAGGAACGGATACTGTTGTCATTAGCTACTAATTTCGAGTGGAATCTGCAACAATTTGATGTTAAGAATGTGTTCCTCCACGGTGATCTAGAAGAGGAAATTTACAAGGAAGTTCCTCCTGGATTTGAATCTAAAGCGGGAATGGTAAACAAGCTGAAGAAAGCCCTTTTTGGGCTCAAACAATCACTACGAGCTTGGTTTGGGAGGTTTGCTAAGGTAATGATTTCAATGGGATATAAGCAGAGTTAAGGAGACCATTCTTTATTCATTAGACACTCAAATTCTGGGAGAGTCACAGCATTGCTAGTTTATGTAGTTGATATCATTGTGACAGGTAATGATATAGAAGAGATGAAAAATTTGAAGCAATGTCTCTTGAAGGAATTTGATATCAAAGAGTTAAGAAAGTTAAAGTACTTCCTAAGCATTGAAGTAGCTCACTCAAAGCAGGGGATTTTCATCTTTCAACAAAAGTATATACTTGACTTGTTGAAAGAAACAGGAAAGTTGGGTTGTAAACCAATGGAGACACCGATTGAATTCAATCATGAATTAGGTGATGCTCCAGAAGATCCCATGGTAGATAAAGGATCATATCAGAAGCTTGTTGGGAAGTTGATATATCTGGCGCACACAAGTCCAAATATAGCATTTGCAGTGAGCACGGTTAGTCAATTCATGCACAATCCCAAAGAATCACATCTTAAGGTAGTAAATAGGATACTACAATACTTGAAAGGCAGCCCGCAAAAAGGGATTTTGTTTAAGCGACAAACAGTCACAGGTATGACATTAGAGGCTTATATCGTTGCAGATTATACAAGGTTTTTGGTCAATAGAAGATCAATATCTAGTTACTGTTCACTCCTAGGTGGTAATCTTGTAACATGGAGAAGTAAAAAACAGAATGTAGTAGCAAGATCAAGCGCAGAGTCAGAATTCAGATCTATGGCGTTGGGAATATGTGAGTTACTTTGGCTGAAGATAACCCTAGATGACTTAAGAATAAAATGGGAAGCACCCATGAGGCTGTACTGTGATAACAAATCAGATATCAGCATTGCACATAACCCTGTTCAACATGATCGAACAAAACATATTGAAATTGATAGGCACTTTATCAAGGAAAAACTAGACAGTGGCTTAATATGCACTCCATTTGTGTCAACCAAAGATCAGTTGGCAGACGTACTTACAAAGGGAGTGACAAGCACAATGTTTCAAGATATTATTGGCAAGCTTGGGATGGAAGATATCCACTCACCAGAGGGGGAGTGTTGGATTATGTAGTATTATTTGAAAAGATTGTATAGTTATAGAGATCATATAAATCCCTAATTTCTGAGGATTAGAATAAGATACATATTTCTCTACCTTCAGGGAGTTTGTTACTATATTTAAGGTAGACAATTGTATATATAAACTAAGGTTGTAACCTAAGATATAAGAGAGAAATTTATTCTTCTCTGCTAATATTTGACAATCATCTATATTACATCTAGTATCGTAATGCATTGACAGGATGATCAGGCCTGGAATTGATAATTAAGATTTCCCCACAAAGAACATCTTAAAAATCTACAGGATCAGCTCCTTTCCGTTCCCAAACTTGTTTAGCTCAAACTCTATAGTTTTAGCTATTTCCGCTCCTTCTGTGTCTGTTTCAGGAAGATCCACATGGAATGATCCTTGCTTGATCAGTACAGCAGATTCATTTGCAATTGCCTGCTGCTTGATGTAGTTGTAAAGCTGTTGATGGAATGGATGGTCCAAGGAAAAGCAGTTCTGAGTATCGCTCCCTGGGTATCGAGAAGATCTAGAGACTTCATGTTTACAAAAATGTGGAAGCGAAGCAAGATCCATAACCTAAATCAGACATGTCAAATGAGGTAAGTAGATGGATGAAGTATGGTGGAGAAAGGAAAAGCAAATGTGTCCACAACTTTTCAAATGATCACAAAATTAGTGTAGCATATCATATGCTCAAGCTTTGACTGCTTTAAGCATAATGGAGAAACCAGCTTACCTTTAACAGTTCGTCTCGTCCGTTACCTGACAGTACTTGCACTTTTTTCCTCGTCCTCTCTTGCAGTAAACGTGTGACAACCTGCCAAGAATGTTAATCTTAAATGGTACCAAAATCAAAATTTCCTCATAATAATTTGCAGGCATGAGAATCATTTTACTTAATGGACTCAAGATAATAGCTCCTGAAGCTAATTACATGGAAAAACTAGTTAAACCTGAGATACAATTGCAAATGAAAAAGAATGGGGACTTACCTTCCAACAAGCTGAAAATACGTAGGGGGCATTCACAATGTAATAAGTATTTGTTTTCTCTGGATAATTTAGATCATCAATAGTCGATATAATCGTCAACAACTGCCCACAAAATCAGAAGCAGTCAATGAGATATGAAGCAAAAGCAACGAGATATAGTGGCGAATGTTCCCAGTAATTATAATTGTTTGGCATTGCTGGACGATATCTGAGCTTATTGATAAGTGTAACTCTTTATGAAAGGTATTAAGATTTTGCAACAATTTCAAAGACAAGTATAGCCACAAGCGCAACGGTTGCTGTAAAACTAGAAATTGAAAGAACTCCATCTGCACCTGTATGGTTATGTATAAAGCTCGTACTCATATTAATGTTAAAGTTACTATCTGATGCAATTTGAGCTCACCATAGCTTTTGATCAGCCACCTCGAAGCACAAACCAAATGGTACATGATCATAAAATATGCATCACTTGGTGACATATTTTGTAGGTTCACGTAACATAAAGAGTAACAAGAAGTAAATGAAAGTAATATTGACTCCTAACTTATAAAGAATAGCCACTGAGAACTAATAATTAGTGATGTACAATTAGTACAATAGACACATGCAGCCGTGGAGACAAACTTCCAGCGCGGTTAGTTTTACCTTTAATTGGCTTAGTGCTGAAAGCTTCAGGCCAGTCATATCCAAAACCTTCACACAGGTCGTTATGGGTCGGCCATACTTTTTTGACGCAGTAGGCTGGGAATATAGCACACAGGTTAATACAAGCATATAAAGAAAAACACAAATGACAACCTGAGAAATAATGCTTACCAAAATTACACGATCCCGATATTCATTTATTTGAATATGTGATTGTACATAGTAGTTGACCTGCATTCAAAGAAGAGACAAAACAGTTTCAGATTTGGTAAACTAAGAAACTGAGTGTTTAAAATATAAGCTTGGTATAATACAGCATAATCAACGCATTGGTCATATACTTACAGATACATTGTCAAACGAGCTTAACCCAACACCAATAGCAAACACAGGAAGCCCCTGAAGATAGTAAAGAAAGCCATAAGACTATGGACTGCAAAAAAACCTTTCATTGGATATAAATAACTTAACTTTACGTTCTTCATTGGCAGGATCTAGATGTATGTGAATGAAACCGACTACCAGTGAAAAGAAGACATCTATTAATCCATCACGAAGAAAATACCTCTCTTGAGAAGCCAGACATTCCAATGAGTTGCGAATCACGTAGAGATCTGTACAACTTGGATGGAATAATTGGTTTCTGTAAAAGGAAAGTGCAGCAGATTAGACATTTAAGAAGTCATTATTCCATGATAGAGGCTAGAGGGGAATAATGTGCCACCAAATGCAATAAGCTTTAGGTATATGATATTGATTCATTATATTCTGGATGTGTGCGTAAATCCATTCACTCCAGAAACAAATCTGAAAGTCTGCCAGTTGAAAGTATTAATTGCCGGAATTATAAAAATACTGCTTGCCTGACATGAAACACATCAAGGAAAAAGAATTTTACATCTTTCAGAATGTAACAATAAACTTCATTTGAAGAATAATAGAAGTGGCAACACCACAGTAAACTTTGGCTTTCCAATCAAAAATACACCATTGAATTTTCATTTAAGTACATATTTTCACAATCTTTTACTTATTAGTCGCAGAGAAACAGAATACACAATCCACAGCCAGAACTACCAGCTTTTCTGTTCCAAGCAGGGTACAGACTTTGAGATATTTGCCCGGATCACATTCAGAAGCTTAATTTGTGAGACATGGGATACAAAAATTATCCAACTACTCAAGTAACAGAAGAATGTGGCAAAAACTTACCTCCAATATACTGTCAATGTCATTTTGTACCCTCCAGTTCAAACAATCCACTAACTGAAGGAAAAACATGCATCATGCCAAGAGATTCAGTCAATTTTATTAGATTGATGAGTTGAATTCGGACTTGAAGGCATTCCAATCATATGTGCTGCCACTAACCATTTTATAGGCTTTGGTAACATTTCCTTCTCTAGCTTTTAGGAAACGGACCAGAGTTTCAGTTCGGTACCCTTGATGAATATTCTGCAAATAAAGAAACCATGGTTCATTCAATACATAGCCCAATAATAAGATGTTTTTCCTGATGTTCATAATTATCATATAAATTCAAAAAGTGTAAATCAGTAATCAAATTTGTCAAAACTTCTTTTTTTTCTGGGGAAGACTGAAGCACATTTTCCTTGTTGCCAATCAAACTCAGAAAAAATGGGAAAGTTATAAATTCAAATGGTCTTAATTAGGAATTGTAAAGCATGACTCATAAAGTAGTTAAATGTGAAAAGTCCATGAGATTAGAAGATCCTAAGGTTTCCAGAGATTTGATTCAAAGTGAGAGCAAGTTAAAACCAAGTCCATTAACTCATTATTCCTCCTGTTTATCTTAAAATTACTGACAGTCCTGGCATATCACAATCTAGTACAGCTGCTTATGTGAAGTGGGGCCTTGAGACTACTTCGAACAGAAACGTTAGCACTAACTATGAGTCGCAACAAAAGTTTCTATACTGAAAGAGAAGATCACACTCGAAGAAGGTCATATTTTCCAGTATCAGATCCAAACAACAATTTTATCGAATATAACATAGGTGGGAATTTTTAACGGTCTTATTGAATCAGTTTTGCCTCATTGAAAGAAGCTTTCAATCTTCTTCTGAACTCATTCTCAAATGGAGTTTCCCAGATAGTAATAAAGAGAATCTTATCAGACTCCAGGAGTCATAAAAAACGTAGTTTCAGTAGGAACGGAGAATAAAGTTCAAAACTTTACTGGCGTTGTGAAGGTTAAAATCCAGAAATGGGATAGTTGGAGCCAAAAAAAAAAAAACTTGTATCTGATAGACTCTAAGGAAAATTCATTTAAATAATCACAGGTCTACATTGAATTCAAAAGTGGTAAACAGATCAGATACAGCAAGCAGAACCTGCAATCCCGAATTCAGGATACCCTATAACTCAACATGCAGCCCCTCTTGATCAAATTTACCAATTTCCTACTTCACATTATGTCTATATTTCATTGTCTTAATCAATCACAGGCCTCGAATAAAAAATGTAATACCATACTCCTGCCTCTGGAATTGAAAACTACCAAATGAAAGGGAAGTCCATGACAATTTACGTCCAGTAAAAGAACTGAACTCAAGCAGGTCAATAAGTGCATCAGCATCACAAACTACAATTTTAGACAACAAAACTAACCAAATTTACTTAAACAGGAAAGGAAAAACTCAGATTGGATAAGCAGAAGGAAGCAGACAGAGAACCTGATATGTTTTCTTCAATGGCTCCTCAACTGTCATCACATTTTCCATGGAGAAAACAGAAACAGAAAATTCAATCATTATTGTGCATAATAAAGCCAACAAACTTCTGGGTCAAAAAGAAAAAGACAAAAGTAGGTAGACATCAAAGAGTAAAATAGAAGTAAACCTTGATCCATTAATGCTTTGAACTGGTTGATAGCTTCTTGTGTAACGATCTCCATTTCTTGTATCTCTCTTCCTTCTCTCCCCGGGAAATAAAACCAAGAAAGACAATGCGAGATGCGCAAAGTTCAGTACTTTGTAGCTTTATTATCTCTGTTGACTATTTTTTACTCGTTAAAACTAATAACTACAACAATGGACTTGGACAGAGAGAGAGAGAGGGAGGGAGAGGGAGAGATTGGAAACAGACCGCCCAAAGGCAAAGGCTTACATAGGACTTTGCTCTTTTTAAGGTCATAATTAAGGTTGAGATGAGAAAAATAATATAAATGGGCATGAAGTCCAATCCACAGACCACCTAGGAATCTATGAAACCTTCCCCATAAGCTCGCTGTCTTCACATATAATAGTTGTCGTTACACGACACTCTCTGCCTCCCCTTGTGTCGCTCGCTTTGTCTTGCTACAATACGTAGGAAGTTCCCAAGGAAGCTTCAGAATCTCCAACTTCTTCTTTTTGTTTTCTTGTCTTAATCTGAAATATTCGAATCGAGTCCGGTGATGCGCATTTATTCTCTGAGTCTCAGAGTTCAAAGAGATTTAAATATATTAGCAATGAAACCTTCAAGCTTTGAAGCAAACAATATAAAAGATTCAATCTTTTTCCTTTCCACCGGTTCTTGCCGTTCTGGTTTGCTTCAATTGGCCGTCTCAAAGTATACATTAGGTTGAGAAGGAATCTTTGGCCGCCTCTATGCACTTTGCTCATATTTGCAAAGCACTAGTATGAAGCTTCCTCGAGTTTAGTATGAAGCTTCCTCGAGTCTTCTTCTGTGTTTTTCAAATTGTCGTTGACATCTATCGTTCTTTTCTTCTTGACAATCAAAGTGACGAAACTTGGTTCAATAATGTTTAATTTTTTATTTAGAAGGAAAACTATAATAGTTATTAATTCTGGAGAAAACGCGTCATATTTAAAAATTTATGAATTTAACTTAAATATTAAATTAAACCCGAGTCGTAATAAGATTCTTACCATACATGTCTCGAGGTGGCAATAGATAGAATTGAACTTGAGCCCAATCTAAAATTTTGTAATCAAATTTGAGTTCAACTTGAAAATTAATTGGATCTAAAACTTTGAACTTAAACTTGAACTTAGACAGACATGAAAATTTTGACATTTGATTGAGACCATACTAAATTTAATTAAATATATTGTTTAAAAACTTTTGAGCTTCTAACCAACCAAACCTTAGTATTACTAATTATTACTGATAACAAAGAGGCAGAGCGAGAATTAATTTGTGTGTGGATGACTTAAAGGTAACTTCCCGTAATAAGAATTCTCCTAAAATATCTCGGAAACAAAAAGCGGAGTTTAGTGATGCCAAAAGAGTGAAAGGATCTGTCAGTCACAATGGCCACCTACTTTGCCTCTCTTTACCTTCTAATTGCTTTGCTAGTTCTTGGCATGCATCAATCTAGCGGTAACCAAGTCAATATCCAAAAACAACGTGATATTCCTACAAAGAAGCCTGTTAAGTTTTTTTTTTAATTCAAGGCTTCTTTAAAATATTAAGAAGTGAGATCACATTATATTTTTAAAAAATTAATAATTAATTTAGATAATCAAATATTACACAATTTGGTGGACTATTACTTGCTAGTAATTAGTTATTATAGGTATAAATAAAGGTTATTAGTTTTAAAAAGAGTAATTTTAACGCGACTCAATTTAATTCAGTTCAATTTAGTCTGAAGTTAACAATTCAACTTAAATTAATCAATTGAATTTAGATTTTTTAGTCAGTTTAATTAGCAGTTTGGAATTATTATTTTTAAATTTGAAAAAGAAACTCATCAAACATAATATGAGCTTTATAAATTTTAAACTATCCAAACCTGATCGAGTTCAAACTTAAGTCGAATCTGATCAAATTTTGGGTTGAACTCAAGTTTGAGTAGGTTCGAGTCTGTTCAGTCCAATTCAAAGGCCACTTATTTCTCCATTACTTTAATAAATCTCCAACTTTCCGGTTTCAATGGTCCAGGAACATGCAAGACTTTACCAACAATTTCTGATGTGAAGGAGATTATTATCTGATAATTTCGAGGTCAGGTCTCCTTCTTTTCAGCAATGAAGATGAAGTTTACATATATACTTTTATAAACTAATAAGTATTTAATAATAAATTTAATATAATTCAAGCAAAAATTTTGAACCTCTCAAAGAGCAAGTGAGCCTGAACTGCTGGAGACCCAAATGGCACGAAGAGAGGAAAGAGGAAAGAAAGATATAGTAATCATTCTGGTCAGTTGTAACTGCTCGCGTATGCCAACACGAAAGCGGGGATAGCTCAGTTGGGAGAGCGTCAGACTGAAGATCTGAAGGTCGCGTGTTCGATCCACGCTCACCGCATTTTCGGATTTCGGAAGTTTTTAAGTCACCTGATGCCTTGCTCAGTCTGCACATATTTTTTCTTCATCATAGATGCCGTCAGGAAAACAGATCCATCATCAAGAATCCTGAATGTCATGAACTATTAGTATAAACTTAAACTATATCACAAGACCTGAGAGTAGTTTTACAGAGATTCTTCCACACTAGAAGGAGACTCAACGACAGGATATGAATCAACCAGCTTTTGGCAATGTTCTGGTAGATTTGCTTTTCGGTAATCAGTTGTGATGTATGATTCGGCACTGGTTACTGAAAGTACTTGGTAACAAATGAAGATGTTCCTTAACATCCCAGAAAGCAAAGTTAATGTAAAAATGACAAAAAGATTCCTTTTGATGACAAGAGTTCAAGAATAAATTATGCATTACAGATTTGGAACTGTGAACAGGCAACAACATCATACGTTTCCTTATCATTTGTCAAGAACACGAAAAAAGACAAAGACCTTTTACATCCTCATCACCAGCAACTCCTGCGATCATCAGAACAGTTCTAACCCTTTTAACAGAAATAACTGCAGACTGCAATCACTACCCTTCTAAAAGAAATCAAACTCCAGATAGTTATTGGAACCTTTCTGATCAGGATGAGCACCTGCTACAACGGCGGCCGCAGCCTTTTCACTGGTTGATGCTGGAGGTGGTATCCGCTCAATTTCTACCGGCTTTGGTATCTCAGGAGGGGTAGCGCAGCGTATCAACGCCCAATTCACACCTTCAAAGAAAGGATGCTGCTTAATTTCAGTTGCACCTCTCTTATATGCTAATCTATGTTGTGGTTCTTTAACAAGTAAACCCCTTATGAGATCCCTTGCAGCAAAACTGACAACCGGTGATTCTGGAAACCGAAGAGGCTGGCCCACAACATTGAACAATGTTGCCCGGTTGCCTGATCCCTTAAAAGGTGTTTTACCAAACAACAATTCATAGAGAAAGATCCCAAAAGTCCACCAATCTACAGCACTTCCGTGACCTTCACCTTTGATAATCTCAGGGGCCAAATACTCGTGAGTCCCAACAAATGACATAGACCTTGCTTCAGTTGGCTCTGCTATGAGCTCAGGTAAAGGACTGACTTGATTCCCTGGTTCAGTTTTGGGTTTCCTGTCCTTCTTGGACTTACTAGAAAAGAGGCGCGGTGAGAAACATGTCGTAGGGGCAACACAAGATGGCTGGATGCATGACGGCTCAATACAAGCAGGCTGCACACAGTAAACAGGATTCTTTCTCAACGGGTCAGACTCAAGTGGCGAAGTTTTCACAAGAGTTGGGCTCACAGCACAACGAAGAGAGAGATCAAAATCAGATAGCATTATGTGTCCATCTTCCCTGACAAGCACATTTTCTGGCTTAAGGTCGCGATAAATAATTCCTAGCATATGTAGATACTCCAAAGAAAGTAGAACCTCAGCTACATAAAACCTGCCATTAAGAACAAAAAAGCGATAAAACATTCTCAATCGTTCAAGTACTTGTATAATCAGAAACTTCTAGTCATAACTTTTGTCTACTAAAAGTAATCAATATGAGGTAAAGGGCAGTACTGCAGCCGGTTTCTCATCAATTACCAATATCTCAGCAATACTCATTGAAAGTACCGTTCTCGAATTCAAAATTTTCATAATGTGAGAATTTGTTTTCATGAACATCAAGTCATTAACCAAGAAGGACAAGGATCGACCAAAGGAAACACAAACTTCACCTTCAACTAATTTGACAGCAAAGCAAAGCAAAGGTTTCAATGTTTAAGATTGACAAGATTTGGTGCTAAAGTTTACACTCGTCCTTTGAAGTTAATATTATAACTTCCATCTCAAATATCACCAGGTAATAACGTACCATAGCATCCTTTCTAGGGATTACTACTTAGTGGCCAATAATGAGCTGATGAATATCCAGTTGTTAGTTTCCAAGATAATAAGCCGAACCCTTTTAGTTTTTCTTCCAAGCTATTTCATCACACAATAAAGTCTGATGGATCATGAGATTTTGAGTGAAAATGAGTCTTCAGTTTTCCCCTCATCGTAGTCTTTCAACATTTAGACAAGGATTTCCAGGAAAGTTTTTCAACTATAAGCTTGAAACACCTGTTTCTGACATTTACTGGATCAGAGGCAGACAATAGTATGCTACAAAGAATTATTGCTTAATAAATGAAACTGTAGAAGTCAATTTCTTTATCCTGTTTTCCCTGTTTTCTCGCAACATACATAAGATGGTGCCACACTAAGGCACATTTACTCAGCACGCAAATATAAGTTTTTACTTAAGGAAACTAAAAGAGAAAAATTCCAGTCAAAGAAAGTTGGGGAACTTTCGCAATAAAGCAGAAGCAAAAGCAAATTATAGACTGAAACCTTAAAGAGCAGCAGAGCAATAATAATAGGTACACAAAGGCAATGAATGCATCAAGGTTGCATCAACGTGAGAATTTGCTAATAATTAGACTATCTCTACATAGTGACAATAATGAAAAGGTATTATCCATATAATCTGCTCATAATACATAAGAGAACATGCTTGATGGGTGTGCAAACTAGTAATTCCCCTTTAGGTAAATCAATTGTACTCATCTCTACAATGAAAGCCTGAGACATGCACTAATGCACTCCTAGAACAAAATATGGATGCATGCTGCGAGGATAGTTTAAAGTAATACGAACATGAAGACTATAACTCATTCGGTAACTTATTAATCAGGATCATCACGTATATTCTACTGCTTGATTATATATGCAACACTATGAGAAGAAACTAGAAGATATACAGTATGCCGTGAATCCAGCTCAGATTATATATAAAAACAGGAACCTATATATAGCAAGTCCTATTTGTTGCGATCGTTGAGAAAAAGAAAGACCATTTGAGATTTTAGAATTTCTTAATAAGGCAAACTTTCTAATTAATAAGATGTCAGAAATCAAAACTAAATCATGTGAATGTGTAACCAAAAACGATCTATTAGTTGCAAAGAGTACCTAGAAACAAGTATAAATACTGGATTGTAAGGAACCACAGTATAACAAAGTTTACATATCATACTTCACTGCTTGCTCAGGAAAATATTTCCCTGGCTGTCTCTGTCGAAGAGTGTGCAGATCTCCTCCAGGGCAGAATTCCATCACCAAACACGAGAACTTTTCAGTTTCAAAGTGAGTATAAAGTGTTGGAAGAAATGGGTGGTCCAGAGATTGAAGTATTTCTCGCTCTGTCTGAGCTCGAAGCAGTTTCTTACGACTGGCAAGAGAGCCTTTGTCCATAACCTTCATTGCAAAATAACACTTAGTCCCACTCAACTCTGACAAGTGAACACTCCCAATATCCCCACAACCCAACCTCTTGAGGAGTCTAAAATGACTCAAACCCAAAACTCCATCCTTTGATCTGACAGCTTGAATGGCTTCCCATCTCAAGTCATTTGCTTTGTGAGGTTTGCTTATACTGCTACTAAAGCTGCTACAAGTGCTCTCATCACTGACATCACTGCTTGTGCTTCCTCTACGCATACTACTCTTACCACTCTCAACATAATCTACACGATCACTAATCTTTGCACTTCCACTAGTCTTAGGAAGACTGCTAGCTCCATCACTAACTTTGGCAGATATAGAACTGTTTTTAACACTTTCATTGCCAGATATTTTCTTGTCTTGGTCAACAGAATTATCCTCCGAACCTCTGGTTTCATTGACGACTGATTCTACCTCAGTTAATGTTTGCTCAGGAGTAGTTACAGAGGAACTTGATTCTAACTTACTACTCAAAGAATCAATAAACTCTTTCTTGTCAGAATTTGGTGGCTGCTTAGTTTCAGAAAATGGTAACGCCATCTTTATTGATGTGTTTTCCACAGACCTTGGAACATGCTCATTGATCCATTCAGGGTTGTCTGTTTTGGAAACTTGTGAAGGAAAAGGCTTCAACTCATTAACCTCTAGTTTCTGAACTCCTACTGTCTTATGTTGCTGTTTCTGGGAGGTTTTGCTGCCAGTTTTTGAGGCCATCAGATGCCAAACTATCTTGGAAAACTAAATAAGACTGAATGAGCCTACTTCCCTGTAACCACATGTTGGGATCATCTTTTGGCAGCCAACTTGGAACTCTGCCCGATGATGTAGAGGTTAAGAACTATGAACTAAGAACTGAGAAGCAATCTGTCAAAGACATGAAAACAAGTTTAAGAAATCAATACATAAGGCATCCTCACCGAATGATACAAATGATAGTAATTAAAATCTGAAAATGGAGTAAACCTTGCAGCATATATTAAATCCATTCAAGAATCAAACAGAACGGTTAGAGACATAGGTCAAGTAAAGATTAACACATATTTGCATATCATTTGGCCTTAACACTAGTACAGAACTTCAGATCAGAAAAGACTAGCTAGTGATTCAACAATACAAACCACTTAGTCATCATATGGCTCAACGAAACAATGATATTTAGCTAAGGAGATACTTCAACTTGTTTTAGACGTCGAGAGCACAAAATTTCAAGCCGAGAAAGTGACACGACACACAACGTATTTTGAGATCAAAGATTAGTTTCTCATGAAAGAAGAAGTTTAATAACAGAGATGCATGCAAATATTGATCAAATGATGCTGCTGAAACGGGGGGGAAAAAGGGGGGGGAAAGCTCGGCAAATCATAGCAAGCCACTTCAATCATAAAATCTTTTAACACAAACAAAAAAACCATATCTAAACCAAAATCATTTCAGCAGAAATGAAATGGTGAAATAAAATCAAGAAAAGCATAAAGCATCCAAAGACCACCAGAAAATAGTAAAGCAACTAAGTTAATGCAAATTTGTACACGGAGATAAGCTCATCTCAAGTAAATAATCAGACAGAATACAAGAACAATATCAAAATCGAATTCAGTAAAAAACGGATCTTGATAATAAAAATTGCTGCTTTAACCAAACCCCGCCATAGATCCAAATAAAAATTGGAGACCCAGATGGAAAAAGCAGGACCATAAGGTGAAAAAAAATGCAAACCATGGAGATAAGAGCTGAAAGAGAGTACCCAACTTGAAGGATCAGGAACTCGAAGAAGGCTTTGCTTTTGCAGTGTAAAAGGAGAGATGCACTTTAGAAAGAGAGATTCCTGTAGCAAAACAACCCTTGTCTAGAGAAAGGAGGAAACGCAACAGCAAACAGAGATTAAGAGAGAGAAAGAGCGGAAAAAATAAACTGAACCTGCGCTTCTGGTGGGACTCTCAGGAGTCAGGAGAATAGAAAATGTTGAGAGAGAGAGAAATAGGCAGAGATGAGTCAAAGTAAAGTTAAAGCTAAAGTCCTCCATCAAAGAAATAATAATTGGAAAATAACTCCAATAATTTCATTGGTTATTCTTAGCAAAACTAAGTTGTCCAAATCACCAAACAGTTCTGAGGTGTTTCATGTGTCTGTGTATACTGCATCCTATAAAAAACTCTTTTTTATCCGTCAAACCAGTTTGGATCTTCTTCATCACCTTGTTTTCTTCTTGTTTTTCTCATTCTTGATCAGCCATGAAAACTGAAAATTTAAAGATAACGTTCTGACCCATTACAGGAAATGTAATCAACGGGCATCTGCCACTTGGGTAATGTTTCATATACAGAAAGTTTCTGATCTTTCATCATTTTCAGATTCAGGTATGTGCTTATAGTAAGAAAGTTCATAAATTTTTATGCTTTCTTGATATAAAAAATCACACCTCCCACATTAGCAAGATTACATATTTATTAAACTTTTATTATTTTCAGGTATTTCATGTGAAAAGTAAAATATGTGATCACAATCTTGGATTGAGTTCAGAAATCATCTCTTTGGACTTTGGAGCTTTGGTTAGTCTCAGAGACAATAAAGTACAAGAAATATCTAAATTTTTAATTAGATATTCTCTGTCAACTAAATCAACAAGATTGTAATATGTTTGCTTCAAATTTTAAATTTAGATGCCCCAAGTTCTGAAATTTTGATGACTAAGCTTTATTATTCAATTTAATTAATGAATTTAATAGATTTTCCAAATACTAATCATGTCCATATTCAATACTAGACATTTTGCTTTGCATAAAAAATTATAATATTAGGAATTTTCCTAATAGGTAATTAACAAATTGGTATAAAAATTATCTAATAAACATGAAAAAATAATGAGTACAATTTATTATTATTAAAAAACCTTTCAATCATATTTAAAAAATTTTAATTTTATTTAATTGTTAGCTGATTTATGACGGTCTAATATTGATTAAACCATTTAAACATTAAATTTCTTGTGTTACTGGTTTAACTTTCGGTCTGATTTTTAAAATATTGATTTTATCAAATAATCAAGTTCGACTGTTATTAACTCTTGAAGATTAAAAAGTCATTTGAATTAATTTATTGATTTTAAATTATTAATTTGTTAAATAATTTACATAATATATAATCAATATATACTAACTACATGAACTTCAATAATTGAAAAAAAAAAAAGGTTAAAAATGACTAGGGTTGCAAACTAAACACATTGCTAAGCATCCCAGATCCTCTGTCCAGTTTTACTCTGTCTTATTCTATCTCATTGAATCTCAATGATTTATTTTGCGGGACCCACGCGGGTTCTATGCGGGTCCCACATAAATAAATGGCTGAGATTTATTGGACACAATAAGACACCATAATATTGGCCAGAGGATCTGGACTCATTGCTAAGTTTTATCCCTCGTTACTCTTGAAGCTCGGGCCTAACATACTTGGTCTTTTTGTGTTAGAAACTAATGAACGATTCCAAAATAGCTATACCTATAGCTACAATGTGATGTTTTGTATGGTTGCATGGGAAGAAGCATAGGAGTCAACTAGGAAAGTGCCATCATTGATGCCCGACATTAGGATTGTTGATTTCCTTATATTAAGGTATCAACTTTAATATCATTATTAATATTATTACTTTCGTATAGGCATATGATCTAGAACCATAATCTAGAAATGGGACCAATTAATCAATGGTGGGATGAGCATGTTGGAGAAGATGATCAAGTCTCTTTATCACCATCTGTAGGTGTGATGTCCCTTTTAAAAGATTGGAATTGAAGTTGAAAATGCGATTAGTTACGTGGGGTTAATCGATTTGTAAGTTTTATCCAAAACCTATCTTATCTCTTAATCACCTTCAAAATCCACATATGAACCCTACAAAGATAGAGACATGAAAAATAAAATATGTGTGTGTGTGAATTTATGAGTTTTTCAATTATTTAAAATTAAATCAAATGAATGGTATATAATTAAAAGATAAAATTAAAAATATTATCTGGGTGAATAATATGATTCGAAAACAATTATTGATTCCAGCTCTCGAGACACGATAGAAATGTTCCCATTGAGCAAAGATTTCAAAGTTTGGAGATTCTCCCCTTAAACCACTTCCTAGAGAAGACAAGACTTCTGAATTCTTGGAGCAAAAGGTTGAATCCTCAATTCAAAGGGCCCCCCACACTCCGGCCCGACGAAGCAACTGGGAGGATGTAAATCAGGTACTCAGCGGTCCGCTAAGGAGGAGGTGAGCAACCCACAGGCTTACAAGGAGCCCATCCTCAAAGCCCACAAGGGGCTCAAGAATGTCAACTCATACTTAACTTCTGAATTCTGATAGCAACAAAATAATGTCAACTCATACTTTTATTTTAAATCATAATATATACCATTTACATGGCATTCTTTCTTTGTCCTAAAATATATGGTTATTATTTTTAATTTTGAATAAGAGATAAATTCAATTAAAAAATACAGTACTTATAAAATAATTTCAAATTTCACTCAATTTTGATATATATATTAGACTATAATATTTCATATTTTAATTTTTAACAAAAATAATCCGACATTAAATTATTTATTAATGTGAATAATATGACGAGTTACATCATATTAGTATTTTTACTTACATGGCTATCATATATTATACCCATGTTACGTATGAATTTTATTATTTAATAAATTTAAATATCAATAAAGTATAATAAGTGACAATTACGAGATAAAAATTCCACATTAACAAAAAACTTAAGATAAAATTATCTTTACTAAAAATTAAGTGGTGAATCATTTTAACGGGACTTTTCAAGTTTGTGTTAATACTGTAAAATTGAATAAAATTTGGATTGTTTTTACAATTAACCCAAAATACTATTATCACTTATACAATTTAAGGAACTTTACGGAAATATGCCTACCATGTGATATAGTTATGGCAACACATATAATGAGGTCCCAATAAAAGGAAGAATATAGTGGTGCTAGTAATTAATAATGAGAAAGCTAAGTTGGAGAAGTGAGTACTACTCGCAAAACAAAACCAACCAATAGACTAAAAAGACTAGTTAAGTATGTGAACTAGACCATCTAGACATCTCCATCTTCACCTTTCACAGGAGAGACACACAGAAAGAGAGAGAGAGAGAGAGACAGAGAGGCTCTCTTAAGTCTATTGGTCACGCCAAAAATGCACGTCCACCTTCCATTTACGTCCCAACAAGTTAAAGATCTTGTGTGAGATCATGCATTATTAGCAAAGATGTTGGAATCACTCGTGTCCCCCAATCACTTCACCACTGTGTTCTTCTTACGTTACAAGAGAAGGGGCAACTTCTGGTGCTACCAGCTCAGTCACTTATAAGTTCCTCTTTTCTTCGTTTCATTTCATGCGTCGTCCTTTCATCGTGCCTTTTTTAAGGTTGCAACATGGTCTCTCAGCTGTTAATTATGAGCACTATGCATTTACTCATTATGTTGCTCCCATGTTAGTATACGTAATAACTCACATAAATATATATTTAATTATAATTTATCTGAAATCATCTAACTTAGACTTAAATAATAAACTCAAATCGATTATTATTGGCGAGTTTAGTATACTTTTACTTAATAAATTTGAAGTTCATTAGTGTATTAAGCGAACTCTTAGTCGTACTGATAATTTATAAAATGTATCATCACATACTCAATTCGAAGTTTCGCAATAAGGCGAGATTTAGGAAGGTATGATAGTACGCAATTTTATCCCTACATAATAGAGAGGCTGTTTTCTGTAAGATCATATGTAGATGTGACAAAATTATTTATAATATATATTTAAAAAACTTTAAAACTGATTTCATCGTTTGAACCACTTCTGTGAATTAGTTATTGACAAGTTAGTGGGAAACTTTAATACCAAATTTATTATAATCAAGAGACATGGAAAAAGACAACAAAACAACTTTGTGGGCGACTTTTATTTTACTTAATTTTTGTTTGTACCAATATCATCTTGTCGGCTTTCTCGAAGGTTTCTTTTTGCCTTTTTAAAGGCCGGCCTCGAGTTTCTATCCAAAGTCGTCGTCGTCGACGACGACGACCCACAACCACATGGGTCTATCCTACTTGTGATGGTGAAGTTAGTGGCCAAGTTAAAAAGAGTTTCTCGTGTTCCGTCTGCAGCTCACTTCACTGTCATTCTTCATTCTCATTACTTGAAACCCTAAAAACAAGTTTTTCATTTTTTTTGTACTTCATTCGTTAATTAATCATTTTGTATTTTCTCTAAGAATTGAGAAATAGGCAAGACCACAGGGGATTAGATTTGGCTCTTGGCTAAGAGGAAATTGCTAATCAATCAGCAGCGGATGACGAAACATTTAACACTGGACAGTGGTTGTCGCTACTGTGGTCAGGAATAGTCAATTACCCACGCTCTACGGGATTGCCCTAGAGTAACATCCTTCTGGCGAAAATTCCCTTCTGAAATAATAGATAGGAAATTTTTGGAGACGTGGATTTTTAGAAATCTTAGACACCACGTTCAATTTAAACAGGCAGAGTGAACTCTTATTTTTGAAGCCGCTTGCTGATTCTTATGAAAATGACATAATAATAGCATTTTTTTGGCCGACTTTGTTTGGCCAGTGGAAGGAACTAGAATCGTCATGGATTATGTCGATTGGATCATCTGGGTCAGAGCGGCGGAAAGCCGTGTTTCACAGGGTATGCCGCTGGGTACTCTAGTGGGATGGACCAAACTTATGGAGAGGTGGGTCAAACTAAATACGAATGGTGTAGTGAAAATAGAATCCAACATTGCCGCAGCTGGAGGACTACTGCGGACATGCCAAGGCTACTAGTGTGGCGGTTTTATCCAGAATCTAGGAGTGGGCATGCCTCTGGTGGCAGAATTACGAGGAGTTCATTCAGGCCTCACACTGGTGTGGGATCATGGCTATCGGCATGTGGTAGTCAAAGTGGACTCGCTAGAGGTTATTAACATTCTTTTATCTTCCAATAACGTTATCTCTGACATTCATCCTTTGGTGACATGTATTCAAGGGTTGATTTATCGCGCATGGGAGGTTCAAATACAACATATCCATCGGGAAGGAAACCAATGTGTCGATAGCCTAGCTTCATTAGCCTCATTATCGGGTCTAGGATTGCAGTATCTTCAGGAGCCTTCGATGATTGTTAGGGATTTACTCAACCAAGATAAGAACGGAGCGTTGTATCATCGAACTTTACGATAGGGGGTGATCTGGGTTGCACAGTTTTTTTTTAGTATTTTTAGATGTTTTTTCCTTTGTAAAAAAAGCAAAAAAGAAATTAAGATTATATACACATATCATCACTCTAATGATTTTAATTTTTCAATATGTTCCTAATGAATTATGAAAATAAAATGATTCAACTTAGTTAGTAGTATAAGAATATGAAATAACAATGTTTTAAAAACCGAACCGATAAGAGGTTTAAGATTTAATCGGTATTAGACCGTTATAAAATCGACTAAAGATTCAATAAAATTAAAGAATGTAAAATATGATTGAAAGATATTCGAAGAATTTGAAGTTTAATTAAAATATTGTTAAATTAAAATTAATTAATTTTTTGATTTATAAGAACTTATTAATTTACGAAAATTAACTGGTTAATTAATAAATTGATCGATTTTTAACAACAAGAGTTATTAAAATAAATCGAATTAAAAAAATAAACGGTTCAAAATTTTTACTATTGAACCGATTGAACCGATGGAATTTTTTAATTATTGTAAAATAGCATGCCATAGTTTTGTGGAAAGAGCATTGTTCTTTAACTTTTGTTTAATTTTATTCTAAACTTTGTGCATTAATTTTTTTTATAACGAAAAACTCATAACTATTACTTTTAATTTTTGATAATTATATATTTTAAATAAATTATTCAATAATTCATGTGTTTAAATTAAGTATCAAATTTGAGTTAAATAAATATATAACCTTGACATTCAGCATCTTTGATTTGTTAAAAGATTAAAACTATTCCTTGATGTTTCATGTAAACCCTAATTTGCTCCAATTGCACTCATTTTCTAGCTTAATCCAAGGTATATTTAATTGATTAATCACACCCAATGTAAGATAAGTAGACCCTTTTAGAGTTAAGAAATAATAATTAATTAAAGAAAAACAAAGCTTATCCACAAAGGACAAAGCTCAAGGCACATGCATCCTCTCCACTCCATGACTCCATCTTTATATGCATATCTTTCAGTGGTCCTTAAGGACCTTAACCTAATTCAATTTGACCATGACTTAACATTGCTTTTTTTAATTTAACTTTATATTTGTAAATCTTTTTATGGGCATAAAATATTAAAATGGATTTGGAATATATTCGTTGGGTTTGACTGGTGCATTGATGGATGCTCGTCGTTTGATAAGTGCACGTTGTGCGAAGCTTCTTGTGGTAGAACAGCACGCCTCTTCACTTGGCTCTATGTTGGTTAATTATTCTAATTATCGAATTAATAATATGCTTTAGGATAATAGGTTGCGTAAAATTTGTTTGTAGTAATTGTTACTTCAATTATTTTAATTAATTAATTATTTATTTACATCTTTAGTTTTAGTTAATTAATTATTTATTTATTTACGACATTGAAAATTTTGTTTTTTTTGTGATTTTAAAATTAAAAAAGAAGCTAATATTTAAATATCATAATAATAATAAATAATCGTCTACATCTAATTGTTATTTTTTTACTAAATACTTAAAATAAATAGATTTATAATATGTAAGTTTGAAATAAGGTATTTTTCAAACAGAAAAAATGCTAAATGAGGCTTAAATACACTAATACTTGTAAAATTTAAGGCAATGTTTGATATTCTTCATAAATTATCCTAATAATAAATAATATTTTAGCATAAATCAAATAACCTTCTAAAATTTGCTGAAAAAGATATGCTACTAAGTGATGAAAGTAAAACTTAAAGAACATTCTAAAGGTTTTCTTTTCTATTATAACATAATAATTAACATTTTTGAAATCTTTTTGCTGTATAATTTTTTGAGTAATCTTCTTCAAATGAGAGTGTGCTTATTGGGTAAATATAATTAAGCAAATGGTTAGGTTGTTTGATGGCTTGATGCTCATAACAACAAATAAAGCACAAAAACTAATCTCCAATTATTAAAAATTAAATTGATCTGATTGATTTAATTGTAAAAATCTTGAACCATTTAATTTATTAGTTTCATTTATTTTAATAATCTATATTATTAAAAATCAATCATTAACATGCTGATTTTTGTAAATTAATTGATTTTTATAATTTAAAATAAATCAGTTGATTTTCGTTTAATAATCACTTCTGCAGTTAAACTATAATTTTTTCAATTGGTAAAAATAATCTCATTCGTTAATCTTATTTTAAGTTTTTCAATTTTTATTTTATACCAATTTTATCAGTTTAATTTATATTTAATTTCTAAAATATTGTTAACGTATGCACCAACCAATATTTTAAAAATCAATTTATTTAACAGTGAAAATTTTAAACCAGTTAACTTTTCAGTTTGATTTCCAACTTTCCGATTTGATTTAGTTTAATAATCATTGTTGTTAAAATCCGATAAGTTTATTAATTAGTCGGTCGGTTTTGTAAACTAATTATTTTTTTATAAACTAAAATAAACTGATTATTTTTATTTAATAATTTTCTTTTTCAATTAAACTTTAAATTTTCAACGATAAGTCTTTTAAACTTTAAACTTTTTGTCTTCCCGGTTTTAAAAAAATTGGCACCAACTACAACATCCAATGAAGCTTTGTGAGCCTTTTAAGTTATTCTATAAAGACATTGCCTAATCCAACATATACAGAGTTATTAAGTGTATGTGATAATTTATTTTAATACATTTTACTAAGGTAAAAAAATACAATCATGCTTAAATCTATTAACAAAAATAGTCATAATAATAATAATTTTCTTAAAATTATACTTAGCTCGTTCATAAGCGGTTCAAGAATCTTGGGTTCATGGATAAGCTGCCCAAAAATAAGTTGTGGTAAGTTAAGAGTAGGAATCCATTAGAAATATGTTGCCAGGTCAACTTTTTTTTTTTTTCTTTTTGGTGTAAACCATCCGGTTTCCAGCACCATGTGGATGTTCGACTAATCCGGACTCACCACGGGAGCTCGCACTAAGCGGTAAATGGCTGGCCACGAGGAACGTTCCATTCTCATGGGGGGAGTCGAACTCCCCACCACATGGTTAAGGGACAGAGGCGAGCTACCACCACCCCACCCTTCATGAACACAATAAAAGTACCATTTTCTTATGTCACAATCACACTTTATACGTTATGAGACTTGAACCTCTTGAATATCAGAAATGGGTACTTGCAAATGTGCGTTTTGAGAGTAAGAAGAGACCACAAATCACCATCCCATATACAAAGAAACGAAGATAAGAGCGAGGTCTAATGGTAATGGAGCCAGAAGGAGAAAAAGACTGTCGGTTGTGATTCCGACAGTCTAATTACTTTTTGATGCATTGTCCTTGTGAGTGTCCACTCGTAACAATGCTGCTTTGGCTAAGCATTACCATCGTATAAGACTTTTAAGTAGTCCGTCTGGTCTCGCCAATCCGGTGACTACATTCCACGCTTCTCAACCTTTTCTAAGACGATGAAAAGTCTTAATTTTTCTCAAAACATACTTAGCTAGAGAGGGATTCAATATTTCTCTAAACCTCGTCGCCGGTAGCTGATCTCACCGAAGTGAAACACCACAGCAGCCTAATTCTGGTATAGGAGATGAAGCCAGAAACGTTTTACGTCTTACCCACACCTATGGGCTTCCACACAAATACGGTCCATTCGATATTGGGTTGTGACGTATGGAAATAATCAACAATGCATATAATTATCCACCACAACACACTTCAATTAAATTATTATTTTAAAATTTTTTATTTTATTCAAAAGTTTCCATCATAGTCGAATATCAATTGAACCCTTTAAACCTTAAACTTTTTATCTTTCCGGTTTAACTTCCGGTCTAATTTTCAAAACATTAATCTTTATCATAAAAAGAAGTTTATTTATTAAAATATATGACCTTCGCAACATCTGAAGACCCATCTTAGTTCTGAGATTCAGCCTCTCTTTTCTCTATCAGTCTGATGAAATTACGAACAATCTCCTTCCCTTCATTTGTTATAATACTTTCTGGATGAAACTGCACTCCCTGCAATTTACCCATCAGATTTCAGTTCAAGCATATGCAGATACATGGATGATCTAGCAGCAAGTAAAATCTTTCATGCAGAAATTAAAAAAATCCTTTCTTTTACCGGCCAACGCATCATATTGCAGAAGATATCCGCAGTTCTCGAATTGTTATCAGAATCACTAGGTTTGTTTGTAAATCAAAAGAGAGCAAAGATTAATGGAAGTGCCAAAAAAGAGTTCAGGGAACCAAAACAGAAGAAAATATGGAGGATGACAGAGTTGAATGTCTTTAATGGAAAAAATGGTTAAATCTAACAAAAAACATTACTTGAAGGATGACGCCAAACTACTTAAATAGTTCAAAGGTAGAATACGACAAACCAACATATTAGGATCCAGGTTTAAGACTTCCAAATTTGATCATATGTCTGAAAACAAATCAACCGCTTTAGTTTTCTATAGTTAACATCCATTTCCATAAAACCCTCCTGTGGATGGGAGGAAGGAATAGCTTCACTAGGAATTTCTTTGCAACCTATGTTATAAAAGCAACATATTGTTGTACCTTGCTTTCAATTCATTTGTCTAAGCCTTATATGAACACGGGCACTTCCAATGGTGATAAACAACTCCTCTACATCATACAAGAGAAGGGATAAAGAATATATTACCTGTAGATACTTATATTTCTTATGTCGAGCTGCCATTACTACTCCGTCCTCTGTCCATGCAGTAATCTCTAGTTCTTCATGAGGAAAACTATCCTTTTCAATCACAAGGCTGTGATATCGTCCTGCAGTAAAAGGGCTGGTAAACATAAAAGATGGTCAGGCATACGAACATATTCAGAAAGGAGTCTTTCAATCTAGTAATAGTCCGACCTTCAATCTATATATTCCTAATTATCGGTATTTTAAACATATCCATACAAGTGCCCGGGACCTTTTATTTTTGAAGAGCCTGACTAAGCGTTCTTTAAGAACACAATCAAGTGTGGAAACAATTCTCTATATATTCCATCTTAGAACACTACATACATCTAATGTTTTCGTTGAATTCCATGATATCCTTACAAGAATTTAGAGAATAAAATCTTTGATGAAAAATAAATATTTTTATTACAGCATTCAATCAAATAATAGCCTTCTTGTGATGCATCTATTCTCTACATTCCATCTGCCGATATAAGATGCATCATCAACCAACTATGAGCATACAGACAGATGTTTTCATTCACATGGGTACTATTACAGTAATAAATCCAGCTATAAGCCTAGTTTTCCAGTAAATGTCCGGGATAATAGTCATAGTTTAAAACCAAACACAAGTCCCTAGTTTGTCAGAAATTCCTTTCTATTCCTATGATATGATACCTAATTTAGAAAACAAGCTAGTCAACCTAAGTCAACCCATATTTAGCAAATTACAAGCACAAAATCCATACTAAAAAGAGAAGGGTGGTTTCAGACAAGGAAGTATATGATATACTTCCAGATAATGTTTTAATTTTTGTTTTCATGTATATTCTTTAACCTGAATGTAACAAAATAACTCTCTGGTTACTTATTGCAGATGTGTGGTGGAACAAACAACAACCGTCTATGGAATATGCACAAAAAATTAGGTTGTCAAGTTTGTTTAAACTAAAGAAAGTCAAATAATATATTTTGTTATTGTATGTGGAAAAGGACTCTCTTTTGACATTTTTATAATTCTTTGCTTCCACCTGAAACAGAAATTCAATAGCTTAAAAGACGACCAGCTTCTGCCATTTACAATCTGTGCAATTTCATTTTCATAAGAACTAATCTCTGGATTAATATTTAATCTTGTACTTGCAAATAAGAGTCTTAACTTTAAATCACTGAAGGGAAATTTTCTCTACAGTGATTCAAAGTATGTTTGGAAATTAAAAGAAATATTTTGAGATACATATGAAGATCCAAAACAAGCTGACTAGGAGCAAAAAAGTAAGACACTTACTTATCATTCAAACAACTATTTCCATTCCTAAAAAAAAACATCAAAACTATGTTTTGGCACCAAACTGTTATTGTGCAACATGTATAAGCAATTCAGAGTTTCCCTATGTAACGTGTAAAAGGAATGGAGAGTCTAACGCGTGAAAGTAATTGCCACTAACACTAGACAACTAAAGGTAGATGCACAAGTGGCATATCTCTTTCCTAGTTTTAATAACCAAAAAACAAAGGTATCACATAATAATGGGAAATGCACATACTTTGACAACCCAGAAAACAATCCATCTTCCCCCTTTT
>JAOTBA010000003.1:3934715-3955134 GCA_025629845.1 Erythroxylum squamatum | reverse complement strand
AAAAGAATGATTAGCTAGCTAATAAGAGATAACTAACTAGAACTAACTATAATGACAAATACAAAATTGATCTAACACTGGTTGTGTGAATTGAGGGAAACAAAAGGGAGGTGGATAAAGATGGTTGTATCATGGGTGCCGGGTTGTGGGCTTCGTGGGTCAGCCCACTTTAACAATAGGCAAACTTATCATACATGATTTTAATATTTTATTGCATTCTCTGACCAAATAACGTTGAACAGGGTAAGAATTTCATATCTTCAAAGAGACTAGTCACCTCATATTGACTTTGAAACATAATAGACTAGTATTGCTCGTTAGGTCTTGGGGTGACTCAACTAATAGGGAGGAATCTCTATAAAAATCTCCAATATTTGAAGCCGAAATTAATATTTAGGATAAAAGGTAGGGTTCTGTATAGTTTAAATAACTTTTTAAAATGTCATCATTCTTAAAAAATTAAAAACTTTTTTTGTAATTTTCCATAAATTTGTGAGGGAAAACCCTGTAAATTTTTTTCTCTGTGTACAACTATAATTCTTGTAATATTTAAGTGATTCTATCTATCAAAGGTAGCTAGATTTTTTGTGACATCTATTGTTAACATATTTATTATATATCTCATTATTTAAATTTTGGCATTTTTTATTATTGGATCTTCAAGATAATATAAGTCTTAAATTTCAAATTAAGATGAGGTGTAACCAAGTGATACTTCTAATATTTAGGTCATATTTGCATTCATTTTGCATATTCATTCATTCATTTTAGTAGCATTTTTACGTTAATTTATTTATTTTCATTGAGTTTGTTATTTATTTTATTTTCTATTTTTTTAGGTAGAATTTATGAAGTTGGCTTCAAATTAAACCAAAATAAAAAAAAGAAAGAAAAAAAAGGACAGCACATGGGAGCAGCTAAAACGACACAGCAGAAGATTAAGCAGGATAGCCCAAAACGACAGCACATGGGGAGTCAAAGAGTGATGACCAGCGGCAAGAGAGTGAGCTTTTAATTAATTGAAGAAAGAAACGCACAAGACTACAAGAGACAAGGACGAGCAGAGTTGATACATTAAAGAGGTTTTGATATTAAAAGGTTGGGGACTGCGGCAACAGAGGGAGTTATTAATTGAAGAGGACACGTGGCAGCTGGGGAGGCTTTAGGTTTTTAATGGGCAGCAAATATATAAGTCACCTTTTGGAGGCTAGCGCAGAGGATGATGAATGGAGAGCAGTAGCGGCAACAGGAGAGTATAGACTGTAGACATTAGCCTTTGTTTGGATCCTTACTTGCACAAGGGAAAGGAAAGGAAATATTAAGGAGAAAAGAATGGAAAAGAAATGTGATTTCCTTTCCCTTATTTGTTTTCCTAATTTATCAAATGAGGGAATTGAATGAAAGAGAATTTTGTAAGACCTTTATTTCCTTGATTATAGAACTTGTTTATCTTTATTTGTTAGATCTAATAAGGATACAATGGTAATTTACTTATATTAGGCTTATCTTGTCTTGAATTTCCCCTCCTTTCCCACCAATTTAGTGGGAAATATATTTGGTCCAAATTTCTCTCATTCCTCTCTATTCTCTCCCTTTCCCTTTGTTTATTTTTGTCCAAACAATAGAAATCAAGAGAAATGCAATTTCCTTCCTTTCTTTTCTCTTGCTTTCCTTCAATCCAAACAAAGGCTTAGAGAGGTTTTTATCATTAGACTAGCGTGAACCGAGGCTTTCAATTAAAAAGGTTGTATTATTAGAGTAGCGTGAAGATAGGTTTTATATTAGAGAGTCTTCGTTGGCGAGGAGCGGCAGAACTGGGAGACGTGACAACGCAGAAAGCTAGCGGCAGTTCCAGGACCTTGACGCACGCAGAGGAGGACGCAGCTCCAACCAGACGCAAGCAGCTCCAATCTCACGCATGCAGACGAGACCCAGACGCACCACTCTCCTGTTCTTCGTTCCTAACTCTTTTAATTTCTATTATGCTTGCTTTGATATTTATTCTGTTGAACATAAATATGGTTGAGTAGATTTCTTGTTAGGTTTCAAAGATTGGTAGTAGTTTTCGATTTTCTATATAATTTGATTCTGGATTTTATTCAATAAAATTGATTCGTAGCTGTTGATTTTTGTTTTGCGAATTATTGTGCTTGTTATATGTTAGGCCTCACATGATTTGCGTCAAAATTATCGGTTGAAGAACTGAAAGGTGAAAATCGGTAGTGGAAAACCAAAATTAAGAACTTATAGGTTTGGACCTAGACATAGGCAAAAATCTGTGAGAGGAATCACCAACTAGATAAAAATCTTAATGGGTTTTAGTTAATTTCATGAGCCACGATAGTCGGGATTGATTTTAACTGCGACACTTCTTTGATATCTCGATAGAGAATCATAGATAATTTAGATCTAGTTTCCTTCAAAGTCTAGGATCAAGTTTATTGAATAAACCAGAAAAGAATTATTAGTAGTTGGTTTCGTCCTATGGACCCACCTACAAGCTTTGCCTCGATAATAAACTGTATCTCGTGGTTAGCTCCCAGAACTTGGTCAGAGAAGTTATTCGAGACTAAGACAAAATCTTTGCGAACCGCAACCCACCTCTCATTGCTAGAATCAGCTCTTTGGGTGCAAATGACATAGCTTGGAGCCCCTATGATTCTAAATGGAGAAAGATGCGCAAGGTCTTTGTTCGCGAAATTTGAAGTAACAAAAACATTGATACTTATTATGGTCTGAGAAAACAAGAGATTAAGAAGACTGTAAGGCATGTGTATGGTAAGATTGGATAGGCTACAGATATAGGCCAATTGGCTTTTATGACAAGAATGAATGCCCTCATGAGCATTTTGTAAGGACGTACGTTAGAAGGAGAGGAAGATTTTAAAGCTGTAATAGAGTTTAGAAATTTATGCTTGGAGATGATGGTGGTGATAGGGAAACCAAATATTTCTAACTATATTCCCATGCTTGCAAGGTTAGACTTACATGGCTTGGAGAGAAAGGCAAAGAAAATCTCTGTTAAAGTTGAAATTTTCCTTAATTCTATAATATGCACGTCTTGTACTTTGCTTTTAGCGTTAACCCACTTCTTCTGCTCTTGTTCTTCGGCTTTATTCCTAGGGCTAGTCGAAGGACCTCTCCTTACACAGCTTTGAAGCTTTTTGGCCTTATAGTCAAGCTGTTTTTTATCTCTAAGCAGACTTTCATACTAAACTGCCGTAAATGTCTCATAAATAATTATCCATTTTATACTGTAATCATATTATAATATAATCTAAGCATAGCATATTGTACTATAATCTAAGCATAATGCATTACTAAAATATTAATATAAGTTATATCATATTTCAAGTAAAAGAATTGAAATAATGAAATTGAAATAATGAAATTGATCATACTAGAAAAGAACTGAAAATATTTTTTCAAAGAACAGACATTTCATCAAACACCTTACATGCATTAGAAATTTATCTCAACATTACAACTAAAATCATGTCTTGTCCCTTCTATCAATAATATTTATATCTTAAAGTCGTTTTCCAATCACAAAATACACAAATAAACGAAAGTAATCAAATGCCCAAAATTAATTTTCATCCAATATACGAAAAAACACATGACAGTAGTTACAAAAATACCTTCACCGAAGGACACGAGACAATGGTCGGAGAAGACAACGTTGACGAGCAGAAAATGAGTCCACAATAGAGAAATGGGCTCCAAGAAAACCGAAAAGGAGACGCAGGAAGAAGGAAAAAGTCGGGTGAGTTTAAATTTAAAAAGAATTTACGACATAATTTACCGACGGAGATTTCCGTAGGTAAACTAATTTTTTTTTATTCTGCCAATAATTCCCGCCTTTTTATCGACGGATATCTTATACCGTCGCTAAATCCTTTATCGACGGTAATCTTATTCCGTCGCTAAAGTTTTTCTCCATATTTAGCGACAGATATTAGTACCGCCGCTAATTAATAAATTTTCCCGTCAATTTTACCAACAGAAATGGATTTTCCGCCGGTAATTTTCAATGATATATTTTCCGTTGCTAATTCTTGCTTCCCTCCATACTTAGCGACAAATATTAGTACCGTCGCTAAACAAAAATTTTCCCGTCAATTTTATCGACGGAAATAATTTTTCGTCGGTAATTGGCAATGGTATTAGTACCGTCAGTAATTTTCCCTTGCTAATTCTCCCTTTTCTTGTAGTGTTTCAAATTGTATTTTTCACGGGGCTTGTTGGACCTTTGCGAATGTTCGGTCGTCTAGGAATGTATTGATGGATGAACTATTTCTTTCTCATAGGTTTTCTTGCACCGTTTGTGGTGTGGATTCTCTCTCGGATGTTCCCTGAGCAGAAGTGGATCAAGCTCATTAACGTGCCTGTCATATTACCTGGGGCAGGAGGTATGCCAGCAGCCACAGCTGTGAACTACGTATGCTGGATTACTGTAGGAATTGTGTTCGACTTCAATGTTTACAAGAGGTACAAGAACTGGTGGGCTCCACATAACGACATCTTATCCGGTGGGTTGGATGCTGGAGTGGCTTTTCTGGCAATTATGTGCTATTTTTACCTTACAGAACAAGAACATCTTCGGACCAAGTTGGTGGGGCTTGGAGTTATCAAACCACTGTAGTCTTGCAAGCTGTCCCATTGCTCCCGGGATTGAGGTCAAAGAGTGCCTTGTCTTCCATTAATTGAAAAGACGTGCACGAAGAAGAAGAAGAAGAAGAAGAAATGTTTGTTCAAACTGATTACAACCAAATGTGTCTGTCTGCAAATGAAAAATTGAAACTACAGGACACTAGAGAAAGTATTCCTTAAGCAAACAAGGTAATGACAAAACTAAGCAGCAAACGTCCAACGAAGTTTACGTTGGCAACAGTACCACTCCATGCAACTACAGCAGAAGACAATCTTTTCCCACCATTGCTCTTCGCTATTATTCCACCACCTCTCCTGCCGGTGCCACCCCTGCCACGAACACCCCCACTGCCGATACCAGGTTTAGCTGCCGTTAACGTTAGCACCAAAATAATGACTGCCACCAGCAGAACGATCTTGGCCTGATTTCTTGCTGAAAGATTAAACACCTTCATCTCCCTAACAGTTTAAGACCCTTAGTTTCTGCTTTTTAAATAATGTTTATGAAAGTATCACATGACACCCATGTAAGTGCAGAGCCAGAGACACTTTATCCGCGTGATACTGAAGAGGAACAAAGACCTTACGTACTGAGGAAAATGACAGGCAACAGAGAACCCCATTGAAATTTCAGATGTTGTTAGTTGAGTGGGAATAGTGTTAGGACAATTTTGTCCTTTCCTGTAAAGTTGGACAACTATTAATTGTATTTTTCGGTTTTCAATAACTTATCAGTTAAGTTACGTAATTTGATCCAGATAAAGATAATAAAGTGGCCCAATAAATGATCTAAATCAATGGGTCGAAGTCCAGATAGAAAATGGATCCTAATTATAGTGAACTGAACCCATATCGACCTTATGATAGGGAACCCCGATATGGAAGTTATATATAAAGGTTAAGGTCTCCGCAATTGCTCATATAATCAATCGTAAGTATAAGGATTCTCTGACTCGTTAAAAGAGCTTACGTTTCGAGAAAATTGTAGAAGACCTTACCTATGTCCCGGAGAGTAGTTCCCGTGAAGACGACGATGGATTCGCGCTCGTTTCGGCTTCGGAAAGCTCGTTTGAAGTTACGAAGACCGAAATAAGATATTTTTGCATTTTTTCGTTTCTTGTCCTTTCATGTTCGATTTGGTATACATAACTAAGGTATTATTACGTATTACACGTGGTATCAAAGCGGTGACGTGATTGGATGGTTAAAAAAGAAGATTTTTTGATTTCTTCTCCATAAGGTTTTCGGAAATTTAACTTCGGTTTCTTGGTTTTTTCTTGCTTTTTATTGCATGAAAGTAGTATACATGTGTATAGCCTTGAAAAACGGGGTGAAAATGAGCCCAGGAGCATAAAAACCGACCTAGAACTTGCCGCAAAATTGCCATTTTCTAGTAGACCCAACGGAGAATCTGCCCAAGTTATTTTATCAGCTAATCTCCACCTTCAACTAATAATGCTTCGCACATGAAACCCTTCAATTATGTCTTAACAAATAATATAAGAAAGCAGGAGTAAAGCAATGGCAGTTAGATAACCTTTCATTTTCTAATATGCTAAAAAGTCAATATTACTCAACTAAAAAAAGCCAACTAAGTTTTTCTAGTGCCAGCAATTCACGAGATAAAATTAATGATATTAGGTCGTTAGGTTAAATCTCAAGTAATTGAACAATCCAAAACATTACACATGACAACATATTCGCACCAGTTGTTTCCAGATATTGGGTACCGTTGAAAGGGTAATGCATGATAAAATCCTCATTTTGTGTAATAAATACTTATGTTGTCAAGGAAAAACAGAAGAGAAGCATATAAAAATAATACCATTAATAAGTAAACATTAAACACAAAATCAAAGATCATTATCCAAATTTACATTAGGATTCATATGCCATGTCCATTAAGTACAAGCATAACACAAAACTTAACAGAAATAAAATTCTATACTTAAGCTAAAAAGAGAGGAAGATAAGAAAAGGAACAAATTGAGAAACGAAGTGCGATGGCAAAACGCGGAAAACAGAGGGAAGAACCAGACAACACATGACGGCGACGGTGGCCACCAAAGGGACGGACTAGACAAAGGTAGTGCGATGGATGTTTCATGGTGGGCGAGAGAAAAAGGGAAGAGAGTAACAGGGTAGTTCTTCAGACCAGACAGAGTAGCGGGCGGCCTTCAATTAGGATTTATGTAAGAATACACCGTCGTTTTTGATTTTAAGTTAAATTTTAAATTTACCGACTAAAGATTATTCCGTCAGTAAATCCGTCAATACACCCCGATTCGACTACATTTTATTAAATACGTTATAGTCGAAGCAAATGACGACGTTTAACTTTCAGCTTTATTGACAGAAAACATTTCTGTCGGTAAATGACGACGCATTCACCTCATTTACCGACGGTAGTTCCTATTTCGTTGCTATATTCCATCACAAAAAATCATCCAGATACTATCCCATCCATCTTTTCCGACAGGTATTTTGTCTGTCGCAAATTACCATATATTACGACAATTTCACTGACGAAATTTCATTTTTCGTCGGTAATTATCAATGGTATTGTTTCCGTCGGTAATCGGTAGTTTTCTTGTAGTGTTGTGAGAGAGCTCGATATTTGACTTCAATACTTGATCGAGCGACTGTGGGTTGCTTTTGGAGGTCCAGAAGACAAGATTGCCCCTAAGAAAGACACAACTGCCAGTGGTAGACTTCCGATCATCTGGAGAGTTGGCCCAATCGGAATCAGTGTAGTGTTAAGAGCCAAAGGCATAGATGAAGGATGAAAAAACAATCCCAAACTGGAAGTGCCTTTCAAGTAACGTATTACATGTTTACAAGCAACCCAATGAGTATTTAGTGGATTTGTTAAGAACTGACTTAGTATATTTACAACGAAGCATTTGTTTGATTTGGTGTTGCACAGATATTGAAGTGCTCCTACAATGCTTCGATAGAGAGTTGGATGCTCAAAAGGTGTGCCATCATGAATTGATAGCTTGGTTATTGTGGTGATTGGAGTAGAGCAAGGCTTACACGAGAACATTTTGGCTCTGTAAAGCAAATCTTAGATGTAGTGGCTTTATGAATGGTATAAGACATTACTATTTCTATAAGCCTCAAAACTAAGAAAATGATTTATACTTCCAAGTGTTTTTAATGCAAATTGAGGTTGTAATTATTGATGATTGTGTGGATTGCTTGAGATGAGTTTCCTGTGATGAGTACGCCATCCATGTAGACCACTAATATTGTAATGTCACCCTGATTATGTTAATAGAACAGAGAGGTGTCTGACCTAGAATTGAGAAAGCCCCACTGATACAGTGCACGTTTGAGTTTATGGAACCAAGCTTTAGGGGCTTGTTTTAAACCATAGAGAGCCTTAACTAACTTACAGATATGATGTGGCTGTGTTGTGCTTTTAAAACCTTGTGGTTGACTAATGTAGATAGTTTCCTGCATCACCATTCAAAAATGCATTGTTAATGTCAACTTGCTGGATATCCCAGTGATGGGAAACAACAAGTGACATAATAACTTTGATTGTTGAGGCTTTAACAACTGGACTGAAAGTCTCTGAAAAATCAATGCCAGGGATTTGATTGAACCCTTTGGCAATAAGACGAGCTTTGTATTTAGAAATAGTCCCATCAACATTGTACTTTGTCCGAACAACCCATTTTGTACCAAGAATGTGCATAATAGGTTCATAGGGAATAAGTGTCCATGTATTGTTTTGTTGTAAAGTATGAAATTCAACTTGCATAGCTTGAAGCCACATAGGATCAGTTAAGGCTTTTGATACTGCTGTAAGGTCAATGTGTGGGGTAGAAACAAGAGTGGTAGAGTAAAGTTTCGGTTTAAAATACCAGTCGTGGAGTGAGTTTGCATAGGATGAGTGTTTTGTGGTAATGACATAATGGTGTTAGGTGTAGTGTTTGATATAACGGGCAAAATAAGATTGGGTGTGGTGTTTTGGTTCTGTAGTGGATTGTAGTGTTTTGTGTGGTCGTATGTATCGGTGAACAAGGATTCTGAGAGCTTACTTGTTTGTTGGATGAGGATTCTGGTGACTGAAAATATTCTTCCATAGAGGAGTGATCCGAGATTGCCTTTTGATAGGATGAGGCTGAGGATAAAGTGGATATAAGAAGACTTGGCGAAGCTGTATTTTTCCTTAAGTGTGTGGGAAAAAGTTGAGAAAATGGAAACTCTTCCTTATTGAATTCTAGACAGCGAGAGATAAAGATCTTGCCTTGATTATTTAAGCATTCATAGCTTTGATGCATGGAACTATATCCAAGAAAACACACTTGGTAATATGAAAGTCAAATTTATAATGATAATAATATCTAAGATATGGAAAACAACTGCAACCAAACGTTTTGAGATAGAGATAATTTAGTGGTTTATTATACAAATAATCAAATGGTGAGGTATTGTTGAGTCTTAGAGATGGAAGGTTATTGATAAGAAAAGTTGTTGTAGAGAAAGCTTCAAGCCAATAAGTTAGGGGCATGTGGGCATGGGATAAGAGAGTTAGGTCTATTTCGGTGATATGTTGAAGTTTCCTTTTGGAAACACTATTTTGTTGGAGAGTGTGAAGATAGCTAAAACGTGGTTGTATCTTATGTTGTGTGAAGTAAGGTAATAGGGCTTTGTATTCCCCTCTTATGTCAATGTGAAGAGCTTTGATCTTTCTGTTCAATTGAAGTTCAATATTAGCTTTGAATTTAATAAAAACATATAGTGCATCTGATTTTAGTTTTAGGGGATAAAACTAGGTAAACCTGGTGCAAGCATCAACAAAAATGAAATAGTATTTATGTCCTTTGGTTGAGAGATATGGAAAGGGTCCCCAAATGTCTGAATATATGAAGTCTAATAGATTTTGAGCTGTTATGTCATGTGTCTAAAAAGGTAATTTATGCAGTTTTCCTTGCTTACATGCATCACAAAAGGAAAAATTGTTTAGATTAATATTGAACTTCATTGAACTCATAATTTGTTTCAATATATAGTTGGATGGGTGTCCTAGTTTGGCATGCCAAACATTAACATTCTTATGTGCTAAGTTTGCCTCACAGTGGCTATCTTTTGAAGAAGAAAAATCTATGTATTTTGAAAAATGAAAATCATTAGACTTATGAGTAGGATGTGGTTGTATGACTGGCCTGATTTTGTTTTGTGGTGTAGTAGCTTCAAGGTTATATAGGCCATCCCGAAGCACTCCCTTGAGCAGAACCGTCCCTGCTACCTTATCCTTAAATAGACAATTAATATCAGTAAACTTAACAATAATCTTGTTATCTTTGGTAAGTTTAGATATGCTCAATAGGTTTTTGGTTATATTTGGAACATGCAGCATTTGTTTCAATGCAAGAGGTGTGTGTATTTTGTCTTGGAAATGGAAATGAGAAGAGCCAACATTAGCAATAGGAACAAAATTACCATTACTAATAGTAGGTTGGTCCTTGCCGGTATACTCCGAGCTGATTGAGAGCTTGTTAAGGTCTGCTGTTACATGATTCGTAGCCCAACTATCTACAAACCATGTACTGTCACTGATTGCTTCAGAAGAGGGATAACCTTGCTGATTAAGGGCTAAGTAAGATTGAGGGTTACTTTGTGCATTGTTCTATGTAGATTGATGAATGGAGTTGTTATGTTTCCATGACTGTGTAGTGTTGCCTTGCCACGATATGTCAAATTGTGACATTTTAGAGCCTCATGTCTAGGTCTGTGACATGGTTGAAAAAAAACTCTATTTCCATTCCATCTGCCTACTTTTCGACAACCTCCTTTGCCTCTAAGTCCACTTCTTCCACTTTAGTTCTGGTTATTTTGTTGTAAGTTGCAAGTTTGGTAGTAAGTGATGAAATATCTGCCTGAGCAATTGTATTCAACTGTTTTATCCTTGTTTCATGCATCATGAGAGAGTATTATACTTCTTGTAGAGTTGAAGTTTTCATGGAATATGTTAAATAAACCATAACAGGATCATATTGATGGCTAAGACCATTGAGAGCACTTAATATTAGTTAAAATTCTGTGAGGACATGTCCAGCAACTTGGAGTGAATCTCCTATGGATTTAACTTTTTGTATGTATTCAAATATGTGTGTGTGATCCCTTTTTAATTTTCGAGAGTTGATGTTTTAGTTACAGGGCTCTAACCATGGAAGTTTGAGCATAAAGACTCTCCAGGATTTGTCATACTTGGTAAGATGAATTAGAATGGTCTACCTGCCTGATCACTTCTTCTTCAATGGTTGAGAGCAACAAACAGAGCAACAACTGATCTGTTCTACGCCATGCTTTGTATTCTGGGTTTTCGGTGGCTTGATCCATGTCTGCAGTGATGAACTGAGGAGGAGGTGCAGTGGTGATGAAACTTTCAAGTTCAAGAGCTCTTGTGGCTGCAAGTGCTTGTGCTCTCCAGTTGATAAAGTTTTCCCTATCAAGTTTAATATGAAGATTAAAGAGGTTTTTGTTAAGATGGGAAAATCAAGAGATGGGGTGGAAGATTGTGAAGCATTTTAACGAGTAGCTGATGAGCCATAGTTGGGATCCGTTGACTTTGGTCACAGATGAAACTCTTATACCACGTAAAGATTTATGAAAAGAATGATTGTTTTATTTCATCTTTGTAAATGTTTATATATACACTTGGTGAATGAATGTGGATCATTAAGTTATAACATAAATAAATCAAACGATTGTGGGGTACTCTGTTCAAACAGAAAGTGTAAGACAACTCATATTAGCTGGCAATGGAGTTTTCCTTTATGCCCTTTTTACTTTCTCTTCTTACAAGGTCAGACACTTGTAAGACTACAGTGGTTGAAATGGGTCGATTTCGAATTTTTTTTTTAGAGAAACGAAAAGCAAAAGATTAAGTTTCAGAATAAGGTATGAATTAAAATTCATACTTTATTATAATTTATATGTTAATCATTTTATAGAATTTAAGAAAAGAAACATGTTTCATAATTATTTTGCTACAAGGTGATTCAAATCCATTTCCAATTTCCCATCAAGTGTGAATATATTTAATCCCAAATTTTTTTTTTGAGAAAAAATTTCCTCTAAGTGACGGGGAAATACTAAATAATAATAAAATTCCATAATTTGATATGGGACATGTTTAACGGTTCATAAATTAGTCAAGTTGAAATCTTATATGGTTTACTGATTCAGAATTTTATTAACAATTCCATTCGATACGACAAAGGTGAATTCTACTATATATTTTTTTGGTTTTATGATTTACAAAATAGAAGAGCAAATTTCCTATTTCTTCTTTTTTTCTATGGAAGTTTACTAAAGTAATATTATTACAGTAAACGTTCCCTTCTCCACAATATTAGATACATGATAAGAAATAATAGCTATAAAAGGTACTTTACTTTTTTTTTTAGTTAAATCACTGACATCCGACGCCACATAGACAATCGATTAATTCAGATTCGAGCTGGACAGGATTCTTTCAGGCAACAAAGCTCTTCTCTCAAGATTTAAAACGAATATATTCTCCGGACTCTTACTTAAGACCTTGATTAAGAATGGAGGAACTTTACTTTTGACAAGTATAGAAACGAATGTCAATCAAATTAAGGTAAAAGGATAAATTCTATATTTATATATTTAACATATCTTCTCCTAATTTTTTAAATATTCACAAGTTAATTTTGATATATCGGAATTTAGTAATACACTCTAAGATTTTTTTTAATCTTCAGTCCATAGTTTAAGAAAAATAACCTAGAACTGAAATAATCGTATGAACGTGCATTATAGTAGTGTGTTATTACATCTTCTAAGAATATTAGGTAATTACTCTTTTACCTTGACAAAACTTTCCAGTTTTTGCAGTCAAAGCACAGAAATAGTAAAGTGTTTGTAAGTTATCATTGTATAGATATTGCAAGAAATAAAGATTTTTACGTTTCAGAGTTTCAAAAATACACGTCGCATCTTCGTTTCCAAACTGAAATCGTCTTCCTAGTATTTTGGCTGTTACTTGAGGTTGGAAATATGGCCTGATGCACAAGCAATAATGTTGCTGTCTTTGCCGAAGCAAGAGTGGCTCGACAAAATAAACAATCATTGATATACACCGATTATGTTTGACCGACTTTTCGGAGTTTTCTTCTGATATTCCACATCTTCATGTTCACTCTTGACAACTAGCTTCTGTCAGCCATATATTCATCACCACTTTACTTTTTGATCCTTCAATGTCAGTTCTCTTTTCGTTGGATTGTTCACAAATCAATAAAAGTTATGAATTGGGTTTATCTCATCGTAACAGTTTTTGAATTTTCAAAACTTCTGTCGCTTCGTTATGGTAAGGATGGAGAACCCGTTGTTATCTCGGCTGTACTACCAGAGGCGTTGGAGAAGCCGGAATAGGAGAGCACTCGTTTAAAACAGACTTTTAAACATGTATGCGAGTTGGTTAGGGTTCATAAGTATCATTCGCTTTTATAAGTAAGCAAAAACTTCTTTTAGCAGGTAAGGAAAGAATACACTTACACTTACGATTTATCTTCCAAAAAATAGCATATTTGGCTTTGAAATAAGAAGAGGATCTCATATTCTTTTGTTATGCCAATCTATATAACATAGTTTAATGAGAATGGACATCACATCCTCCGGGACGAACTTGTTTGATAACGAAAAGCAATAGTTGCTAAAAATTAAAAATAAAAAAGACTACAAATAGAGAGCTCAGAAGCATATTTCATACAGCCACGAAGAGACTAAAATGGTATTAGGGGTACTTCAAGTGATATATGAGACTTCCTTTGTAAAATTGGATGTTTGGAGTTGATGGCTAGCCTTGTTCAAGTGGTATACTAATAAAACACCTCAAATTAATTTATTAATGGTGATTATTGAAATAATCCAAAATATCAGTCATACGATCGAAAATTAAAGGCACAAAAGTTAAAAACGCTACAATAATTCATCAGTACACGTTTGAAAAAGAATCCAACGTTGTAGTTGTGAACTCGTCAGTGAATGAGACATATTAACAGAACTCAAAACTTGGCAGCTTTCTAAATGAGATTACAAGGACTGGCAGGGACCACCAACGTTTTCTATTCAGATGAGGTGGTTTAAAAGGCACGATGTTTTACAATCATTAATGCCATTTATGATACTGAAATCCTGACAAAACATCAAGAATCATTTATAAATTAATGTGATAATTGTAGATTTCATTTTTTAATTTAATTTGAGTCTGAACTTAATCAAATTTAATTTATTCTGTTAACTTGATTGAGATTTGACTATATATTATGATTGGTCGAGTAGAAAATTTATCAAGATTAATTCCAAACTCAATTGGATTTGACAGTTAACCTGATACAACTTGGATCATCTCTAGTTTTCTACTCGTGCTGAAAATAAATTTCTAATGTAAGTGAAGTAATTGTATAAAAGTTCATGGAAAAGTGTTACTGAATCTTCTAAGAATATTAAGGTAATTGCTCTTTTCATATGATGTAAAACTTCTCAGATTATGCTTTTGAGCTGTAGCTTTGGAAAGTGTGGAGTGTTCATTTCAGCGTTCCTGATCTTATACTGGAAATCTATTTTCAGTCTATACCACCACTAGTTGTGTGTCTGTTTCCATATTGTCATTATCTTCCTGGTAATGGCCGTAGCTGACAAACTTTTAACCAAGTTTCCCAGACGACGCAGGAATATTGCCGGCTTCAGAATATGATTTGCTTGTTTTATCAGTAATCTTTCCTATAGACAATTACATTGCTGTCAAAGACCATTTTGTAGGTAGGAAATGTTTTGAATTGCGGACTACGAGTTATACAGCAGTTACGAACGATTGCAGCAATTACGGACGAAGCAGGCGTCATTTTAACAGAATCTTTTCCAAGTGATCCTTAGTACTGCATTGTCTGCATTCTCAAGTTGAATAGTCTTAAATGGCATTTTCACTCTCCAGACCAAGGCACATGGTTTTAGACCAAAGGATAGGATATGTGAGATGGGCAAAGAATGGCATTGCTTGACTTTGGTTGATTGTTTTATATGTTAGACCAGCTTTTCTGGATTTGGAGGAGATGAAGTTTACCCCACTCTTTTGGAAGTGTGTTTCAAGTAGAAAAGAAAAACATTTACAGATTCTTATTTTGTCTAGTAGGACAGTAACTGACGTAGTTATGGTGCCTCTAGGCGTAGTTTCCAGCTGAGATCCCAATAATTGAATCAACTTGTAGATAACGAAGCTAAAGTTAGTAAAGAAAGAATGGGAATAAACAAATATTTCATTGTAGATAGAAGAACATAGAGGAGTACAAATAGAGAGCTAAGAATCATAACTTGTAGTAAATTTGATGCTACGTTTTCTCATTGAAGTCGAAGATGAATTTAGAGCAACGTTTGGAGCACACAGAGACATATGAGCTGAAGCCATTGGGCAAGGACAAGAAGCTTGAGACTGGTATTTTGTGCCTGAGCTGCCTGTCATAAATGCACATCCTTGGACTCCAAGGCTGCATACAAATATTTGCTGTATACCCTTTTGGTTTGCTGTTACATTGATTTTATTTTGCAGAAGGGATAGATGATTCACCAATTGAACAAGTGAGACTCACTGTTCCTATCACGGATGATCCAACAATACTATGCTTGACATTTCGAACATGGTTTTTGGGGATCATTTCTTGTGCTACTTTGGCCTTCTTGAACCAGTTTTTTGGCTACCGTCAAAATTCAATATACGTGTCGTCAGTGATAGCTCAGATTTTAGTTCTTCCAGTAGGGAAATTCATGGCAGCATCATTGCCAACCAAATCTGTGGGAGTTCCAGGAACGAAACGGTCATTTTCATTAAATCCAGGACCCTTCAACCTGAAAGAGCACGTTCTCATCACTATACTTGCAAACGCAGGATCCAGTTTTGTGTATGCAGTTAGTATAATCACAGTGGTCAA
Source organism: Erythroxylum squamatum (assembly GCA_025629845.1). NCBI lineage: Eukaryota > Viridiplantae > Streptophyta > Magnoliopsida > Malpighiales > Erythroxylaceae > Erythroxylum > Erythroxylum squamatum. The sequence continues at coordinate 3,939,511 of JAOTBA010000003.1, read as the reverse complement.
AGCATTCTACCATCATAAGATACATATAATGGCAGCGATGATGTTAACACAATCAACCCAGGTGAGTTCTGTAACCAACTTCAAGACTCTGTTTGCTATTTGAATAATTTCAGAGTCTTTCAAGTGACATATAAATTTTGTTCTTCCTTTGCTACCATCACATGTCACGTGAGATGCAGAAGTAAATATTACAAGTTGTGTTCCTAGTGCAGAAAACTGGTAATGCCATGATAAGACTATCTGCAAATTCTGATAATGTTATACCTATTTCTGAAGCTGCTTGGATTTGGATGGGCTGGACTATTCAGAAAGTTTCTTGTTGATTCACCTTACATGTGGTGGCCTTCCAATCTTGTTCAGGTCTCCCTATTTAGGTACCTCCTGCAATCTAGGCTTATATTACATCCATGACTAGAATGGATAGTTTGTTCTATAATCATTTGGTTTTGAACCTGCAGGGCCTTGCATGAAGTTGAGATTAGGCGTAAAGGAGGCCTGACAAGGCTGCAGTTTTTCCTTGTGGTCCTTGTTTCAAGTTTTGCATACTATGTTGTTCCAAACTATCTGTTTCCATCTATAACTGCTCTCTCCTTTGTTTGCTGGAAATGGAAGCACTCTGTCACAGCTCAACAGATAGGTTCTGGACGTGGTGGCCTTGGCATTGGCTCATTTGCAATAGATTGGTCCACTATATCTGGCTTCTTAGGATCTCCCTTAGCCACTCCTGGGTTTGCTATAATTAACACCACTGTTGGGTTCTTCATAACTGTATACATTCTGATCCCCATAGCTTACTGGTCCAATCAGTATGAAGCCAGACGGTTTCCGATCATCTCCGCAGACGTGTTCGACGACAAGGGACAAAAGTACAATGTCAGTAGAGTTTTGAATTCTGCAACATTTGAATTCAATGAAGAAGGCTACAACAGCTATAGCAGAGTCCACCTCAGTATCTTCTTTGCTTATACTTATGGTTTAAGTTTTGCTACTTTGGCTGCTACCTTGTCTCATGTCGCACTTTTCTACGGAAGGTACGTCTCCTGTTCTGCCATTTCTTAGCCTGCAAATTCTGTCACAGTCTGCTGATCCTGCTTGTTTATTATATCTGCAGAACTGTTTGGAAACAAACTAGAGCAGCAATGGGTGACAATTTTGGGGATGTTCACACTAGAATAATGAAGAAAAACTATGATGCTGTCCCTCAATGGTGGTTTTACACTCTACTGATCATAGTCACAGGCCTTTCGATGCTTACTTGTGAAGGGTTTGGCAGAGAGTTACAGCTTCCCTACTGGGGCATTCTGTTTGCAGGTGGCTTGGCTTTCATTTTCACTCTTCCAATTGGTGTCATAACAGCTACCACTAACCAGGTCCGTAAACTTGATTGTTCGTAGTGTAAAGTTTCCACCAGGTTTTTTCAAGCTTACTCAGATTCTCTTAAAACAATTTTTTTTTTTAAATTTGAATAATTGCAGCAACCAGGACTGAATGTACTCACTGAGCTTATCATCGGATACCTGTTTCCAGGCAGACCCCTTGCAAATATGGTATTTAAGAACTATGGTTTCGTTAGTATTTTCCAGGCAATCAATTTTCTCTCAGACTTCAAGCTAGGACATTACATGAAAATACCTCCCAAGTCAATGTTCATAGCGCAGGTAACTTTAACTACCAAGAGCTTCTCCTAACTTCAGATTCCAATAAACCAGAAACCATTGCAGACTAACTTAAGTTTCTTTCGGATTGAATAGTTGATAGGAACTCTGGTTGCATCGACAGTTTACTTTGGAACGACATGGTGGCTTCTCACCTCTATACCTCATATCTGTGATCCCTCCAAATTGCCTGTTGGAAGCCCCTGGACGTGCCCTTGGGACAACATATCCTACAATTCCTCCATCATCTGGGGCCTGGTCGGACCACTGCGAGTCTTTGGCCGTTTAGGATTTTATTCCGGGATGAACTATTTCTTTCTCATAGGCTTTGCTGGACCATTCATAGTCTGGATCTTCTCTCGCATGTTCCCCAAACAGAAGTGGATAAAACTTATCAACTTGCCTATCATACTATCAGGAGCCGGAGTCATGCCAGCAGCCAAAGCTGTGAACTACATCTGCTGGATTGCTGTAGGAATTGTGTTCAACTTCATTGTTTACAGGAGGTACAAGAGCTGGTGGGCTCGACACAACTACATCCTATCAGGTGGATTAGATGGTGGAGTGGCCTTCATGGCTATCTTGTGCTATTTCACATTGCAAAGCAAAGACATCATGGGACCAAGCTGGTGGGGTCTGGAGTTGTCTGACCATTGTGCTCTGGCAAGTTGTCCAACTGCTCCAGGGATAGAAGTTGAAGGCTGTCCTGTCTTCAATTGATGTAGTGCAGTTTTTTATGATTACTACAGCTTAATGTAGCCATATACTCTGTATATATGACGATCTCTTCACTGAAGGAAGAGAGTTACGTTTGGGGGTAACTTCTGTTGTTTTGAGGTCCGTAGATTGAATATTATAACTAAACAAATACAGGAGCGAGAGAGAATCAAGTAATAAACGATAACGTATTCAACTACAAGTTTGGAACTGAATTCTAACTTGTCAATTCGGTTTTGAGAATATCTTCAACTCAAACCAATATTGTGGCATTAACCCACCTATGGCTTCCTCGATTCACCTTCGTAATGTCAACTGAAATAATTGTAGAGAAGTGTGTTAATGCATCTTCCGAGAATATTAAGGTATGTTAAATATTGGTCTGGTTAATTGTTTTGGGCATTATTTGTAATTGGATATATTTAGTATATCATTAGGATAAGAAATTTACTCGTGTGTGATTCTTGAAGATAAGATAGCGTGATGATTTATTGGAGGTAAGATCACCATGTTTATTGAAGATAATGCAGTAGATTTTTGATAATTTTCAGCAATTTGGGCTATCTTTGACAGCTGCAATTTCAGGGATTTTAAGCAATCTTTGTTGCTATGTTCCAAATGCATAAATGTGGATTTTTGGACAGTTATATTACCATTCTTTTAGTTGAAAAATGAGCAGAAGTTTTTTCAGTTTAAAAAAGCGGTTAGTGGTAACCATTGAATAAGTTTCTTCGGCTTGAGTTGGGTTAAACGCATGAAATGTATTTACATCATCACCGTCTTCAAATAAGATATTTTCTACAATAGCCCCATGAATAGCACATAGTAAAGCAGCGTCCAATACACCGGCAACTCCTATCATATGAAATGGATTCAATGTCCAATTATGAAACCTTGGAAAAAGAGGATGAATCGAAATATAGCTGCTACGCCAAAATTAGGCGCAAATAACCAACCGCTATACTTTTGTGGGTTTTCGGTAGTGAAACACTTAGTCCGTCGATGATTTCATGAAGCTACTATGTGTGGATTGATCGATGGTTATTCTCAATTTACAGCAGATATTGTTCTACAACTTCCAATACTTTCAGTTGATGAAACTGCATATTTAGGAGAGTGTTTTTATCTCAAGTGTTTTCTTGTTAACGTTACTTTGATTCATTCCCTTGAGTTTTTACTCTCATCTTTATTATCATTATTGTTGAAAAAAAATCATCTATTGAAGCTAGCACGAGGTGGTAGTGCTATTAAGAGTGAAATACTTTCACGGAGTATAATGACGAGTGGATAGTGTCAAAGGATGAGTAGTGTCAGCTCAATAAAGTCTTGTACACAATTATTATACTTTTGTGAAAGTGATTAAGCATATTTAGGCCAGGTGTGTTGAACTGTATTACCAAATTTCGGTTGTTAATTTATTTGTTGCTTATTTGATTTTTCTACCTGCATTTTAATTCTGAAAACAACTACGACAGAACATATATGTTGCAGAACTACATCATTAGGATTTTTCAAGCTAATTGCTCTTTCAACACTTACAAAATTTCCAGATTTTGCACTTGAGCTGCAACTTTACAAGGTTTCCTTATACAAAATATCACCATGAAAGACAGAAACTAAGTTTCGTGTTGCAAATACCTTTTCAAGTTATTGCCAACTATTAATTATATCTTTGTTGCCAAATTGACACCATGTCGTTTTTGGCAGCTGGAGGTCGTCGTCCATGGCAGACCACTACCACAAGATCGGTGGGTACCAATATGGGAACTCCCCAGCTGGGAAATCCTTTTGTTAATGTCACTCAGACTGCAGCTCGTCAGGCCACACCATCTGGGATTTCTACTTTGCCCATTCAAAAGTTATCACTAGCGGAGCGAGAGGAACGCACTTCCAAGGGACTTTGTTGGAATTGTGACGAAAAATATGTGCCGGGCCACCGTTGCAGACATCGATTTCTCGCCTTACTAGGGACCGACGATTGGGACGATGAACAATTCACGGATACTCTTATGGATGATACAGTGGTTATGTCAAGGGATGTCTCAAGTATTAACACTCTTGCTGGATCACCGAACCCTCGGGCGCTTAAGGTGACAGGTATAATTTCGGGTGTTACCGTCCAAGTCTTAATTGACGGTGGGAGCACGTATATTTTCATTCATCCGGCTATTGTTGAAAAACTTCGATTGCAGGTGACATCAACGCCTCCTTTCCGTGTGTATGTTGGTAATGGGGAGTCGTTACCTTGTACCCATAAGTGTGATCACACTACATTGGTTCTTCAAGGCCACACCTTTGTTGTAGATTTATTTGTTCTTGGAATTCATGGTCCGGAGGTTGTCCTCGGAGTACAGTGGCTTCAGGGTTTGGGTAAGGTTTCACACGATTATGCGGAGCTCACGATGGAATTTATGCATGGCAATA
>JAOTBA010000003.1:3894522-3905848 GCA_025629845.1 Erythroxylum squamatum | reverse complement strand
TTAATAATTATTAAATTAATTTTATAAATTAAATTAAAATTGTGATTATTATTTATTATTATGATTTTTGGAGACAAATTAAAAATATGCAGTACAACTGTACAATATAACAATGGACTATTTTGTAATTTTTAAAAAAATTAGGGACTATTTCATAAATTTAAAAAATTACCCGAAACGGTATCCAATATTAATTGGTACAGTACCGTACCAGAACTCAATCCGATACTAAGTCCAGTACGTTATTTGCAACATTGATATATATATAACATTTCTCATTATTTATTCATTTATATAAACGGATTTTATCAATTATTTTCTTTTAAGTTCTGTTATTATCATACTCATGTATTAAAACTCCAGTTAATCTAACATAATGTCTATATACCCTTAAATTAAGAGGACGGATGATATTAATTATCTTAATTTTAAAAAATTTGGACGAGTTTGAGATTCATCAGAACTTTTAATAAAATATTTTAAAAATGAATCTAAGACTCTATAAATTGATATTTTAAGAGAATTATCTTTTTCAATTTTTTGAGTTCAATTATTAAAATAAACAATACTAGAATTTCTCGTCCAACACATTAAATTTAAGAAAATGTGAGTGATCTAATTATAAGAGTCAATCTTATTGAGAGTTTTTCCTCTTCAAAAGGTTGTAGATAAACATTACTGCAACTCATCTAAAATTTTGAAAATGATGAATGATCTAATGTGAAAATATATTAAAACCTGCAAAAATTAAGTGGATTAATTTCAATATTTGATTTTAATTTGTTAATTGATTAATTCACTTAGTCTGGGAACAATTGCTTGTGTGCAACCGGTAATTGATTGATGTTTTCGATAGATTCACGTGAAAAAATATTAAAAGATAAAAATAAAAATAGATATAATAGATAATAATAGTAATAAAATAGATAATACGATAAATATAGAACAAAGAAAAAATAAGAATAATACACAAAGAAGGAAGGAGATAAGTAAATAAATAAATTAAGCAATTGATTATAAATAATATTTAAGCTAAATAATTAAGAGAAAAATAATCGCTATAACCTCTTCCCGATACTTCTTAGACTTTTCTTTTTTTTTTTTAAGCGTTATGTCTTCGATAAATTTCAACATAATCATAACATATTTTATAACGTCTTCTCGGTACTTTTTAGACCTCTTTTTTTCTTTTTACAATCTCTAAATAATCTCTAACGACCACCTTTTAATCATTAATATTAATCAAAACAATGGCTCTAAACCACTTGTATTATTATTATTTTATAAATTACCAGGAGATTCCAATTGTTCATGGTCGCTCTCTTCTTTGTTTACTCGAATCCTCGGTGACATCTCATTGTTTCATCAGTTTGAAGTCGAGACAAGCAATAGAAGCTTATACTATCTTCAACCATGTTCAGTAGATACTTCTACTCTCAGTGGATCAATTACACTTATATTAACAATTTTTTGAAAGCATCTGTAATTTTAATTTTATCAAAGGCATCTATTTGGTTGTATGTTTATTTCATATGAAATCAATATAAAATTTTACTTGCAGGATTTTAGTTCCATCTTGTAAGAAAATAATAAGGGAATTGCTGCATAACCACTGAAGATGACAGGCTTCAACTGCAGTTATCCTTTCTACCAAAGATTATGTCTGTGTCTTTCACATCAGTAATTAGTCTCTTGGAGACTGTCAAAACAAGAGGAGGATCATATACAAATATGATCATCGTTATGGATTCTAATATTTGGAACTTTGTTAAGATTAGAAATGAAACCCGGCATGACAGGAATAAGCTACAGTAAAGAGGATCCATGAAAAACTGAAGTGAAGGTATAGGGAAGGAACATTAATGAAGATTCTTCTGCTGTCCTGTCATGATTCATTACAAAAATATCATCTTGCAATCAATTGTCACAGGTTATGCTCATCTTTGTTACATCTGAAGAGTCTGTCTGATAAGAATGCCAATTCTGGCTGTTTCTTCCAGCTAAAGATGTAAGATTCCAGTAATCACGTTTTTCTTGAACCAATTTGTGTGATAAGAAAACAAACAGATACATTACAGAAATGATTAAACAGATATGTGATGTTGTAAACAGCAAGCAGAAAGGACTACAAATATAGAGCTAAGAAGCCATATTCCAAGTTGTCTTTGATGTTATCAGGATTGAACTAGTATCTCTAAGGTGGAAAATGCCGGTTCAGAAGGGCTTGGAGCACATAGATTCGTACGAGCTGAAGCCACTCAGTGAGGGAAAGAAGCTTGGGCCTGGTATTCTACTTCTCAGTTTCACAGACTAAAAACCAAGTTTCAGTTTTTTCATTTCCTCGATAAAACCCTTGCAATGTTTGCTAAATATATTTCTTTTATTTTGCTGATACGTGCCTTTTCTTTCTTCAGAAGAGATAAATGATTCTCCAATTGAACAAGTGAGACTCACAGTTCCTATAACAGACGATCCAACAATACCATGCTTGACATTTCGAACATGGCTTTTAGGGATCACTGCTTGTGCTACGTTGGCCTTTCTGAATCAGTTCTTTGGTTACCGTCAAAACTCGATATATGTATCATCAGTTGTAGCTCAGATTCTGGTACTTCCAGCAGCAAAATTTATGGCTGCATCATTTCCTACCAAATTAGTAACAATTCCAGGAACAAAATTGTCATTCTCATTAAATCCAGGGCCCTTCAACCTGAAAGAGCATGTTCTGATCACTATACTTGCAAATGCAGGTTCTAGTTCTGTATATGCAGTAAGTATCATTACTGTAGTTAAAGCATTTTATCATCGAAGGATACATATAGTGGCAGCAATGATGTTGACACAATCTACCCAGGTGAGTTCTGTAGCACTTAAAAGAGCCTCAAGTACCTGATGCATGTTCTTGTAACATCTAATGCTAAAAGTGACAAATCATAACTAATCTTCCCAGTTATACATGGGATTTTCCTAGTGAAGGAAACACACAATACGTTATAAGATTATCTATAAATTCTGTCAATATTTGCAATACCATGATAAAGAAAACTCTCGCAGTGTTTCCTATTTTTAACGTACCACCTATATTCAGCTGCTTGGATTTGGATGGGCTGGACTGTTCCGAAAGTTTCTTGTAGACTCGCCTTACATGTGGTGGCCTTCCAATCTTGTTCAAGTCTCCCTCTTTAGGTGCCTCCTGTTATCTATATTTGCATATACATCCTGACAATAAAAAGTCTTTTCTCTAATCATTTGGCTTTTGAACCTGTAGGGCATTGCATGAAGTTGAGATTAGGCGTAAAGGAGGCTTAACAAGGCTGCAGTTTTTCATCATCGTTCTTACATCAAGCTTTGCATACTATGTTGTTCCAAACTATCTGTTTCCATCTATAACTGCTCTCTCCATTGTTTGCTGGAGATGGAAGCACTCTGTCACTGCTCAACAAATAGGTTCTGGTCTTGGTGGCCTTGGAATTGGCTCATTTGCAATTGATTGGTCTACTGTAGCGGGTTTCTTAGGATCTCCCTTAGCCACTCCAGGCTTTGCCATACTCAATACAACAGTTGGGTTCATTGTAATTCTCTACATTTTAATCCCCGTAGCATACTGGTCCAACCAGTTTGAAGCGAAACGGTTTCCCATTATTTCTGCAAATGTGTTTGATGACAAGGGACATGTATACGACGTCAAAAGAGTTCTGAATTCAACATCATTCCAATTCAATGAAGAAGGCTACAACAATTATAGCAAAGTCCATCTCAGTATCTTCTTTGCTTATGCGTATGGTCTAAGTTTTGCAACATTGGCTGCTACCTTATCTCATGTTGCCCTTTTCTATGGAAGGTACCACTCATCAATATTTAAGGCCAGCTACATATATCACCCATTATCTGCTTATCCTGCATTTTGATATACATCTGCAGCACAATTTGGCAACAAACTAGAGCAGCATTTGGTTCCAATTTTGGTGATGTTCACTCAAGAATAATGAAGAAAAACTATGAGGCTGTCCCTCAATGGTGGTTCTACACCCTCTTAATCATAGTCACAGGGCTTGCCATGATTGCATGCGAAGGATTTGGCAGAGAGTTGCAGCTTCCTTATTGGGGCGTTCTTTTCGCAATGGGCTTGGCTCTCCTTTTCACTCTTCCAATTGCTGTGATTACAGCTACAACAAACCAGGTATGAAACCTTGATTGTTGTATTCTCATGCTTCCCCCTCGAGCTTTCGAGCTTACTCAGATTGAAATCCTTTTGCAGCAACCAGGACTGAATGTACTCACTGAGCTTATAATTGGTTACATGTATCCCGGCAGACCGCTCGCAAATATGGTTTTCAAGACCTATGGTTTCATTAGCATAGGGCAGGCAATCACTTTCCTCTCAGACTTCAAGCTTGGACATTACATGAAAATACCTCCCAAGTCCATGCTTTTGGCACAGGTAACTTTTAGTATAGACAAACATCTACTTCTAGCCTTTGGCACATAACTAACTCAATTCTCTTTTGCTTTGTATAGTTAGTAGGAACTACAGTTGCATCCACAGTCTACTTTGCCACAGCTTGGTGGCTCATCACCTCAATACCTCATATCTGTGATCCATCAAAATTGCCAATTGGAAGTCCATGGACTTGCCCCTTGGACAACATATCCTACAATGCCTCCATCATCTGGGGCCTGGTCGGACCGCTGAGAATCTTCGGTCGTCTAGGATTCTACTCTGAGATGAACTATTTCTTTCTCATAGGCTTTCTTGGACCATTCATTGTGTGGATTCTCTCCCGGATATTCCCTGAGAAGAAGTGGATAAAACTTATTAACGTGCCTATCATACTATCAGGCACCGGAGGCATGCCAGCAGCCAAAGCTGTGAACTTCATATGCTGGATTTCTGTAGGACTTGTCTTCAACTTGATTGTTTATAAGAAATACAAAAGCTGGTGGGCTCGATACAACTACATCTTATCAGGTGGATTAGATGCTGGTGTGGCTTTCCTGGCAATACTCTGCTATTTCACATTGCAAAGCAAAGACATCATGGGACCGAGCTGGTGGGGTTTGAAATTGTCCGATCACTGTACTCTGGCAAGCTGTCCAACTGCTCCCGGAATTGAGGTCAAAGGGTGTCCTGTCTTCCATTAATCGGGTGTTCAAGGATCTCTTCTTCTTGTACTTCTATGTTTCCAATTCTTTACACATAAAAAGCACTCCGCTCTGCGAATGCTAAAAGTACAGCGGAAAACTATCATAATCTAACGGTTTTGTTTTCAGACAGGGAAATGGAGTTCATCAGTTGCACACCTAATCGGTAACTTTTTCCAGATCTAATCAGGAGATGAAAAGGTGGCAGTACTTAATTTTGTAAGTGTAACCTCAGGATTATCAAAATCTTTATTTGTTGCTTCTTTCCCTTTTTTTACTTCTTTCCCAAACATAAGTGAAACATGAAACTCAACATTATGCGAGGAAAAGACAAACCTTTCCCACTAGATTGATAGTGCAAGAGCAGAGGTAGTTGCATATAATAACAGATAACCAACGCATAAAAACATTGTAAGTTACAATGCAGCAACCAAGTTTGCAAGTGGAACATTCTTAAGGTAGTTGTCCAAAGCTACGATAGGCGGATGAGTCAACACAGTGAAAAGAATAGCAATCACTACCCAAGTAAACAGGAAGATTGAAAGTAAGAACAACATATTCCTTAAACCAACAAACTAATGACAAACATAAGCAACAGATTTCCAATGAAACTTAAGGCAGCAACATCAGCAGCAGAAGACGAGGTTTTTGCACCATTGCCTTTCATAATCACTCTGCCACCGTTCTTGCCTCCCCCACCGCCCCCGTAACTAGGTTTAGCTGCCGTTAATGCTAACACCAAAACAATGACAGCTAAGACGAGGACAATCCTGGACTGGTTTGTTGCTGAAAGATTGAACATCTTCACGTCCTTACACAGCTCCCACACCAACAGTTTCTTCTCCCTCAAACCCTGTTGTGACCCTTTTTATTCACAATCTTCTTGAGCCATACTTTAAGCATATGATCCCCACATTTTATGAAGATAATGTGTTAGAGAAAGCCATGCCTTTGTGAGAAAAGCGAAAAGCTCCAGAGATGCTCGTAGAATAAAGTCGTCCTCTTTTTATTCTTTTGACGGAAAGCTGTAATTAGGCAGAGTGTACTAATTATTGGACTAAAGGTCCTAATTAAGGTAAATTTTGTTGATTTGTTTGTAAATGTAAATATTATTTGAGGAAAAGGAACAAATAAATTAATCAAATTCAAGTATTATGTGTACTGTAAAATTTTGATTTATACCGATTTATATGACACAAAATAGATAAATTTTATAAATAAATTTATACCGGGTACCATCCCGAGTAATTTTTAAATTTATGAAATAATCCCTCAATTTTTTAAAAAAATTACAAAATAGTTCATTACCATATTATATAATTATATTGTATATTTTTAACCATGTCTTCAAAAATTATAATAATAAATAATATTATAATTTTAATTTAATTTAATTTATAAACTAATTTAATAATTATTAATAAATATAATTATATTTAAAATTTCAAATAAATTTTGACTTGATAATTAAAATATATAAGATAAATATTAGTTTATAAATAATAAATTTTAAATTATTTATTTTTAAAATAAAATATTTTTATTAATACATTATTAATAAATATTATATAAAATATTAATATAAATTTAAATAAAATAATTTATTTTTAAGTTTTATTTAATTTATAATTATTATTAATAATAAAAAAAATTATTTTATTTTAAAAATAAATAATTTAAAACTTACAATAATTATAAAAATTGAAGTAAATAAAATAATTAATTAAAAAAATTTAAAAAAAAAAGAAAAAGAAGAAGAGGCGGGAGTTGAAGAGGAAAAGTTTTAAAATTTTACAAAAAAAAATCTCTTCATTTTTTAAATTTTTTTATACCGGCCAATATTTAACCAATATTTTGAATACCGATCGGTACCCAATACAACTGACCCCGATTTTATATCAGTACCGGCCGATATGTACCGGTATCCAAAACACTGGGCAGGCCAATAAGATAGTCTCGTATACAATTAATGACCCTCTCTTCGCTGAATTGCCGGAACTTATTACTATATTCATCTTTATTCAGTCAAGGAAACACACAACAGTTCTAAAATTGCACTACTTGATGATGTGATTATTAACAGATCAATATCATAGTTTAGATCGTCCCGCCGTCCCGACTGACCTGCAAAATGCATAACGGTCCGTGATTTACCAAAAGGAGCAAGGTATCATCCTTCATTTAACCACAGATGAAGATGAAACAATCAAGAAAGCGAATTTCCGTAATCAAGTTTAGAGGGCTTACATAAGTTCAACAACAAGAGCAGATGCTCCTCCTCCGCCATTGCAGATGCCACCGACCCCATACCTTCCGTACTTATGTCTCAAAATCTACAGCATGATCATATTACTCATGCACTCCTGAAGCGATGACTTTCAATTACACAACAAAGAAACTAAAGTATAGCATTAACCACTTACCCCTAACAATGTGATCAAGATACGAGCCCCACTACATCCTATCGGATGTCCCAAAGAGACCGCTCCACCATGAGCATTCACTTTTTCCTGCATTTACAAGGATTAGAAAACCTATAGCCCTTGGGACAACTACAGAGCATTAAATCCACAAAACTGATTGAAACAGCCATAATGTAATCCAAACTTGGAATCAAGATTAAGAAAGAAATCAATAATAAAGCCGGTTATTGGCTCACGGGATTAAGACCAAGTAGCTTTTGATTAGCAAGAGCCACGACCTGCACGGAAAGAGCAACCAAGTAAACAGTAAATTAGCATTTTCAGTAAAATATTTGTCAAATGGATGTAGAAGATAATTTCTTACAGAAAAGGCTTCGTTGATTTCATAGTAATCAATCTGAGAAGCTTCTAGACCCGCATTTGAAATAGCTTTGGGTATCGCCAGGGCCGGGGTGGTTGTAAATAGCTCAGGGGCCTACAGAATCAATTTTGTTAGAAAGATTCCAAGTTATCGAAGCTTCTGCTTCATCAAGACCACGATTGTACAAAACAATGTATTTGAACAACCTGAGCAGCATCTGCAAATCCTCTAATCTTAGCAATCACTCCCAACCCAAGCTTAAGTGCTTTTTCACCACTCACCAGCACTAGTGCAGCTGCACCATCACTGTTAATGGAAAGGGCATCCATTGGTGACGGAAAAATAAAATATGATCTTTCTACAGCAATGATAATTAATACAGAACAAAATACTATAAACTGAAAATAATATCTCCATGTTTTTGCCGTCACATTTGAAATTAAATCCTTCAAATGGGAAGCCTTGATGATCAACCACTGCTTTAGAGCATAATGAAGGGTATCATATTAGGGAAGAATCTGATTCAACACGATGGTACAATGATAACACGCTATAGAAAAAGTAGGCACCAAATTATTCCTCAAGTACACAGCATGGCACGATAACAAGACCACAGTGGTCATGCATGAGCTCACATAGTCACGCTGAAGATATGTTTTGTCCCCAAAGGCAATCACATATAAGCAGTCAACAAGGACCATAACTTCATGCAAACTCAAAGAGAGAGAGAGAGAGAGAGAGACAAAGAGGGAGAACCTGATGCTAGAAGAATTGCCAGCAGTAACAGAACCACTATTCGCCTTGAAACTTGGTTTAAGCTTCCTAAGTTTCGCAGCATCAAACTAGCAGGATGACATAAAACAATATTAACTAATACATTAAATATACTTTTTGGCTTAAAAGAGAAATAGAGAAGTGATAGTGAGGTGCTGTTTATTTAAAGGAATTGAAGAGAGGATGAATAGAAATGTGAATGTTACACTAAAGCATAAAGAATACTGCAACAAGTAAGCCAGGAACTCAAGTTGATGGACCCCGTTTCCAGAGCCCAACATCTGGAGTCCTAAACCTTGAGCTTATTACCCTGTAGGGTCAAAACCAACATTTCCCAAAGATAGTGTGCCCACACCAGTTAAACACCAAAATCTCAACTTGACCTCATCAAAGAAATCGTAGCTCTAGGTCTTTAATTTGTTTTGAAACAAGAAACATCCCACTTGGAGTTTTACCCCTCAAGTTATACATAATAAGCTAAATCGTGATTATACCCCAAGCATGCTCTCCCATCCGACCCCTCACTTACTCTAATGCAACTTCCTAAAAATGACTCCAAAAGATACAAATTTTCATAGGGAGACAGTAAAAAAAGTTAGAAATCTATTGGTTTAAGAATCACTTCATTTGGGGGTCGGATGAGGAAGTTGTAACCGAAAGAAATCAAACATGTTTATATCATTAATCAATTTGTACCTACCTTGGCGCAATTGCCATAATTTTCTCTACAGATTTTTGATTGGCTAAGTTTTAGGCTGGCTTGAAAGAGGACTTCAAAATCTACAACTCTCATGAAGACCCCGAAGACCATTCTATCGTCTGGAGGGTAGAAAAATGGAACAGACCATATGATGTCATTTTGAGACGGAAGTGACGTCATTAGACGATACAAGGTTGGAAAACTTTCCCTAAAAATATCGGATTAAGGTGTTCTTTATATGGTTAGAAAGAAGACTTCAAGGACTACAACTCTTATGAAGACCTCGAAGACCAATTCTTTCATCTGAGAGGTCAAAAATAGAACAGAAGGTAGGATGTCATTTTGAGACGGAAGAAATGAATAGTAACTGAGACGATAGAGTGAACAGTACTGAGACAATAGGAAACTAAGACGGTCAAACTAAGACGATGCTGACGTCATACTAAGACGATGATGACGTCATTTTGAGACTGAAGCAGTGAACTGTAATTGAGACGATAGGAAACTAAGTCAGTCATACTAAGACGGTCAAACTAAGACAATGTTGATGTCATACTAAGGTGATGATGACGTCATCTTGAGACTGGAGCAGTGAACAGTAACTGAGACGATAGGAAACTAAGACGGTCAAACTAAGACGATGCTGACGTCATACTAAGATGATGATGACGTCATTTTGAGACTGAAGCAGTGAACAGTAACTGAGACGATAGGAAACTAAGAAGTTCAAACTAAGACGATGCTGACGTCATACTAAGACGATGATGACATCATTTTGAGACTGAAGCAATACTAAGATGGAACAGTAAAAAGTGCATAACTTTCAACTTAAACGTCCAAAATTTTTATGCTATATACCGTTGGAAAGGTAAAAGAAAGATCTACAACTCTCAAGAAGAAAATTTTGCCTAAATCATCCCAGAACAACCCAAAAATCTCCCTGAATTTGGTACACAAAATTTCCCTCTTATGAAACCTTACAAATCATGGAAGAAAGCAAAATCATATATCAATAGCATCAAATGATCGTAGTTTTTACAAAGCTTTAGTAGGCATTTCAAGCCCCAAAACATCAATGTTTCGAAAATCTCAGATACAAAAGATACTTGAACAATGAACTACTCAAAATGCAACTAAAGCCTTGGTTTCACGATTTGCTTAAAATACAACAAAAATCTAAAAGTGGAGTGATGCCCTCGGCTCTTCACCTGCTTGTGGGGAGGAAAGTGAGGGTGAGCTTGAAGCCCGTGGGTAACAATTTTACAGTTTGCAACAAGCAAAGACATTTTTAATACACTTTCAATGCAGAAATTGTATGTGTATGCCAAAAATCATGGATGCATTACTCCTATCAACTTATCATGAACACATAAACATATTAAATGGTTTGGGTAAGTCCAAAACATGATGCACTACACACTTCCAATGAAATGGTCCTGTGTAGTCGTGAATTCTTGAGGGAGTCCTTGAGGGAGCTCCATGTCACTAGCGGGTAGGCGGGAGAAGCGTATACTTGGGTCAACGTGCACGTGACGATTCTTGAGGGACTACCACAAACTCACATAACACATAGATTTCCAAAATCTTGAAAGCTTGATGCCCACAAAGGCACATTTTCTTGAAAACTTGCTTTTCATAAGCTTGTTATATCTTAAAAACTATTTCCAAAAGTATGGTTTCAAAATCATGTATCATTTCAAAGAATCATTCTAATAAAGACAACTTTCCATGTATCATTCCACAAATCGTGTATAAGCATGTAGGAAAAATCTTGTAACACTTAACAACATTAAATGCACATGAATGAGGTGGTTGCAAAATTTATTTACTATCATTTATTGACAAAAACTTTTGTTAGCTTATCGCCTAACTATAAAAGTGAAACCCACCTTGAAGTCCTTGACTATGGCTTGTTCAAATATGCCT
>JAOTBA010000003.1:3868594-3894422 GCA_025629845.1 Erythroxylum squamatum | reverse complement strand
TGCTTGGGGTATGATCACGTTTTAGCTCATTAAGTTTATCTTGAGGGGTAAAACTCCAATTGAGATGTTTCTTGTTTCAAAACAAATTAAAGACCTAGAGCTACAATTTCTTTTATGAGGTCAAGTTGAGATTTTGGTGTTTAACTGGTGTGTGCACACCATCTTTGGGAAATGTTGGTTTTGACCCTACAGGGTAATAAGCTCAAGGTTTAGAACTCCGGATGTTAGACTCCGAAAACGAGGTCCATCATGTTAAAAAAAATTCAGGGGCCAACACAAGTACCTGCCAACCTATGAGCAATAGATTTAAGCAACAATGAAGTTGCAACAATCTAAGTAGCATTAAGCAAACCAGTCCATGCAAGTGTTCCCAGCAACTTTATGTTACCTTTTCTAAACCTTCATCCCTGTCAACCAAAGTTGATGGTCTCCCCCTTCCTCCAGAAACTTCAACCTGCAAGTTAACAAAAGCCATATGGCCATGATTTTGAAAAAGAAAAAAAGTACAAACTGGGACCACGCCAGAATTAAAAACTCACTGGAACAATTTCCCAGGAGAAAAGACCAGCATTTTGAGCATCAATTCCACGTTCAAAGCTCCTAATAGCATATGAATCCTGCAATTCCATTGTAATTTGATGAGCATTTTGAATTCTGTGTTTAGAATATATAGTAATGTGGCTTTTAGCACTACCAACTGATAAACTAAATAGTTTCAAAATATTCTAATGAGGAAGAAGATATCAGATACGGAAAAGGATTAAAGCAGAATCCATTTGACTACTGAAGACAAACTGTTCACAAAGTTTTATCGATATGTGAATGCAAACCTGCTCTTGTCTGGTTATGGAATACTGATCAGCACAAATTTCTGCACAAATTCCCATTCCAAAGTCATTATACACATCCCACAGGCCATCTTTGAGCATGCCATCAATAATAGTGTCATGTCCTAATCGAGAACCCTTTCTGTGGAAAAAAAATAAAGGTTGGAATGATCATAAAGAAATATCACTGCCAAACCCATCCATCTTGAAAGTAACAAATGAGTCCAAACAAAAACACAGAACAGTGTTGAGTTACAAAACGGAAAAACATATCTGTATGCGACACATAAACTGGTTTAGCCACAGATAAAGCACCAAAAGAAGGGAAATGCCACGCAAGAATAGAGTTGTGAATCACATATGAAGAATGTAAAGGATAGACTTGAACCCAAATGAATTGCAAAGATGGACAATGAAATACCTAAGATGGTGATTAACAATGATACAGTGGGCAAAAATTACACCCAGAAGAAGAAGAGAGGACTCAATACAGGACAGAAAACACTTGAAACCATACAGCCTGACATCTAACTCAAACAAAACTAAACAGAAAACATTGGGAACGGACTTTATTTGGTATCACAAGTCTCTACACAAAGAGAATCCAACTGACCTATTCCTTAAAACACCAGTGACAAAATTATCACCAGTGATCTAGTTCACCTATCAAGTCTTCAGGAGTCCTCAATGATTATACACAGAAACACTATTTACCATCACATGACTCTATAGAAGTGACAGAAATGCAAACCTTGCTTCAACAATATACTTTGGCGCATTAGACATGCTTTCCATCCCACCAGCAACAACTACATCATTTACACCCAATTGGATCGACTGTGCAGCAAGCATAATTGCTGGTTCAAAAAAGGCAATGAACACACAATCATAAATTAATTTATAACGTCTCCATGCTAACAGCATAGTATCAACAACTACAGAGGAAAATGTTTGCATACTAACAGATCACCTTTCATCCCGGACGCACAAACTTCATTAACAGTGTTGCACACCACTGAATTAGGTATGCCTGCTCCTAAGGCAGATTGTCTAGCAGGAGCTTGTCCTAGATTTGCACTAAGAACATTGCCAAAGAAAACCTCCTGTACTAGTGATGGATCCACATTTGCCCTTTTAAGAGCACCTAGTCAATTCACACAAAATAATGATATAGCACTTGTGTGTCATTCGCAAAGGGAAAAACAACATTATTTATAACGTTTGAACGGTGGGATTTAATTACCTTTAATGGCTATAGACCCGAGCTTTGTAGCTGAGAAAGACGAAAGGGAACCCAGAAGACCACCAATTGGTGTTCGAGCAACACCTACAACGCAAACATCTGCACAAACCAAAAGGCTACAGCTAAGTCGTCCTATCACTAAGAATCAAAACCCGGATTAAATGCGTGACTCGGAAAGAATTACATAAGCCAAACTTCACAGCAGAAATCGTGCTCCAATCACAAATTATTAGAAAAAACAAGACATGAACAAGCATAGAGATAAAGATCAATAAAGTTTATGACAGTTCCCGGTTTGATATCATGCATTAGCTTTCGAAGTCGTTGATAATGTCAACAACTGAAAAGAAAGCAGTAACGATAATACTTACCGAAAGAATGAAAATTTTAAGAGATCAGAAAGTAAAGGAAAAAATCATATCGAAGATAAAAGGAAGAAGTGAAAGCAAATAGAAAGGAACCTCGAGGCTCTACAGAATCTGAAGAAGACATGGTAGAGTCCAAGTGATGGCGAAAGGACTAGGGGTAACCTACAAAGTGGTAAATATGGATACCCAGTTCAGAAAAAAGGTATCTTCTAACACATAACCAATTCAAGCTATCACCTTTCCAATGATTTCGAAGAGAGAAGACGTTATACCTCTAAGGAAAGTGAAGAAAGTCAAAAATTAAAGAGTTTTGGAAGGCAAAGCAAGACAGCATAAACCGGTATGCTTCCGTTTTAGGACAGACTCTAAATGACGTCAACATACGTTGTGATCTATCAAAATCTTTTAACAATTATATTGTAAATCGTGCCAATTCATTATTCATTTATTGGATGTAGATAAGGATTAATAATCGAGTTGAGTTGCATCAGGTAAGGCCGTAAGATATAGACTACATGTTAACGTGTTACTGTTCTGTATTCAATCTTCGTGAGTTCTCTCTCCATCAGTTTTACATCTCATAGATAGAATTTGAATGATATATTTTCTATTTCACCTACTGAATCACCATAGTCTGAATCCATTCTTGGCGGATTTCTTCATTTACAACCATGTTAGGTTTGTCATATTTGGTCAAGTTTTCCTTTCATCTTGTTATTTATATTTAAGATGGAAAGTTCAACACAAGTTTTTTTTTGGTAAAGTTCAACACAAGTTGTTTGATACAATCTAAGAAATATATCTGATTGCCAAGTGAAAATCAACGAAGATTGTAACCCAGTTACGAACAAAAAAAGAGAATGAGATCAATACGTAGCCAAACTGCTGGATTATCATGTTTATGCTATAACAATGTTTTGTAAAATGATAATTTTACTTGCTTTCTGCATTGATTTGAAACGGGCAAAACGGTTTTGAAATTAAAAGGGACAAGTAGGAATTACAGTGCACTGAGCCTCGATTAGATATACACATTCCATCTAAATGAATTCTGGTGTTTCAAGGGTGCTACATAGCAAAGTGGTTGCATTATCTTATCCGCTCTTCGGGCCACAGGTGAGAGCTGATATCTCAACTTGGTAAGGATATAAAGTGACTAATGGCAGAGAATTCAGCAGCATCTAGGCTGCCAAATAGACCATATAGCTGACAGGGAAAGAAGAGCTTATTCCTCTCAAAAAACATCAAAGAACAAGCCTGAAAGTAAGATTGATTCGGGTCGCCTCAATTTTTGCACGCTTAGGAACTGAATGGAGCCAATCCCTTTGAGTGTAACCTCCCATCACCAGCAATGATCCATGCTTTAGATTAAATGAGTATTGATCAGTATGGCTACTCTGTTTTAATCGTTTGCAAGCAGGCTGATCATCAGATCCTTTTCCTGTCAATCGCACCAAAAGAAGCAACAAATTTATGCCAGCTAATTAAAGTCGTGACAAAAAAGATCTACATACTCACCAAATCACTATAATAGAAACATAGCCCATATGCAAATTCATGGCAGCCCCTAAACCATGTTTAGATCCTAGAACTGAACACTGAAGCTAACAAAAGCAGAGAAACTCTTTTCAAACACATCAGGCTACCTTTGGGTGATTTTTCAGGCCGTTTCTTCAATAAAAATTCCCGATCACAGCCAAATGATACTGAGGCAATCTCTGGTGTTGGTCCATAAAGCTTCTCATCATCAGCATGCCAACCAACAGTATCATTCCCACCTTTATACCTATTCAATAGTAGGCTATTAAATCTACTTCCAGGAAGTGTTCTGTGGACCTTCAATATATATATATGAAATCAGTAGCTGCAACTTCTCAAGTCTCCAATATATTAGTTGACAGTATACTTACTGAATCCAGTATGTCCTTAAGCAAAGGATAATCATCCCAGGAGTATGCATGCGGTTTGTATCCACTATAAATCAATTCTGGCAATCCTGGACTTGCAACATAGCATGTATCTCTAGGCTGCACCATAAAGTCCCAATTATTATTGATTTCAGGTTCACAAACTCAGTCATAGTTCAAGATACTTGAATCCCCAAGTCTTTCAAATTCTGTTCATGGTAAGGACTCCCCAGACGTTTTAACAGAAACAAAAATAGTACAACCTAACCCAACAAGCTCACGACTTATCCAATCCAAGAAATGTCCGTCGCACATCCTCATCCAACCGGCACTAATCATACAATTTCTTCAAGAAACCTTGACAAATCTTCAGTATAATTACACTATGATCATAAAGTTTTAAGCAAAAATTGAATGTAAATGAGGATATTCCTACAAAATGAAGCACAAATAGCAGCAAGATCATAACTTCATCCAAGCTAACCCTTAAAGATTTAACATTTCCCTGATTACCCATCTTTCAGTCAACCAAAAAAATAAAGAAAAAGAAAGAGACGATAAAGGTGAAAACCTCATGAAGACCACCAAAACAAGGAAAAGGAACAACCAAGAAAAATATCCAATCAAAATATCAACAGGTTAAAAACCTGGACGCAGGAGCGACCAAAGACGCGAATGGTGGGACGGGTCCATGGTATGTGGGTGTTGAGGAAATCGAAAAACTTCCATGATTGGTCGAAGGATAAGAACCTGGGAATGTAAATAACATGGCTTCCATTTCCAAGATCGAGTGTTTGTTTCTTCATTTCACTCACCTCCTCATCGGCTTCTGCTTTTGTCTTCTGCGAGACTGCTTTGAATTTGAAGATCATTAACACGACACTTTGAATCCCAGCCCCAGGCCTTTGATTAGTATAAATTTAAAATGCACACACGTACTAACTTTTGGACTAATATAAGGCTAAAGAATGAACTTTTTTAATTTTTTTCATAATATTCCTATTATTTTTTCTAAATTAAATTAATAATTTGGTCCAACATAAATTTTAAATTTTAAATGCACTCTAATAGAAATAATTCTTTTAAAAATAAATTATAAAAATTGGCAATTTTAAATATTAAAAATTTAACATTTTCATGCAATAATTTATTCAAGAAATATAAATTATTAAAATATAAACAACAACAACAATAATTCAATAAAAATCTCTTTGAACCACACAATCTGACAAGATCTAATAATACACAGTCTTACACTAACTAGTAGAGTATTCAAATATAAACCTTTATATTTCTTAAATAAACTATTGCATGCAGAAATTAATTTTTTATTTTTTACAGAATAAATCTTTCCAGTAATATTCTTATTATTAATCCGTATACTATTTACAAACTTTTGAATTAATATAACATTAAAGAATAAATTTTTTCAATGATATTCGTATTAATTTAAATAAATATAATTCGATTTAGACCGATCCAAAAAATTCAAATTAACTTTAATCAATAAAATAAAATATTATCTAATTTAAAATATAATTGAAAAAGAAAAAAGAATTCCTTGTCAACCTAATTCCAAGTTTTATGTTGGCTCTCCACAATTTCAGGAGGAACCCTAATTGCAAGGCTTTAAGGTATATTGACTTCATTTTATTGACTTGGACACATTTGAGCCCATTCCCTTAACCATAATCCAATTAAATAGACTACAGAAATGCTAAAACAGACAAACTAATGAGAGCATGCAAATGCAATATACACCTGAACCTAAGTGGTAAGACAAAGTATGTTCTTCGACATGATCCAACCAAATCAGGAAATGCATAAAATGGAAGTAGAAGATGAATGATGATGAACTCTATTTCCATTTGCAGAACTCTATTTGCAGTTGCCATTATGCTAAAACCTTTGAAATGCCTTCAGTACTTGACCAAATTTGCAACTCCAAAACCACTACTTCTGCTGGCCTCAGCTACAGTACATTGGAAATCTATGAGAAACACATGAAGGGTTGTTTGTGATTGTTAGAAGAAGAATTTTTATAATATCCCTGCATTCTTCACTACCCTGAATGAGTAACAGGAGGATTGATTAACTTTATCTTAAGTTCTATCTCTCCCGAGTCAACGGCGCGAAGCCTCAACCATGCGTTTTGCACAACCTCACCGTCTACACAACTAATGGAACTTTCACTAGAGAGACAGTTATCACTGTCCGGAACAACCTTTCTCAATTCCGTCTCCCCCGACGAAACATGAAGAATCTGCTTCAATCTAGCAGCAGAGACAATTGGTTGAAGGTTGAGATCAGCATGTCCCATCTTGTCATCTGCTTTGAATGTGTCTTTGTCAAAAACTTCCTGTTCAAAGCGAGTTTTGGCATAAATTTTATTCATAACTTGAAGGGCCAAGCAAAATTTGTTTAATTCCACTAGCCAATTAAATTCATGTAGTCCACATTAAACAGACTGAAAGGACATATTGAATTCCAAAATTTTTGAAACTCAACTCGCTAAATCAATTACTATTATAAATAGAATCAAGAAATTTGCCAAACCAATTTTAGAACTCCTGCAGGTTCAGTCAGGGAGAAACTTAGCTCCTCATTCCAGACTGGATTAAGGCAACTATTGATAACCTTGGTCTTAGCTGTCTGTGAAGGCAATAACATTTACTCTCAGTAACAATTGAAGGAAAAGACTCTGAAAAATTCATAGATCAAGCAACCAAAAAACACTTCAGCACAAAGCCTATACTGAGTGACAAAGACTAAGAGCAGAGCACAGCATTAAAGACAAGATAAAGTACATAACTCTGTAGCTTGGAATGAGAAATAGAATAACTCCCCCGTTCAACAAGCAAAGCAGCACCATAGGCTAGAGCTATCTTATATCTATCAAACAACTTTTCGGGAGCACAACGATTAAATAGAGAGCTAAGATAGCAAAGATATGAATGCTGTAATGAAAATGAAAAATCACACCATTTCAGATCAGTAAGCAAGGTAATTACTATATAAGAAGAGAGAAAATGTTAGTGCATCCACAAGGAAAGAATGCTATAATAAGAATCGCAGATCCTAGAATCACCTGATTGCCAAGCTTGACTATTACATAAGGATCACTAGTCTTGAAATCCCGGACCACCAACTTCTTTCCTCGCACAATTGTGACTTTTAGCAAGCCTAACTGCTCTGCCATACTAACACTATTATCAAAGCAACAGCAAGAAAAAGGAAAGCCTCTGCAAAGAAAAAGTAGAAGATTCCAAGACTTCAATGAGAAACAAAAACAGAATGTATGAGAAAGCTTGTTATCTTTGATCAAACAGAAAATATACGAAGTATAACAGAATCTGAGTTGCTGAAAACTGAAATATATTGCATGAGAAGTGGCGCTCAGGAAGCAAAAAGAGAAAGGAGGAGGAGATGGGCAAAAGAAGGAAATAAAAACATGGTCGAATGACGCTGATTCCAGCAGATTTTTCCTGAGAAGAATAAGATCTCAAGCACTTGGTATCACACCCATAAAAGTAAAGGATAAGAAAATTGAAAATAGGAAGAAGGCCTAAAAGATAAGACAATAGACGAGTATCAGGAACTAAATGAAGTCAACAACCTGCAGAAGCACAATCTCCAATAAGTTGGATTGCATCCTATTAACATAGGCTGTTCATAGCAACAACATATCATTAATCACTTCTACGTGAAAGCACTCAGGTAGATGGCAAACTCGAAAAGGTATCCAACTTACTTAGTTACGTGCATAAATGCAATAGTGAGGCTTGGATTTGAGATAAAAGCCAGAAGCAAATTGAAACAGGAAGAGATATGAAGGGAGGAAAAGAAAGGCTTAGATAACAAACATTATTACCATATAGCTCCAAAACCGTGGGAAGTAAAACAAAATGGTAGTCACTGAACTTTAACAAGCTAAAAGAAAAACAACCCCAGAAACTGAAAAAACCGAACCACAAAAAGCAATAATACAGGAAACTTAAATAAACTAAAACGGACGGAGCTCAAAAAACCAAGAGAAACCCACATAGAAACGGCCAAAACAAAATCAAAACTTACCAAAAGTACAAAGAAAGTTTGAAGCTTTTTGGTGGATTTAGAGAGGAGGTGTTAAAGAAGAGCTTGAGTTTAGTAGACCGAAGTGATATTATTGGATGGCAACTACCACGCGTCAGCCTTCTTGTCTACACATTTGTTAGTCGGCTGAAACCTCGTTTCCCAACATTTACCACCTTAGCCCGTTCATACACTGTGTAGTCTTCGATATCTCAATTTCTTTTCTTTCCATGTCCCTCCACCGTGTCTTCCTAACACATGGCTGTCTTTTCTTATTTGTTGAAAAATATCTCATCTAGATTTAATACAGATTAGAGAATATTCCTCGAAGAACAAGAACTCTTAACCTGTTAGACCAATTTATTATGTATTATGTCATATTTAAACAAAAAAGTGTAACTTGGAACCGTACCCTTAATTTTCTATATTACGCCACTTTGCTTTCTGCTCCAATTGAATTGTACTCCAATTGATTACCCACCATCCTAGTTCAGCCAGTTCAGGGATTATATTTTGTTATCAATATGAATGTGAATGTCATTAACTCGCGCCGTAAGGTATTGGATTAAGTCTCGTAATGAGCACGCTGTAAGGTGTTAGGCTAGGTACTGTATCAAACCGGAATATGGAACTGGAGCAAACTGCAAGTGACAACAACCTTTCTGCCGGGAGAGAAATGTAAGAGCGGGCAATATAATCTACACAAGGTGGCAAATAAGGCAGTCAATCTTCTATCACTTTGATGGATGCCAAAAAAAAATTTATCAACATATTGACATACAAGCACTATCACCAACTACCAACTGTACAAACCACCGCCAATTTCTATTTCATCAACTCCTAGTTGGTCAGAATGATGCACTAAACTACACTAGATCAACCATGACACCATAATCTAATCAGTATTCCAGGACAATTACAGGACATTTGACATTCCTATCACGATCAGGAGACGCCGTCTATTGTTACTTTACATTCGTACGTAATCAAGGGCAACCGACATGATTTTATTAGTATGTTTACATTGTTAAATCACCTATTGCCTTCTTGCTGCCTCTGCTGACTGCAACTGCACCGGAGTCTGGAAATCTAACAAAGTGCTTCAGCTTTTGCCATTCTTCTGGAGACTGATCTACCTTTAGCCTAGCCGCTTACTTTCGTCTCTTTGGTGCTGGTTTTTTTACCTTGTCTTTCCACTTGCTCTGAGATTAGCAAAATTAACAAGTGTTAAATCAAGTTTACAGCAGTTGATAATTATGTATGAAATAAATGTAGAGCTAATGCAAGTACCAGAGGCTCATCGTCAGAGATTTCAGTCTCCTCAGCATCCGAAGAATGAGATGATTCTATTGACAATTTCTCAGGGTTTGCATTGCCTTCATTTGCTTCCTCTTCTAAGGCTTCACTCAAATCATCTGCTTCTCTCTCCTCCAAAGCATCATCCTTTTTATTGGATTTTGTTTCTCCATCAGACAACTCTGAATGATTGGGGCTCTTCTCTGCTTCATCCAACGCTTTCCCTCTAGAAACTGATCCTTCCTTAACAGATCCCTCTACATCTGATAGGTTTTCGTTCACTCTGTTCGTGGGATCGCCTTCAGACACATCTGGGAGGAAATAAACCAGATATTTGGGGAACCGATAAGCAACATTCTCTAAAAGCTAGCTTTGCATGTCGCACATGACAGTGTATTAGAAGGTAAAAGAGTGTGACGATCACAATATCCAATCACATTCAAAAGTGCAACTACATCACTACCAACATAGAACTAAAGATTAATAGAAAAAAGAATACGCAAAACAAACCAAACAGTGGCATTAGTTTACATTAGGTTTTTGTGAAAACCTTTTGGAAGTTCCAAATCCACAAATTTGACCTTAAAAATTCCACAACTAACATGCCCTGGGAACTTGGAATTACAAGAATACGAGTCTCACCAACGGATGCCATGGTAGTTTCAGGATCTAATGATGCATCAGAATCACCTTTTTCCTTCGACTCTTTTTCCACCTTCTTAAAGTTTTTCTTGGGAGTTCTTTTTCCTTTCACCCTACAAAATTAAAAACAACATACTTATAACGCATTGAATTAAAGTAAAAAAAGAAAAAGTACAACGTAAAGGCTAGATTGGAGATGAAGCAATTTCTACTGACATTTTCATTGGTTTCTTCATTTGATTCAAACCAGCAGACCTCCTATTTCTATGTGGAGGTGACCTGTAAAACAGAAAGATTTCCATATAACTTCAATTCCATAACCAACCATGATATTGCCATAGAAGGAAAGGTATTGATATAAGCTTATACAGAAAGGGATGCAACAAGGACAAATATCCTTTATTACATAACAAGAAGAAAAAAAACGAGGATTCTACAACACAGAGAACACTTACCCTACTGCAGAAGAAGCACGCTGAGAAGAGTTCTTCTGAAATGGCAAAAGGAAAAATTACAAATGTAACATTGAAGTAGTTATTTTCTGGGACAACACTAGAATCCAGAAGCTTGAGGAAAGAATGCTTAATAAGATTACGGACCTTTGAAGGCTTACGATCAACAAGCTCCCAGCGCTCTTTATCTAAACGGAGTACTTCAACATCTCCATCATCATATAGTATCTGCAATAAGTAACAGATGTCATTCCAAAACTGAGCAACAAAAGTAGTTCCAATATGAATTCAGAGAGAGAGAGAGATAGACTTACCACATGTTTCCCCTTTAGAGGATCATAAGACTTAATCGTACCTTCATAAAACCTGCCAAATTAACCACAATGAACCCCACAAAATTAATCCAAAAACCTAAACAAATTTCTCAAAATCCATTGAAAGGAGAACTTTAGGTAATTACAGCTTTTGGTTCGTAAACTTTTAAATTTGGCACCTATCCTATTCCCATCATCTGAAACCTAACTACTATATGGAATCGTGAATTAATTAATACCGCAACACCACCCAGAAGTAGAATAGCAACACAGAAGCAGCTTAAACTGGGAAATAAAGTAGAGAGTCTAGTGAAAATTAGCAAAGAATACAAATGTTAAGAGATACTCACCAAAAAGCATCTCACAGCCATAAGCATATCAATTATAATTATATAAAGCATACATGTCGACTAAAGAACTAAAAAATCTTGCAATAATGTAAAGAAAGAGGCAGGAACGGGGTCTTCATAATTTTGGCTTTCAATAAATTAAAAAATGGGGTCTTCATAATTTTGGCTTTCAATAAATTAAAAAAAAAAATTACTCACTGCTTATCCATGGGCCACCAAACTTTGATTCTATAACCAATTAATTCTTCAAAGTCAATGCCACTTTTCTTTGTTGAGCACTGGAAAGAGGAAGAAAAAGAAAAAAATTAACAAGTAAAAAAAACATAATATTGCATGTTGAAAGTAATGTACACAGCTGTAAATTACAAGAAAAGAAAAACTTCAAGCAAGACAACCAACTGAAAGGAACACCAATAAAAATTTGAGTACATATCTACCAAAAGACAGCTATAACCTTGCCAGTATATGCAATCACAGCACAATTATGAATCATGCATGAATCATAATCCTACCAACCTGGTACACTTCAAATTTATGTAGGCATGTAAGTTAGCATTTTATGTTTAAAGTGCAAGAAAGAGGGAGTATACATAAAACTAGAGGTCAAACTTCTTGCAAAGAAAATATTCTCACAAGTCAAAGAAAAAGGTCTTATTCAATTTATTCATAGGTTGTACTCCCAACTAAGTTGGTGTTAATGAATTAGAAGAGCCAAAGTCTTTTAATATTAGGAATTTAACATCTTGAAACTTAGATGACAAAGAACGATGGGCTACTAATCAATTTTTTAAATAATGGAACAGAAAAAGTTGAGTAAAGGCCGTTGAGAAAACAGCACATAATAAGTAGTATAAAAGATGTATAAGATACATTTGGAGATTACATCCA
Source organism: Erythroxylum squamatum (assembly GCA_025629845.1). Lineage (NCBI taxonomy): Eukaryota > Viridiplantae > Streptophyta > Magnoliopsida > Malpighiales > Erythroxylaceae > Erythroxylum > Erythroxylum squamatum. Next base: position 3,882,064 of record JAOTBA010000003.1, on the reverse strand, counting down.
AAACTGAATGGTGGCTATATAAGAAATGCACAATGTAAATAGTATCATCATGCTTTTCTTGGAAGTTGTAAAGTATCATCATGTTGGCAATCGTAATGATACGTAACTGAAAAGCAGTTATGCGTAAGTACCTAAGAGATAAATATCATATTGTTTCAAGTAAAGGACAAGGAGTCAACCTTTGCTAACCCTTTAACGCTTCTTCTTTTTCGTTTCTTCATGGATCCAGTCAAAGACTTGTTAGTATCATTGTTCTTATCAGTCTCCATAACCAAATTAGGCTTCTAAAGAAGAAGAAATTGAAAAACGAGTCATTAAACAACAATAAGAGTACAAGCCACCATATTGATCATTAAAGAAATCTTACCATCAGATCATCATCATCAGAATCTCTGAATTTGTTGTCATTGTTATCGTGAACCCAATCGGTATTTTTGCCCCTAATTTCTGCTGAGAAGCCTCTGCTTTTTGGAAGGCATGATGCCATAAAGTCAGATTCACTGCTATCTTTCAGCCTAGTTTTTCTGTCTCCGAAATTGACACTGGTATCATGCCATAACGCTTTTAAAGAAGCTTTTGGAGGAGTTCGAGTCGATTTGGAACCACTATGACCAGAAGATGATCGCTTTCGTTTAGGAACAGGAGTGGAAGTGATTTCACCAACTTTCCTCTTTTGAACTTTTCGATGCTCCACTTCTGATTTTTTCTCACTCGAAAAACATTTGTGCCCATTGCTAGACTCAAACTTGGTAGACAGCCCCAAGTTATCCAAATTAATTTCCCTCACCATTTTCAAAATATCAGCATCATTAGCAGCACCCTTTGCTTTAACTGACGAGGACTTCCTTTTATCCTTTCTGCTCTTGGTTCCCTGAGATTTCAGTTGTTTTATGATCTTCCCAAGAGGCAATTCATTTCCTTCTATTTCAATGTCTTTTGGAACCTCATCCTTAGCAATATCAGAAATAACCTATCGGTACCAGAGGAAAAATATGTTAGAAAAATTGGAAAGCAGCACTAAATGCCACATAACATCATTGCATTGTTGAAAGTACTTATAGCACTAGAACATACTCGCCCATCAGTTTCCAGGTTAAGTGATTCAAAGTGCGCCAAGACATTTTCATCATCCAACCATGTATTTCCTTCTTTTACCTATCAAAAACATGAAATATCATTGATGAAAATCACAATACTCTCATGACAGAGAAACTAATAAAGCACCTCCCAAAGCTAAATGAATGACATTACAAAACACAGCCATACAAGAGAATTAATAAACTCTGTTGATTCTGTATAAAACAATCAGGAAGTTCTCTTTTCCATGAGTTCAACCAGTTTCCATCCACCACTTGAAGTTGTAAAACTTACCAGAGAATCATTGCCTTCTTTTTCTTCATGTGGTTTATACAGCATTGGAGGCAGAGGTACCCTTGAAGTCAACTTCTGCAGATCATCATCTTTTTGAATTAAGCGTTTGGTAACTGACAGTCCAAGATTTGAGATAGCATGTGAATTCTGTGGATGTCAATAATTGCATCAATGAGGCTAATTTTATTTCTTTGAAGTTTATGGTGGTTAACCATCAATCAAAAAGACAATGAAGAGTAGAAAGTAGGCATAGGATTCTGAGACCTTCGATTTTGCCGCATCAACTATATCTTCGGAGCACTTGATACTCTGAAATGTAGAATTATGGCAGAAATATTCTCCTTCTCCTTGTTGGTAACAGACTCTAACTTGCCATCGTCTTATTGCACAAGTATGGACAGAATCAAGTATAACTGCCTGAAAAGAAGAGAAGAACAAAGACAATGTTATTTCCAACAAATTTAAACAAAAAAAGGCTTGATCCTTCCATTTAATGGAATTACATACATGTGATGTTGCCTCAAAAGCACAGTAGAAAACAAATGCGATCAGTGTAATTACACTAACCGATATATTGGTTCAAATGCTTTAACATCTTTGCATTCATCTACACCAGGGCATGAAAGATGAGCAAGAGAGTGGACCAAGTAAGGGAGAACATGTTCAGGAAAAGGCGCCAAAGGAGTTGCATCACTTTGGCCAGGTGCTTGACGTGCCTTGGCTTGGTAATGCATTTGAACGATGTCAGCAAAGTTCTGCTTATCCTGCCAATTCAAACAGTCAGGAAAATTCAACCAAGGAAAGACTTGCAACTTTACTACACAGGTAACAAGCAAGTAAAACTAGAAATCGGAGACCAAATATGAACCAACTGGTTCTAGTATAGGTACCTCTTCCAGATCAGAGGGACTGGAACTCATTATGTTAAATAAGAATGCACTTGAGTATTTCACATCCAGAAGCCTGTCCTTTATATATTGATGAACTTTGCTTTGAAATAGCTTTCTAACTTGGGGAAAAGCAATCTGTAATACCAAACAGGAAAGGAAGAAAATTATGAAGGAATAGATCATGATGTAAAGAAACAGTTACTTGCAACTTATGACTAACTGGGAACAGATAATATAGGGAAATTACCTCTGGTGTCCTCAGCAATAAGTGGAAGATATCAATAGGTATCTTATGATCCCAATGCTTTGATAATCTAAGAAGTGCCTTTGCAGAAGCAAGTTTCAAATGGGCCTTATCAACTGAGCTGCATGATGAGGTAAACTGGTAAATAAAACTACAAATCTCACAAACTAAAAACTGATCAAATCAAAGATGATATGCAGACTAGTCTAAAGAGACAACGACATGATACCTTGATTCTATATCTTTTGATAACTCTCCAAAAGAAAGCATGTTCTTAAGGATTTCAAAAAGGTCATCAATACCAGGACGAAGGTGTGCATCTTTGACAGGCAGGTAGCTCTTAACCAACGTCTTAATCCCGTACATCTACAGAAATTCCATTTCAAATCAACAATGTATAGCTTGCAGTCAGGTATGGTAAGAAGATAAAGTTTGATTCTAATGAACAAATCATCTTTGAAACGACTCAAATAAGTAAGAAAAAGACCGACCTTCAACAAGCACAGTTCACTTCTGTTATCCCAACCACTGTTAGTGTTTTCTTCTTCTTTCTGGACAACAAAGCACCTTAATCATTACTATTAAAAAGTGCAAAATAAGAGGAATTTGAAGAGGATCTTCAGAGGCATACAGTGCTACATTCCAGGATCTTGTTTTTGATGAAATTTTTAATCTCTCCTTCTCTAGTTTCGAACACTGGCATTGCAGTCTGTGCTATGCATCCCAAAGATTGTAATACAGCTGGCAAATGTCTCTTCTCCTCCAGCATATCAACAAGTCTCTGAACACGCAGGTAACATTATGTGTATAAATACATTTATGAACACTGCCTTGCAAACACTTCGACACATCTGACTACCAGTGGCAGTGGCACACAAGAGGTGAATAAAATAAAGAATAGGGCACCACCTTGTACAAAACAGAGAGGGACTTGAGGCCATCATCCTTTGTTATAGCTGCCAGGGCATGTACAGCATACTTGGCCTGTCTCCGTGTGCCTTCTAAACAGAATCTTTCCAATATGAGGTCAAGTGAACTGCATTAAGCAATAATTGCAGTGTAAGTGTATATTTAAGGAACAGATCAAGAGGTAACAATTTCAAGAGCAATACCTCGATGAAACTGCAAGTTGTTCACGGATGGTGCCACCAGCCTTCGCCAAAGCATGCAAAGCACCTTCTTTGATCACTTCATTGTCATCTTTCAGGAAATTTACTAACTCTTCTTCAGCCCCAGTCAGCAGTAATGGACTGAAACGTGCAAGAATCTGAAAATTCTCACAAGAAAAAACTTCATTACGTTTTGATGAATAGGAAAAATCAACTTGATACTTAAAAGATGAACACACATAAGCATATAAACACACACAATCATATAAAAGAAAAGTTGCGTAGTTCAAGGCCGCACCTTAATGAAGTTTATACTGCAGTCACAACAATGAAAATGATTGAAAAGTTCAACAGGATCTAACACAAAGTTCCAAACTCAAGAAATGTTTAAATAACAGTCAAGAAAGAGCATGTTCCAAGATAGTAAATGACTAAATGGAGATCGGATGAAGGATAGATTTCAGATGTTGATCAATGGCTTGTTCTCACCACAAGAATATCCATGGACGATTGAGTAAGCTGAGTACTTCCAGAAGATTTGTGTGTAGAAGCCTCCAGAAGAATTTCTTTGACATGCTCCTTGTTGAAAAGTAAATAAGAGCACTTCAAAGAGAGATTGCTCAAAAACTCATAGAGTCTGTGCTTCTCACCAAGGATTTTAAGCAAATTATCCTGCAAAAAGAAAATTCAAAGAACAACATGCAGTTTCTTATTCAATATAAGTTGCAGGGACAAGTAGTTCCAGTTGGAAAAGATTTTAGGAAAATAGCAAAATGGCATTCATTGTTTAAATCACTCATAAGATGCCAACAATGTCCGGGCCCAACAAATTTTCTAATAAGCATCTGAAGGAGAATGAACATCAGAATCAAATAAAGGAAAGCTACTTTAGCTCACTTGGCAACAAATTGGCAAGTTTACAAAACTGGATGTAAGATATGTATAAAGATAGAATAATAATTATTAAGCATATGAATCATAGTAACAAATTTGTACAAAATAAAGATTCCTTGTTAATGGTATGATCAGAATTTGATGTGTTGGAATGACAACAGCAAAGGTAATAATAATGCCTGTTATACCAAGCACACAATTTTCATAACTATGGTGAGATTACCACTCTAGTTGAAAGCATAAAGCTTCCTGAGCTTTACGCCCCAATTGATGCCAACATATCATCAATTCTAGTTTTCTGAACAGAAAATATTAATAACTGGTGTCACTTACGCGAATGTTTAAGGCTTGATGGAAGCTAGTATTTTCATCAACAAGACTTGTCAAAATCTTCCAAATGTTGGCATCTTTCAATTGATCAAGTATTTGAAAATTCTCCTCAGCTTTTACAGGTTCAGCAAATGAGCGGGACATGATCCGGAAGCAAAACAGAAGCTTTTTCTGGATCTCAGGAGCATCACCATCCTGTATGTGAATGAGATGCAAATATTTGATTGTTTACCTCAACTCTTAATCTAAACATGAATGACTTAAATTCGCTAGATTTGCATACCTGATGCATCTGCCTAAGCGACAGGTATCTCTGCATCTCTTGCTGTAATCTGCATCCAGAACCATCAAATTCTCAAAAATGACAAAGGTAGGCTGTATCAATAGTCATATCATAACCAAACATGAGCTACTCACCTTTGCTTCTGCTCCAGAATCTTCTCAAAAGCTTTAAGCTCAACTTTGTCAAATGCAGAGAAAACTCTGACCCAGTGCTTAACTCTGTCTTTGATGGAGAACTCAGCCGGGAATAGAGATCCACCAAGAGCAGATTCAATTGTATCTGATCTGAAGAGGAATGATACATGTTTGAAACAATTTTAAACCAGTAAATGGAGAAGCAAGTACTAAAAAGCTATAAAGTTCATCAGATCAACTAAAGCATGTCCATGAGCGGCAAATGAGGAAATGGAAAAGAAAAATGCAGATTAGTTTGCAAAGTAAGATGTCTTACCTGAAATCTTTGTCATACAAACACCTCAAAATCTTTCCAGGAATCCAATCAAATGCACCAGGATTTATTGAGCCCTCGGTGGACTTCACACAATAAACTTTGAATATCTCAGCAAGTCTCTCCATTGTATACCTTTTAACAAGTAACTAAAAGTCCCAGGAAAAAAAAAAAAGAGCATACGCATTACGTACTATAAAGAACAACAAAAAGTAGTTAGGCAACAAGAAAAGAGTGAGCCTACCGATTTGTCCCTCAGACGGTCTGCAACTACTTTTATTGTTTCTACAGGAACCGAATTCAAGGCATGACATGCCACATTGGATATCACATCAACAACTTGCTTTCGAACATTCTCGTCATAGTCCAACAGTCGATCGCAAAGGGCAGCTGGAATACAATGAACCAAAACCAATATCGGTTGAGGCTCTCAAAGAATAAGTTTGTCTAGCGACTCAGCAAACTTACACATGATTTGGGGAGTCTCAGCACGAAATGGATCTGACAATAGGCAGCTTTTAACATGTTCAAGGACGGACATCCTGACCCCAACTACTCTATCAGTCAATCTTTTCAAAAACTCTGAAAAAATTGGCTGAAATGATTCAGTAATGGCAGATCCCGGCATAGCAAATAAATCTCCAACTAATTTCACAGCTTTTAAACGAGTGTCTAGTTGATCAGTCTGCAGATTTTGGAACAAACTTGTTCAGAATTTTAAACAAAAAAAAAGTCTTAATACACACATAGCCATATCAAAACAAGCAAGTAATGTTCTTCAATTTCTATGTAAGAGAAAATGCTTCAACCAATGATAGCTGTAATTAGATAACCATGGCACAGAAAGAAATGTATCTTGAAATAAGATTATTCTACATCTTAGGCATAGAAGTGCATGAGTAGGCCATCAATCGGAATTACCAATAGCTCGCCTGTGAGGTATGGGACAACTCCTGATAGGATTTGAGGAGCACAACAATAAAGATCATATATGACTTCATGGTAGTCAATCTGGTTATTTGTGGACCTGTTATCCCCAGACATTGATGATATGAGGAACTGTTTTATGCCAGCTTCAAGTTTTCCCACACATTGCTTTATAACATTCATCGCAAGCTTCCTTGCGGCATTGGAGATATCCTAGAATTACAAACATCACCGAATGCCAACCCAGTAAGGATGCCATATAACAAGAAATCCAAATAACACAAAAATTGTAGTTGACAATAAAGCACATAATTGCATCCAATTAAATATAGGTGCTTACACTTCTGTTACGACCTAATACAGATAATATAATAAGCAAAAGATCCTCTCTGACATCCTCGCTTTCTTCAATGAGAAGGGCCATGATTGTCTGCATCGAAGACAACACACTTTCCTGATGATTATCGCTGCAAAACCCGGAGTTTCAAGATCAATCACTTTAAATAAATTGAGCATCATAAAAACGGCATTGGGATACAACACACCTTGCAACAGCAAGAAATGTACTGAACATTTTATTCACCAGATCATCGCATTCAAGATCCAGCATCACAACACATGACCTATATTTGGCAAGAGTCTCCAAAATAACAACCCTCCTTCCAAATGAGGGACCACTAGTATCACTTAACCCACTAAAAGTGCCTACAATCAATTGAAAAATATCCTGCAGATAGAGACCAATCAGCTACGAATAAAATTTTTAAGTCTTGTAAGTAACATGGAATCCTTTAGTCAATAAGTTCCATCAACATTAAGCACCTTTAGAACCTCATCGCTGTAAGGAGCTTCAGGTGCAGTAATTCGGGTTATCTCACAAATACAGGTTGCAACCAAAAGCTTAACATCTCTGTCTTGATGTTTTAGCAATTCTGGCTCAATAATTGCATCAAGAAAAGGTTGCATCGACTCCATCATCAAAGCAGAGGGTGATTGTTCCATCTCAGACAGAGGGGCAACAGCTTGCTGCAAGTATAGCAAATATTATTAGCAACTAACGAGTAACAAAGTAAATTTATGCCCTATAATGAAAATACATGCTAGAGTGCCAAAACTATTTTCCAGTACTAAAAGTCCACTATTACCAACCAAGACACATACCAAGAATCTAACTTTAGCAACCAGAGCAGATTGATCAAAAACAACACAAAATTTATTAGACAACTAACAAAGCAGTATGAGATGACAAATAAAACATCCATGATATTAATACTTAGTTGAACCAGTAATTGGTAGCAAAAACCTAAGTCACACACCAAGTAGTCTCAGCTCAGTCCGAGCAACTTCTGGTTACATTGTGTTGGTCCCTACACCCTTAGTTCAACACAGAGGAACTCCAGTTAAAGCCCACAGACATAATTCGCACCAATAAAAAGCTATAATGCATATTCAACTTATATATTTTCACACACTAAGTTTCCAGCACAAAGATGTAAGGATAGCATTTTACATTTTCTTAGCTCTACAGGATAATAAAACTTAATACATCTAGCCTAAACTCTAAACTGTTACATGTTCACATCAGGCCATTCAACTAACGGACAGGTCACCACTCAAAACCTCAATCGTGATTTATTAACTCAAGAATTCAAAATAGAAATGCATTTATACGTTGATCAAAGGATCTGTCTTTATTTCCATCACTTAAGCTGGATAGAACAAAAAAGCATTCAATTAATTATTTGACCTGTCTTAAGGATGTTTCACACCCAAACTAAAAGTTCACTAACAACCCACTTGTCTCACTAAAAGTCACTAATTTACTCCCCATTAACATATCTCACAACTTCAAACTACAGCATTACCCTAGCAAATATCTCTGTCCACTCTTTGCAACGAACATAAATTAAATAAATAACAGCAATTTCTACATCGTAACCCCAAAAAGTAACAAGTGAAAGTTTCCCAGAGCAGCAAACCCTAGATGGAAAACAAACCCTATACGAAAAACAAACCCTAGTTCAACCTGAATTTCAAGATAAAATGCTCAACAAACACCGAAGTTCACCAAAAACTAAATCTCTACTTGAAAGCAAGCAAATAAATAATCTCTGACCAAATAAATTCTCAATCTTTAAGCTCGCGTCAAACAATACACCTTCCACAGAGAAGAACCTGAACAAAGCACTTCTCATCTCCAACTCGAAACTAGCCCAATTTGGGCGTCAACTAACCAAACCAAACACCACAAGAAATCCCCAAATACCAAATTCACTACGTTCCATTTTTCCACACTATTTTTTTCCCCAGCAAGCAAGCAACCACATACAGAATAACAGAATTAACTAACCAAACCTAAAAAGAGTGGGAAAAAAAAAAGAACTTGGTAAAGAAAACCACACCTTAAGGAGCTTAACGAGGGCGTCTTTAGAAGGGGGAAGACTCTGTTGAAGCTTGGATCCCACATCCTTAAGCTGTTGTTGAAGCTTGTCTTCCATTTTTCTCTCTATCTCTCTCTCTTTCCGAACGTCTTATTTTGCTTAGAAGCTTCGAAGCTGAAGCAAAACTAGTTCGGTCATGGAAGATTATATAGGGTTGAAAAAGCTCAAGCTTCTCTGTTTCTTCTTTTGGGGGGGTTGAAACAGCACAGAACAGAAACAGAAGAAAACAGGGTCGCGAAATGAACTGGAGATGTAAGTAAGTGAGGTGTAATATATACCTAACTATCTATGTCCTATATTCTCTCCTCGTCCCTGTCCTCGTCCTCCCTCGCACATGAATCATCATGATGCAAGCCGACATTACTTATTTTACTTAAGAAAATTTAATTTAAAATTTAATAAATTCAAATTTAATTCGATTTTTAATAATTACATTTGTTTATTAACAACTCTATCTAATTAAAAATACATTTATTTCCTTAAAATAAATTATAATCATTTTCTTGGTTTTATACTAAATATATTTTAATTTTATATTATATTAACAAAGTTTTATACAATGAAGCAATGGAAACTAACTATGACTTTTTGAATATAAAATAATTTATTTCTACTTTATTTTTTTAGTTTTTTAATTTAGTAAAAAGAATATTTGATTGAGTTTTTTATTTATAATTTTTATTATAGATTCTTCCACTTTTTACGTTTATAAAAATTACAAAAACGAAATTTTACTGTTCCATTTACTATTTTATGTTATAATTTGATTTACTGGCAATTAAATATATATTATTTAATTAATACGATATAATTATTTTTAAAATTTTAAGAAAAATTAAATTTATTCAATAAATATATTTTTATTTTTATATAAAATACTAATTTTTACTAACATTTATTAATAAACATAAAAATAAAATAAATTTATTTATTTATTTAATTGATTTAAAAATTTTAAATTTTAACAGTAATAAAAATTATAATTATATAAACATGTATTATTTTTGTTTAAAATTAAAATTAAAAATTAAAAGTTACAATAAAAAATAAAAGTGAAAATAAATTGTAAAATATTTATCGACTTCTTATATTATTTCCAAAGACTATTTGATAAATTAAATAATTAATTTAGTTCAAATTAAATAATTAAAAGTGAAATCCTTACTTGCAAATTAAATTCAAAGGTCAAGTTATGGGCCCGAATCCGACTGCCCATGGATTGTATTGGCTTTCCTAAGATTGGGGCATCATTCTGCAAGATTATACCAATCAATCGCGAGTTCGAGCCTCACCAGGACGCTCCTCGGACCGACCTACTCTCTCTTATTGCAAGCCTACTTCACTTCATTCCTTCATGGCTTACTTTGACCTTATTTAAGATTATGGTGGATTATTCATACACTTGCAGGTATTTAACAGCAGCTTCGACCTCATATTCCTCAGACTCATTCGTACCAATCTTGTCTATTCATATGGCAAAAACATCGCCTACTAAAGCAAGTCTGGAACTGAGATTCTTGCATGTTATGATACAATAGGACTCGAACTCTCACTTTCAGGATCCTTGTTTAAGTGCAGAATATCGGGATATTTTCTTTGCCTCCCATAGATCTGAAAAGGGTTTATGGTGGAGGAAACGTAGAGGGAGAGAAGCAAAGAAACAAGTAAACGAGAGTTATAAAGAGCACATCATGACAAAGCATAAAGCTAAGCTCCCGAAAATTAAAATCCATCATTGACCTGGTGTTTTTAGCACAAAGAACTAGCTAAGCCCTTCAAACAATCACCAAAGTTTTCTAAACACTAACCCATTCATCACTTACTCAATAAGTTAGATTTTATGATCGGTTAGTGTTGGAAGTTTCTGCAATCTCGTGATCATTTGTTTGGGGCAAAAGTTCCTCCATTGGCAAATGCAGCCTGAGAAGAACTTCCTTTGGATGCATCTCTGACGTATGTTCCTACTGCAGCTGTGGTGAAAAGTCCAGGGTGACCCATACGAAATGCTGGTGCAAAAGCAGCCATTCCCACCGCACCATACTCCACATTTCTCTTCACTAATGGCTCGCTTCTTATGGAGCTACGTTCGCCCTCCAGTTCGCGATATCGGTGAAGATACACGGTCAGGGGTTCGATGTAGTCATCAAAACCAAGCTTGCTCATTGCATAAAGCACATCCTCAGCTGTAATTGTCTTTCTCTGCTCGCGTTGGCACCTTTCGTTGGCTTCACTGGTGATGAAGCTAATGTACTCTGAAACACACTCCTGGATTGTCTCCTTGGCATCATCTGAGATTTTGGCATGCGAGGGGAGGATCTTGCGCATTATCCTGATCACATTGGCAATTGGCATGAACCGATCTTGCTCCCTTACGGTGCACTCATTGTCATCTGTGACACAGTGTTTGTTGTTGTGGTTGATCTCAGCTAGACTCATGTCGACATCAGATAGTTTCAGCCCTGTCACAAATTTGGCAACATCTTAAAGGAAACAGAATCTATTCATGTCAGTTCCAGTTTATGAAATCCATGAAGATGTCTCCAAGAACAGGTATCGATAGCTACCAGCTAAAGAAGATTGATTTAACCAATCTCTCCAAACATGAAGACACTCCCTACCGAAGAATTGAAACGATTATTCGCTTCTTGTGATAACTTTATCTTGGCATCAAATGCGAAGCAAGAAGTTCAATGATAAAATTGTTTGGAAGAAACTTTATTAAGAGAAGTCATCTCTTCTTCCTTCTATCAATTTGATCCGAAGCACATATTAACTCGAAAACTTAGACCAAATCCTAGGGACTAAAAACCATATTAATGAGCTCATAAAACCGAATCCCTTTGACTATTGTGCTGACTATAAATTCTTCATTTATTAGTATATTCAAACAAGAAGTGGACCTAACTGGTGGGTTGCATTATATCATCAGATAATGCATGGCTGCCACTTGTTACTGTGGGGTCAGATGATGCATGCCACTTGTACAACGTTAGTGCAAAGCTGCTTCGATCATCCATTCCCCTTTCCTTTCTACACCACCATCTTGACCACCACCCACAGAAGACTATCTCAGTAACGCTTAATCTACTCACAAGGAAGCAATCTACCACATGCAGAATAGATTAGATACACGGATAAAGAACTTGAAGCCAAAAACTCTCTGCGGGGTTGGTCCGGATTGAGGAAAGAGCAAATTTGTTTAAAATGTTGTGTTCGATCGAGTTTCAACTATAAAATGGAAACTGCATGCCAAGATAGAGAGCTGGGGATCTCGTTTATGTGTGAAACTGTGAAGTGTTTGCATGCAAAAGAAAGAAGATGATAAAAGTGACAGACATAGCCTAGTGTCACAGTGGAAAAAAAACAGAGAAAGTGATCTCATTATTAGCATTTTGCATGTGTTGCAGGAACTTTACCGGAGCTAGAGCTGGGAAGCTTGGTATAGCAATGGAAGCCTCCATGTTCCATGTCTCTTCGAAATGAAAGAACAGAGGTCTTTGCCTTTTTGTGGTCTAGGTGTTGGAAGTGCAATAGGTGTTGAGAAGAGGGTGGTATTTCAATGGTCACAATATCAAGTAGATGTAAAAGCACGTGGCGAGAGGGCGATGTGAACGAGGAAGGGAGTGTTTTTTAGTGCCAAAGATTACAGAAAGAAAGCATGTTGAGTTGATTCATCCGTTAAAAAAGCAATCACTAAGAGCATGCATTGTCGTCGTGTCAGGTTGGCTATTGGATTATACATTCTTAACGGTAGCAGTTCCATTCGACCAGTGGGCATTTTTCAAAGCCGAAAGTAACGATGGTAACCCATCTGATTGGATTCAAATTTTATTAAATATTTCAAGATTTTTCAAAATTTTTGATTAAATTCTAATTATTGGGATTATGTTTAAATCCAATTAGGTTATGAATCAAACCAAAAAACGGGCTTAAGATTTTTACCGAAAGTTAATCCGTAACACAAAAGGTTAAAATTTTAAAAGGTTCAAATTTTACTAAAGATTAAATAAAACTAAATAATTAAATATAATTAAAAAATATTGTCTTTAATTTAAAGTTTAATAGAAGAAATAGGTTGTTAAATAAAAATTAAAAAATCATCCGATTAAAGTGTTTGTTTTCATTGTTATTTTTGATTTTTTGTTTTTGTTTTCAAATTCAGTAAAAAATTGTTCGGTTGAGTTTTTAGAGGTAGTTTGTTTCTATTTTTTCTGTTTTTTTTTGTCATTTTTATAAAAAGAAAAACAGGTAAGTAAAACGTGTTTAGCTTATTCTGTTGCAATTTTTTGTTTCTGAAAATAAAAAACCACAACGATTTTACAGAAACCAGAAAACATCGTTTCTCTGAATTTTGACAACATGTTTTCTTTGACAGAAAACCAACATATCCGTACTTTCTATCTCGAATAATAATAATAATAATAATAATACAAAATTTATAATAATAATTAATAATAATATTATTATTATTAAATTGGTATAATAAAATTAATAATATTAAAAATAGTAAGTAGAAAATTTATAACAATAATTA
>JAOTBA010000003.1:3841402-3864041 GCA_025629845.1 Erythroxylum squamatum | reverse complement strand
GGTATCTTATCTTTCACCTTGTATTATCTCAGCTGAAAAGCTTGAGGGGCCATCGTTGGCTGGTAGCATTAGTTCTTAGTTCTTGTAAATCCTATGAGGCTTTTGCTATATATATATCAATAAATTCATATACTATCATCCATTTGCCTATCACATCCATGAAAAGCAGTGGTAAATGCAACGTTTAAAGGTATAGTGGACGATGATCATATCTTAAATAGGCATTATTTTGGACTGTAAAAGCTTTAAAATAATCCTAGTTACTCACTTCTCTAGTCATGACTAGCTGGAGATTAACAATAACTATTGAGCTCATATACACCAAGTATCTTATGTCTTCTTACCCTAATGACTAAGTTCAACCGGTAGAGTTTGTCCCAGCTGCTTTTTAACTTCAAAAGGTATCAAGTTCGATTTACACTGACTCTTTTTTATTTTGGTGGTAATAATGGAAACCCTGTGATTCCTTTTCAGGTACATTTGATCTTAACTATGTTATTAACTACAAAAGACTTGAATACCAGGTTATGTATGAAAACCTTTTCAAGGGTTAATTGGCATTAAAGAGGAGATAGTGGAGTTAAAAACATAACTGAAGCCAAGGTCTGTGTATTAAATACCTCAACTACTCTTATAACTCTTTAACTTCAAAATGACTTTTATCTTTTTTAACTCCTCTATCTGCGCTTCTTCTACCCTTCTCTGTGTTAATATGAAGAAGACTAACTCTACCGTTGGTTCATCTCTGTTGATCTTATTTCCTTGCAGTCTTTGTTTGGTGATTGGTGATGATACTAAGGTGAAGTTAGTAACCTACAGACGTGACAAACTCATTATACATTAAATTTGCAGTGAAGACGATAAACTCTCAACCAACGACAAGCAACTAGAATATAAAGATTTGCAGTAACTCCAAACACAAAGGAAGAACTGGATAATGCACCTTTCACCCGTTTTTATTTGATGATAACAGTATTCAGGTAGCTTTGTACATTAGTAAATACTGGAGAAATAGGTTAAAGAAGGCTGAGTTTTGTTCAGAGGATAGACACGTCCAAATGAAATTGTAAATCTAATTCCAGCCCTGTCAGATTTCATTCAAACAGGTTTGTGAACAGAAGAGATAAAACCTATCCTAAATTAACCAACCTCTAATGTCTAGCACTATTGACCTCGTTTTCGTTACTAACATGGTCAGAGGTAACATGATTCATAACCGCTTCGTTGTATAACAGGGTGAGCTCATTAAAGTATGGGCATGTCTTACCATTTCCATGCCGCTTCTTCCCACCTCTTCCCATGGACTTCCTGAAGTACTTGTTCATGTTTTCCCATTTCTCTTTACACTTCTTAGCAGACCGGTCATAGCCCATATTATGCATTTCAGCAGATACCTCATCCCAGATGTTAAGGCACTTGGAGCCAATTAGTTGAAATTTTTTTTCCACAGTGGATCTCAGCATTATGAGGGCTTTAACTTCAGCTTCCGGCCATCTTCGGTCGCTTGAGTTGCACTTGAAGTCTATCTGGGTTGGCAGATTGCTTCCATCTTTGTCTCCACTAGTCTCAAGAGGAGAGATCGGTGTCAATGGCTGAGGAACTTCGATTTCATGGCCCATGACATTCTGTATAAAAGAAATAAGGGACAGGTTTCGAGCTCTCTCTTGGGCTCTAGCCTCCTCGTCTCTCCTGAGCCTTTCTATCTCCTGCTTTTTCCAAGCTTCTTCTCTAATAATTCTCTCCCTTTCTCTCTTCTCAATCATCTCTATCAACTGCTGATGCATTCGCTCTTGCTTTTCCATCATTCTCATCAGCAAATTTTCCAAGAAATCTTCCAGCTTTTTCTTTCTTTTCCTTTTCCTTTTACGACTAGCAGATTCCTTCACCGCCTTAAAGGAATCGCCACAATCATCCCCATCTGATGATGAACTGGAAAAGAACATAACAAAAGAGCAAAAACAAACACAAAGACCGTTACAGCTCCAGTTACAGCAGACTAAACATAAAGTAAGGAGTCGCATTCTCAAAAAGCCTATACATTTCAACCATAATCCATGAAACTAATTCCCTGAAACAAATTCCACGATCACTCTCCTCTCGTTCACGCCTTGCAGAAACTAAGTTATAGAATGTGGGTAAAATTCCACACAAATCAAGCTAAAATGTAAAATAAGTCGAGAGTTTCATCAAGTTCTAGAAAACCTTATAAGCAGCTAATCCTCATATATAGCGATTATAGCATCACTTCAGTCTCACATACATTTCAATCACATTAATCATTACTTGAGTCTCTAAAACCGCCATGTCAATTTATACATATTGTCAAGAAACAGTAGTTAATCAAACCATAATACCATAAAGAGTATAAGTATCCAACCATGTCAATTTATACAAAGATTTTAACTTTTCCAAGAATATAAGTATCCAACCATCGCAATCACTAAAACACGGACAATACCATAAAGAGTACAATCACACAAAAAGACCTCACCTTGACCCAGCATCGAACGAAACACCTCCCTCACAATTCGGGTCGACCCAATTCGACCAGAATTTCACCGAATCATTTACCACCACTCTCTCACCACAACCACCACCACCACCACCACCGTTAACCGCCATATCTCCCGCCACCATATTGCTCAAAAGCCCCACGTTTCCCAGCGCGCCGTCGTCCAGAACCCCTCCCACCTCCGTCCTCTGCTGAAAAAGAAGCGGATCGTCCCGACGAGAGATCAACGGCGACCTTCCGCCGTTTCCCCTGATCGGACGGAGCTTCTGAGGCGGGTGGCTGGCATCGGGGGAGAGAAACGCCGACGCAGGGTTAGAGAGAAGAAGTGTTCCGGCGGTTGGAAATGGGGTTATATATTGAGGAAACTCGTCGGCGTTTGTTAACCGCCGGTCGCCGTTTACTAGTTCCATAGTGGTAAAAAAAAATTTAAAAAGTAAAATATAAAAGAGTTTAAATTAGGGTTTACGAAGGGAGGCAGGTGAAATGTGGACTAGTAACTGATGTGAGTAAAAGAGGGTAAACGTTGGTAGTTTTCGTTGGATGTTCTTTCTAGTTACCATTATGCCCCTTTCTCTGTTCATAAGTTACTTCTTTTTGCTTCGTTTGAATTGAATTATTGGGTTGGTAATTAAGCCCGGTTTGGCTTGGCTCAGATTTTAATTTTTGAACCGGGTTAAAAATATTTCATTTAGCCCGAAAAGATAAAAAGTGATGGTTCAGATAGGACGGCCCATCAGGTTATGCGGTTTCGAGTAACACCAGCCTGTTATCCTTCCACTGTAAAGACCGGTTGGTATCCGCTGCTCTGTTAAGCCAGCCTGACGCTTTACCCAACTCTCTAGAAGCTACTTCAGCTATGCTTTCGCATAACCAACACAGCTCAACTCTATACTTGGATCGGGCAAGTCAGTAATTGTTAGCATCGAAACCAGCCTTCTAAACCGAGCCCATGTTCCATCACCTCAATGCCCCCGCTTGGGTAACAAGCCCGTGCTACCAGGCTCGGCTGCGACAATTACGTGTCAGTCTTGCATATAAAGTTGTTACTGTATATGTAAACTTTCAGTATGGGTTATGTTTTCAAGTTCATATTCTTTCATATTAGATACCGACAACTCTTGGAGACAAAACAATTTTCAGTTTCATACTTCAATTCATTAAGATTCAGAATATCATGAATTTATCTGATTTTGATGTGCTATGCAAGTAATTGAATGCACTCCATAGAATATTTTTAACAGGTGTGTACACGGTGACCATCATACTTCAACCAAGTTCTACACCCATGTCCATTTCAAGGTTTCAACTTTACCGACGTCACATTCATGGTTTGATTTTTTGAATCCATGGTCTCAAGAAATTGTCAAAATTAGGGTTAAGATTGCGAGAAGTTTTCATGATAGCATGAAAGGAGACATAAAACGAAAGCGGTCAAAGGGTAAAGAGTGTCATTTTTTTTTTCCTTTTCACGATTTTAGCCTAAGTTTTAAATAAATTAATTTTTAATCAAACCACGTTATTTTTACCATTCAATTTAAATAATGTCAATTGAAACTCGAAATGATTGGTTAGTTGATACGGAAAGAAAGTAACGCGTAAAAAATAAAAAAATAGTTAATTAAAAGTTATATTCACTTTCATTATTTACCATATTTGTTATAATTTTTTTTATTATTAGGATGGAATTCTTTCTTTAATATTATGATGTTTTATTATGTCCTATAAATCTCAACCATTTATTTATACAAATCTCACATTTATTTATGCGCGACTCACGTAATACTCACATAATTAACAGCTGAGATTTATAAAACAAAATAAAATACTGCAATAGTAGAGAAAGTATTCAGACTCATTATTATTCATCTAAGTAACCCAGTTTTGAAGTCAAGTCCGAGTCAGAATAAAATATGATGTTGAAGTAACATCTGCAATACCAGTCATGACTGGCATGACGTGGATAGCACAGGGCAGAGGACTCTCCGTAGCCGTAAAACACGTAAAGGGTTGATCAGTTCAAAGTAGCGTAATTAACAGTTCATTACCAGTTTACTTATTCATTTATTAATTAAACGGAATGAACTTAACAGAACATGTATATATAATATGCATTTTATTTGGCAGATTCAGCGTTTTAGCGATGGAAGAAGACCCTCAAGTCCCATTGCCCTTAATACACGAACATGCATTGGACTGTCTTGAATGATTCAATGCCCCATTTCAAAATTTCCTTTCTTCCTTCTCCTTTGGTTTCAATTCTCTGTTCCTATATATAATGATCAAGCCATTTCCTTCTCTTCGCTGGACCACCACCATTGCTCTTCTGTTCTTACATTTGCCATTTTCTCGTTCTCGCAAGTCTGCTTTTCCCAGTTTGAGGTAATGATGTTCAGTTACAAAGTTCTTTTGTTTGTCTCTAATGGCTGCCTCTTTGTTGTAGACTAGTCCCTAACATGTCAACTGAAAAAATGTCAGCTTTTGCAAATTCATTGGCTGTGATGGAGCAAGCGGTAGTTAAGAATGGAGTAGCACTCACAGCTGTTGATGATGATCATGAAGGTGTTATTGTTGAGATAAGCGAGCCTATGGATTCAGAGGCTTTTGCTTCGATTCTCAGAGCGTCACTTGCTCTATGGGGGAAGCAGGTAATACTTGTTAAGCAAAGACTTTGATTATGCATATCTGCAAGTGTTTGAGATGTGTCTCACTCATTTCACTTCCTCAATATATGTGCTTTCTTTGGTAACGATGAGCTTTTGAACATTCTTTGCAGGGTAAGAAGGGCATTTGGATTAAAGTGCCCATTGAACTAGTCAATCTAGTTGAAGCTGTAGTTAAGGTTATGACTCAAAAAGATGCATATATTTGACAAATTCCTGAGTTTGATGTTTCTTCTCATTGTGTTCTATCTTTTGACCTTGGAAACCATTGTAACTGCGCAGGAAGGATTCTGGTATCACCATGCAGAGCCAAAATACCTGATGCTTGTAAAGTGGATATCTGAAGATGCTCATACACTTCCAGCAAATGCCTCTCACAGGGTAGCTATTGGGGCGTTTGTTATGAATGAGAAGAGAGAGGTACACTTGGATAATGTTGTTTCCTGAATTTGTTAAAAACTTTTTACTTCCTACAGTATTCAATCACATGCAAATTCAAAACTAACTTGTCAGGTTCTAGTGGTCCAAGAGAAGAAAGGAATATTACGCGGGAAAGGTATATGGAAGTTCCCCACTGGAGTGGTTGACGAGGTATCAGTCTTGCCATAATTTCTCTCCTCAGGATTGTAATCTGCGGAATTTGCATCATGACTTGAACAACCTTCTTCTTCTTGTCTCAGGGAGAAGACATATGTGATGCCGCAGTGAGAGAAGTCAAAGAAGAAACAGCAGTAAGAACATAAGTTTATATCTTTAATTTCTCTATTGACATGAGACACCACATACGATTTCGTAATTTTGATTGTGAGGTTCTCCAACCTGATGAATGT
The DNA here is from genome assembly GCA_025629845.1 of Erythroxylum squamatum. Lineage (NCBI taxonomy): Eukaryota > Viridiplantae > Streptophyta > Magnoliopsida > Malpighiales > Erythroxylaceae > Erythroxylum > Erythroxylum squamatum. Next base: position 3,858,039 of record JAOTBA010000003.1, on the reverse strand, counting down.
TCTTGTTCCTTCTTGGTTTTTGTCAGATAGACACGGAGTTCGTAGAACTGCTAGCTTTCAGGTTTTCACATCTTCAGAAACATCATTCATCAGCTGGGAACTAATCTCTGTGCGGAACTAACGAACTTTTTACTTTTTGGTCCATGAACATAATATGCAGGCAAAGTCACAAGGCGTTCTTTGGGAAGTCTGACTTGTTCTTCCTCTGCATGTTGCAGCCCCTATCTTCTGAAATCCAGAAACAGGAATTGGAAATAGAGGCAGCTGAGGTAAGTCCTGATGGTAGTCCAGTTTAATCAGGATCAAAGTTTTAAATTACTGTACGGGATGCGCGTACAACGGTCAATGGCAATTTAAAACCTTGAATGGGACATTTGGTGGTGATTATACTGATAACCCTAATTCAATTGCTTGCAGTGGATGCCATGGGAGGAATATATGGCACAACCTTTTGTTCAACAAAAGCCATTTCTGAAGCATATGTCAGAAATATGTGTAGCAAAGAAAGATAAGAAATATTCAGGGTTTAAGCCATTGCCTATCAAATCATCTGAATCAGATCATAAGACCAACTTGTACATGAATGCTCAATACCTGACAAGAAGCTAACTTCCGGTTTATACGACTGGTTGCTGGCGGAATTCTACCAGCTCAAGGGATTCAAGTTCTGTGGTTTCACATGCATTTCCTTTTTAGAGCAAGCAAATAAGTGTTGCCTTCCTTTTCACTAGGATGGAATTAGTTCTGCTTTTGGATTAACTTACCATTCATTAATTCTTCAATTGTTGGAATAAACGCTGCTCAATAATAATAATTATGATATACAGAAGCCTATTTATTACAAATGAATTATTAATATTGTGACTTTTATAAATTAACCTTTAATATTAATATTTATTAATGGAACGGGTATTGTAATCGAAATTTAATAACAATATTAAGGTAAAAGTATCATAAAATTTGCTTAGATATTATTGATAATTTAGGAATATTTTTAAGAGAATTATTATATAAAATAGTTATTTAAATTTTCATTAAAAAATTGTAAGTATTAATTTTTATATTTTGATTAGAAAAAGGACAGTGCTATGTGTCATCATCATTCATCAAGCACAACCTTCACTAATGAAGGCCAGAAATTTATAGCAAAAAGAGAACGAAGAGGAAACAAAAAATTAAATGATGTTATTAGCTTGACCTCTGGTTTCTACCAGAAGATGCTCCTCCACCACCACCACCAGATCCATACATGTGCCTATATTGATGATGGTGGTGATTGTGGAGGTGATGCTGACGATGATCCATCATCATTATCATGCTAGTTTGGATACCTCCATATATCCCAACTCCAGCAAACTCACCTCCACTACTCACATGATCACCACCACCACCACCACCCACGGCGGATCCATCTCTATAATCCCCTTGGCGACAGCCACCAGTGGTAGCAATCTTCTCACCCTCCATCTCCCGGTACTTGTGCAAGTAAATCTTCAAGGGATCAATGTAGTCCTCAAAACCCAGAGTAGTCATAGCCCACAACAGATCATCTCCGTTAATAGTCTTCCTCTTCTCTCTCTGACACTTATCTGACGCCTCTCCTGTTATGAAGCTTATGAATTCCGACACACACTCTTGCACCGTCTCCTTCGCGTCCTTTGATATCTTTGCGTTTGCAGGCAAACCCTTCTTGATGATCCTGCTCACGTTTGCTATTGGCAAGAATCTGTCTTGCTCTCTCGTTGACGACTCACTAGCATTATTATGCCCTCCTGACTCGTTATCTGAGTCCGCCATTTTTAACCACAAGCACCACCAAGATTCATCTTTATAAAGCTAACACCAAGAATAGATTCTCGGTCACTACAAAAAACAGAAAATTTTCTATTTTTATCAACCAAGATTGAAACTTTTATACGATGCACACCAAGAACAGATTCTTTGGCCGACAAATTCTGGGTTTTTATGAACAAGTGAAGATCGTTTAAACTTGGGTTACCTTTAGTTCAGAGATTAAGCAGTTGAACTGGGACAAGACAAGAGTGGAGATTAAACACTAGAGTTGGCTGATAATAGCAGTGAACTTAGTGGACTTGCGGGGATTATAAGTTTTCAGTTGTTTTGCACCGTTCATTTTGTCGACAACGTTTCTTACACGTGTGTTTTGAGGCCCCCGTTCGATACACGCGATTAAAGGCGTTTTCTGTTTTTTACCTTTAAATTTTTTGAAGTGAAAAAAACATTTAAAGGAAAAAAACAGAAAACGGCTGGCTTAGCTAAATCAGTTCAACCCGAGCCAATTTTAAGCTTGTTAAGTGTTAAATAGCCTTTTAACTTGAATCTCAAAAACAAGAGTTTTTACTATTAGAAGTTAGAGTTAGAGTCACGTCTATTTATGGGTTATTCGAAAATAGTCTCTTTATTACGTAAGAGTAAGATCGTGTATTATCAGACTTTTTTAAACTCTGTTTTATTGCAGAACTTCGAACTGATGTGAAAACGACGATGAAATTAGATTTGAGATTAATCTTAAATTAAATTTTACTATAATTTTAATTAATTTTAATTTAATGGTTAGCTAAAACTGCCTAGAAGTTTTTGAAGCTTTTGAAGCCGCAAAATTCAAAAACTTTATCTCGTAAGGCTTACGAATGTACATTACATATGGGCGTAGTAATGATAAAATGCAAGACTGTCAAATCATCGGGACAAAACCTATACTCTGTGGAGTGTGGACTGGTGGGTTAACTATTCACTTTTTCTTTTTCCTTTTCAACGTTCTTGCTCAGAATTAACCAATCTTTCCTTTTCATTTACGTTATGCGTTTCATCATTGCTGTAATAAAGGCCGCCTTAGTGGCGGCGGCGGCGGCGGCGTGATGGTTTCCACTATCGGAACTTGGAAGATTACAAGAAATTCCCACTACAAATTTGAAGGACTTCTCCTTTTTCTTAATTACATTTTTCTTAATCAAATATTTGAAAGAGTTTGAAATATTGAATGTCACTAATTATTATCTGAGTAAATGCATTAAAATCTTGAATTGGAGTCCTCTTTATATTTACTTAGAGATGATAAAATGCCTCATGCACCATTCAATTTGATCATATTTGTTTTAAAAATAATGGATTCAATTTCAATCTAATCACATATTTAATTTGAGTTAATTAAATTTTAGATCAAGTTTGAGTTTTTTAAAAAAACAAACTTTGAATTAAAGAGGGTCTTTTTCAATTTTTATAACAATGTCTGAGTTTAGGACCTTATGAAATTTGGTTCAGCCAGATTCTGTTGAGGCTGGACGTTACTGTTTGGATCCATAATTCTGTATGACTTCGGCTGTTGAATACCTGCAAAACAAATAAGGCACGCCGGGGGTTGGTTTCCGGCAGGCCCCTCCGACGCTCAAGTTAGTCTTTTAAGAGAGTTTTTGTGGCTAAGAGTAGAGAAAACTAGGGTTGTAATGTCGTACCCTTTTCCTGGTGAGATAATGAGTTTATATAGTAAATACCTGTAAGAATTAGGTCAACGTTGAGGAGTGGGCCGATCGACCCATATGTCGTTCTAAGTTTGAGCTTGGGCCTAGCACGACCGACCCAACCAATATATTTTTCAGATCTTCTTTTCCTTTCTTTTTTTTTTCTTTTTGTTTTTTCCTGTGGACATACCTGGATACACCTGTGACAAAGATAATAGGAATGACACAATGATCTGAACACCTCAAATTTGTCCCATGAATCGAGACAGACGGGATTTCAATTTTCAATTGAATACGGCAATTAGTTACCCCTTGATTACTTTTCCTTAAACTAGATTTAATGCTAAATAAGCTATGAGAAACGGATTAATTGATTATAACATGTTGCTTTTGTATAAACAAAAAGAAAAAAGAGGTAGCTCCTATTGTTGGTTGTACAAACAACTAGTCCGCTTAAAAGAGCGACCAGATTCCTTTTCTATTTCCATGAGTCCCAAATACTTTCCTAATCCTTTTTTCTTTCGTCCACGTCCTGCTGCCAAATCCCTTGTTTACGTTCATTTTGTATATAAACAAAGATCACATGTTGTGAAAAAGAGAGAGAGAGAGAGAGAGACTGTGTCAAGCCTTTTGGACCCCATACCACCCTATCTAACTTGGGTATATTTGCACTGTCGTATATGTTATAATCATCTTCCCCTCCCTCTCCTCTCTGTCGTCCATTTTTCTACTTGGTCCTGTAATTTTTTCATTGATTGCCTGATAAAGGTATCATCATCCTACAGAATAACAACCATGGTACCACTTTGGTTTACTCGATCAGGAACCATTGCTCGTTATTTGAAGGGAAAAGTTGGTCTTGTGCAAGTTTTGGATCAAGGTTTAAGCTTTTACTCTAGAAGTCTTGAAGGTGGTTTTGGGAATATTGTAACCCCGTGTCTTTTTCGTACCTCTGACACCTTTCTAATCGGCCACCGCTTCAAATCTACAAAAGCTGCTAACCAAGTCCATGACGTCAACTCCAGCGACGATGAAACCAATAGTCAGGTGCGTGCTAGTTCATCATATCACCTTTAATACCTCCGGTTCACAAATACTAATGGTTTCAAGTTTTTGAGTTGTTGAATCTATTAATTGCATCACTTTTCCGTTGTATTCATCGTGATTCCTGGGGAAACGCGCAGTCATTGTTTTTTTGTTTGAATCATACAAGGCGTAGCCACAGTGTCGCTCGCTTAGTATTGATGACAAGGTTTAGTTTGTATACATTCACGCAGGTTGGTGTTACTAGTTAGATTTAGGTTTCTGTTTGGATCAGAAGTAGCTTTAATACTTATCCCTCCTGCCAAATTATTTACATATCCTCCGAGAAAACTCTTTAGTAACTCCATGATCCTGTTTGATTGTCAGAATCTTTATCCCAAACGTATCCTCTGGAGTACCTTATTGGTCAATGTACAAGAAAACAGCCCCATCCAGCTTAAAGCCCACATCTATTTATATGGAAGGCTAGGAACCATTTGTTCTCGAGAGATAGTATTCTCTTATGTGAACGCGTGGATATCCACTCAAACAAAAAGTACGAATATTCAATTTGAGAGTCGTCTTCTTTTTTTCCATTCATTTGGTTATAGTACTATTAACAAAAAGGTAGTAGTCGGTCGTACTTATTATCATGATCCTTAAGATTATGTATGTATTCAGAAAGAAGCTTACAGATGTCTTGAAATGAGAAGAACAGATATCATGCCTACATACGTACATATAATATATGTGGTTGAGTGGGATTATTGGATAATATTCCAGTCTGGCATTGAGAATGTAATCCTTATCCTTCCAATTATATGAATAAAAGACCATTTCCAATTTTAAAGAGCGCTACTTATTCCTGTCTTTTTGAAGCAGCCTACCATCTAGATCTAGGTCTAGGTCTAGGTCTAGCGTATTTAATTAAAATTCTGGATTTAAAACATTTGGCTATGGATGTGATGATTGGAATATGTTATTATGGTGGCTAATTCTGTTAATTAGTAGTTGATATTTGATAAACTTGTATTTTCACGTGAATGATATTAGTGGTGCCACGGGGGACTAAGACTTAATCATTAGCACTTAGACGTGAATGCTTATATGTCGCATATATTTACTAAGATAAGAAGAAATAGATATCATATTAGTGAAAATGAAAATGATTGTTGTTCAAATTGAATATTATAAACATTGTTTTATTCAAATTAAGCTCATCTTAGCCGATTCTTTTGTCTTCGTTATTCCATTATTCCTCTTTCCGGACCTGAAGCCTGAAGGTACGTTAGAGTAATTAACACAAGCACCGAATGGGCTCTTAGGTGTGGGCCTGGTCAGCTGAATCCTGTCTCTGAAATTTGGAGCCATGGATCATTTTTGACGGTTGAAAAAGTTGATGTGCTCGGAATGTTTTAGATGCAGTTCAACACCCAAATTGCATGGCTCAGGTGTTACGAGTACAAACGAAATTATCCAGACAAATTCAATCAGACCTTTTTCTCTAGATGCCAAATTGTATTTAATGTGCATGATTGTAATTGTTGAGCTTCTATATGTTGCACTATTACACTCTCTTTTTAACCAAATAAAAGAACTTGGATGGGTTCCAGCCCCATTATGTGGTTAAGAAACATGAGATGAAAACACAAGTTTTGTTTCAGATGAACCAATTTAACTAGATGCACAAGAGCAACATGTTAACTATTTCCGGATTTCTAAGTACGGCTACTGACTTGATCAGCTCCGTATGATAGGTGAAACAGAATCTTACCGGGACAAGCTTCCTATGGACTTTCCAACTGTCCTTTTTTCTTGGTTCAGGGAATAGACCAACAGGATGATGTTTACTTCTTTTCTATTTCTAATTACTTTGCTAGAAATTGTTTGGAAGTTTGAATTTGGAGATGTACTGTGGGTTAGGCCTTGGATTTTCCTGGAGCAAATGTATCATATACAACTGAAATGCGATTCTTGGCTGGGTTGAACCAAAACAGAGTACCTTGTTACCGTGTCCTTGACGACAATGGAGATCTTATCGTTGGCAGTGATTTTAATCAGGTATTATTCCTTCTATTAAACTTAATTTATGGACTCTCACCAGCAACTTATATCGGTCAAGAAAATGTTGAAAGGTTTCACTTTCAGTGTCATGTCATGTTTTCCAGACCTAGTATCTCCGTTAACATTGCAAGTATGACAGATTGACCATGATCATTGAACCCCTTACGCCATTAACAGGTGAATGAGGAAATTGCAGTAAAGATGTATTCCAATATGGCCACCCTACAAGTGATGGACACAATCTTCTATGAAGCACAAAGGCAAGGAAGGATTTCCTTCTACCTAACCTCAACTGGCGAAGAAGCTATAGGTATAGCATCAGCAGCTGCACTTAGGGAAGAAGACGTTGTGTTGCCTCAGGTTAATAATCATAGTACCAAAATATCTGTTCCAGTTATCATGTGACGGGGTTCAAATGATCCTTTATGGTTTGCTTCTGAATCTCAGTACCGAGAGCCTGGTGTTCTACTCTGGCGGGGTTTCACAATACAAGAATTTGCAAACCAATTGTTTGGCAACAATGCTGATTACGGAAAAGGTCGGCAGATGCCAATCCACTATGGGTCTAATAAGCTTAATTACTTCACTATTTCATCACCTATATCGTAAGATGCATGTCACCTTTTATCACAGTTACTACTTTATCCTCTTGTTTATATTTGGATATAGATTTTTCACTTGAGCCTGACAATTCGTGATGTGGTGTCTGTAAATCTTTTTCAGGACTCAACTTCCTCAAGCTGCTGGTGTTGGATATGCCCTCAAAATGGACAAGAAGGATGCTTGTGTGGTTACATACACTGGGGATGGTGGTACCAGTGAGGTATTATCACAAAGAATGAATCTTTGTCCCTTTATGTCCTGAAAAACTTTTTTTTTGTCTCAACTTCTGAGTGTCTTGTTATGTTGTAGGGAGATTTTCATGCTGCTTTGAACTTTGCAGCTGTTATGGAAGCCCCAGTGATCTTTATCTGTCGCAACAATGGCTGGGCGATTAGTACACACATAAGGGAGCAATTTCGAAGTAATGTTTTGATTCCTTCTAATAAAAACATCCAAAACAAATTTTGTTACCAGAAAGTAATGTTTATCATGATTATGAAGAGGAAATTGATTGTACAGTGGTCTTTTCCTACTCAAACAAATCATTGTTGCTTGAACAGGTGACGGAATTGTGGTTAAAGGTCAAGCTTACGGAATTGAAGCCATTCGAGTAGATGGAAACGATGCTCTAGCAGTTTATAGTGCTATTCAAAGAGCCCGTCAAATTGCCATAACTGAGCAAAAGCCTGTATTAATCGAGGTACTCAACTTTTCTGACCATTATCCAGCGAACATGTATTCCCTTAGCTATATAATTCGGTTAACAGTATTATAAATTGCGGACCTCAACAGTAATATTGTCGTAGTTGTCAAACCCGTTATAACAATTATCTCTAGTATCCTATTATTTCCACAAATGTATTGAAAATCTTGGTTTTAAGAATCGAACCTTCTTTAACCGGGTAGCCTGTTACTTTCTCAGGCTCTTACTTATAGAGTTGGACACCATTCGACGTCAGATGACTCTACCAAATATCGACCCCTCAAAGAAATCGAATACTGGAAAAGGGCACGAAACCCTGTTAACAGATTCAGGAAATGGATCGAAGCAAATGGCTGGTGGAGCGGAAAAGAAGATTCAGAGCTTCGAAGCAGCATGAGGAAGCAGGTGACCAATGCTGAGAAATAGTTTACGACCTTTTTACACTAAGATCTGATTGGCAAACCTTATGACATGTTTTCGTCTGCAATTTACTTGTCCACAGATATTGGAAGCAATCCAAGAGGCAGAGAAAACGGAGATGCCACCACTCAAAGAATTGTTCGCTGATGTCTACCATGTTCCACCTGGGAATCTTATCGAACAAGACAAACAACTCAGAGAAACCATCAATAAACATCCACAGGACTACCCCTCCAACGTGCCCTTGTAGATTTGCTGAGGACGAGCTACAGGTTACTCAGATATTCATGATAAACAAGCAGTAAGCAGCGAACGGAGCAAAATGGGAAATAACTATATAAAAGTGACATGGTGGCACTGGCATGTAAATGTAAATTTTATAAATTTAAGATTGTACAATGCACCGTCCTTCACCTTCAAGTTCATATGAATGGGGTTGAGCAAGCATAAGAACGTGAACACAATAATAAGAGGTGTATCAAGTCCAACGCAAGCTTAGAATTCGCAGAAACCTGACGAGATAGAATAGTTCTCAAGATTTCTCCCTGAACTAGAATGAGATTGTTATCACCCGCGTGCAGCTGAATTTGACTCCAGCTCGTAATTGTCATCTTCAGATTTAGCTATTCCCAAGGCAATATTGATAACCTAAAAATGATTCAATTCATTTGGGCAAAAAACCCTTTAAATTAAATGGAGTTAGCAAAATGAAAGTTCAATAAATGTTTAGTTAAAAAATACATGAACTAAAAAGGGAAGTGGGAAGATATGTTTGGAAATGCAGAATATGGAAGTAGAGAAAATGGTAGAAGGTAGTCAATAAAAATTGATTGAGTAGGTTGGAAGAAAGGAAGCTATTTCTGGTAGAAGTCCATCACATGAAAGTTAAAGAGATAATAGTCGGTAGGTAGCTAGAATATATGGACGTGGATGAGTACAGTAAAAATTACTTAACAATTAGAGGATTATAAATTCACCAGCATCATGAGGAAAAGAAATGTAATCACATTACAACAAAAATCAATCTTTAGAGAAAACAATCAGCATATTACAAAAACGTACTTTTTAACATTTTCTATATTGCGAATTCATCTTAGTTATATTGGAATTTTCTTTTGTAGTTTGTGATTTTCTTTTAGATAGTTAATTAATTTCTTTACTTCAAATTTTTCCAACATATTTTAGCACTTTTTGTACCTTAAAACTCCAATTTTTTAAGTTTTTCGAAGCCCATTTATATTGTAAAAAGTTAGGTACCAATTTTTAGAGAATTCCTCCCTGACATGCTCAAATTTCAAATTAATGCTAACAATTTGGCACACCCAGTAGGACAATGATGCCACGAACACATGATGGAAAAGAAATCACTTTGCCTCTAGTCCTGGGGGAAGAAGTCCCTACAACAGTAGGGAATCAAGGCTTTGTATTCCAAATGGTACAGAAAATTAAAAAGGCAGCCTTATCTCCAACTAACTTTCCTATTGGCAAGACTCTAAAATCGCCACAATGAAACAATGTTGCTTGCACAAACGAAATTCCAAAATTGAAGTCTTATTTGACCTCTATGGTGGATATAATCAAGATATTAAAAGAGAAGGTTAATAAATTGTCCGTCGCTCTGATACAATTTGTTGGGTAGAATTTCCTTGCTTTAGCAAAACAAATCTTCGAAGAATTCGAGGGCATCCTACTTCTGATGCAATGGAATATTAGAGAATGCAATCGCCTTCCAGCTATTTCCTTGTAAGAGAAAGATACGTCCCTCTTTATAAAAGAGATGATATTTTTGTGGTGCCTCCTTGGGTTAATCTTGAGAATTGCAGACATGCAAGCAGACCCTAAGAACTTAGCAGAGGTTGAAGCCAAAGAACCACACGTTAGAGTAGTGTTTTAAAGACAACCACTTTTAACACTTTTGTACAAACTTTATTTTGATTAATAAAGTGAAAGACAATTTTCATTAATTTGATATTCGTATTTATAAATTAATGTCGATCTTAAATCAAGTTAATGAAGTTCATGATAAAAAACATAGCATGAAAAAAATCATGATGAGATCATGATAATAAGATTTCTATCATGTGCAATTATATTAGTATTTAAATTATCCCTAGTGATAGGATTAATGAGATAGAATATTGTTAATCCGAATAGACTAGCACATGCTATACTCTTTTATTTGATCAAGCAGTGGATCTCATAAACTGTAAGCATGAGATGTTTAGAGTTAACTTGTCGATGTTTACTAAGAGTAGTAAGTACATCGGATGACCCGCTATGAGATTATCATGTGGATGTCTATCAAATGTCAGTGATTAATCTCATCATAGCATTGATGCAAATATCCTTGACTTAAGGTACTCAAGGATATCTTGGATAATGATCTTGTGCTTTGATACCATTCCTTGTTGCCTCAAGACGAGGTCGCTTATAGGGTGGTGATTGGGTACAATTATTGGTATTCGAAGGTAATTGGGTAGCCAATAAAAGATTCACCGCTCATAATAAAAGGAGATGATACCACGACCTCTTGTCGGGGTTATTACTCAAGAATCTCTGGCCAGAGTAGATGTATCATGAAGAGAGTTTTCAAAGAAATAAAGAGTAATGAGATCCCCAGGATGAGAACTAATATTACTTGGACTAGATGTGATGTAGTCAGTTGGGAGTTGAAACTTGGCCCATACTTCAAATCAAGTGGGGTATAAAAGGGTGAAAGGGCGAATTGCATGATAATTGTCTATGAAAAGGTTCGTAAGTCAGATAATTGACAATAAAAGAGTTTGTATGTCAATCCACTTACTTTTTGGTAAATTGACGTCATAAAACCATTTATGAATTGATCGGATTAAAAGATAATTTAAGTGGCAAAAAATTAGGAGCCTAAAGGGTCACACTCTTAGGAGATTGAGGGAATGTTTCGGGATAATATCGCGATATAATCATGCTAAGAAATGCTGAAAGGAATGGACGAAGCAAATGTTGCATGAATGTCCAAGGTGGAGTCACGATCGCGACTAATTCCAGCAACATATATAAGTGATTTCTCATCACTTAAATCTTAAAATAAATAGCTAGGGAATCCAAAAACATTATGGACATTAAGATAATAACAATTCTACCTTATGTGAGATACTCTAATGATTGTTATTTCTATTATTAAGTTAACACTATCTAACTACTTATGAGTGCTTCAATCTTATCTTGCTTCTTTATTCTTATATATATATATGATTTTAGACAAGGTTGGAAGGTGATCTTCATATGTATTTAGACTAATTGGTTAGGGCATCGTATGTTATGAATTATGTTACTTAAAATCCATATGACCAACATGTCATTATAAAAACAAACTTTTCTTGAAGTTTTTATCAAATGGTTATATGTCCCTAGTGCTTTTACTTGTATGAGTGAAATTTCTAATTGTTGACAAGCCACTGTGATTAGTTCAAATCTTCATTTAAAAGCTTATATATGAACGTGGCTTGAGTATTGTGTGTTATTTGAGTTTTGTGTTATAAATGACACATATGTTCATCAAAATCCCTACTGTGCACCAAAATGTCATCAAAATACAATACAACAAACTTCTAGTGAATGCACGCAAAATATGATTAATTAATGAATGCACGCAAAATATGATTAATTAATCTTATAAAAGTGCTTGGTGTATTTGTGATTTCAAATGGCATTACTAACCATTCATAAAGTTGTTATTTTTATTTTGAATGTAGTTTAACACTCACCCCCTTCCATCATCCTAATTTGACAATATCTAGAATTTAAATAAATTTTCATAAAGTTATTAAACCTATGAAACTCATCTAGCATATTATCTAACTTAAGAATGAGATGGTGATACTTTAATGGTATATTAACTATAAACCTACAATCAATGCACATTTTCTATTATCCATCTTTCTTATAGAGAAAAAGTACGGTAGATAAGCAACTCCCATTCTATTTTATTTTGCATAAAAACTCACTTTCCCTTTTTCTTTTCTCTATTTCTTTCTTTCTTTCTGTTTTTAATTTATTTTTTGAGTTCTTAACCTTACTAGCATTTTCAAAATATGTTATCAGTTAGCAAATTGATAAGAGGATCTCATTATTATTTTTTGATTATAATCAAACTTTCTCTAGATATAGAACCTACAAACTTGGAATATAATTAGTTTGGATAGAACAGTGTAAGGCTTATATCACTTGAATACACGTCCTACCAATCTAACTTCATCATCACCCCTCACTTAGCCATCAAAACTGAATCTGAAACATCTCTATATTTCTTTTATTTAATGAAATAATATTAAATCAGTCCAATTTATGAAATTATAGGATGGAAATGCCTTAATTCCTAGATTGAAACTAATACCTTATTCTATCCATTGATGCATTGAAATTGATGTAATCTTGTTACATAGATGTAATCTAAATACTGAAGAAAAATGTGGATAAATCCTTATCCTTATCATCTGTTAATTTCTTGTATATTGTTTTCATATATGCAACACATATTGGCAATGATTTGGATATTACCATTGACGCATTCAAGACTAGATTTGTAATTATACTTTATTTATTTATAATATCATTAATGCATGAAATAACAGTTTAAATAATGAATTGGAGTTCAATATCTTTTTCTTCGTTATTTCTAATCCTCTCATTTAGAATAAGAGTTAGTGGTGTTATTGCATTTTAATATAAGTAAGGGAGATTATGATAGTCGACTCTAATTATAAGGAAAATGGTGTAATGAGGAACTTGTTTGGAGCGCTAATGAAGCATGCTATTTGAACTGTATCTCATAATATAAATTCCATTACATTATGCCTAACATAACAAAATATTGGTTAGAGATTATAAGCATATGTCTTATGGCAAGTTTTGGTTTATTTTAGTATGGAATACAATGATAAAGTTTTGTGATCCGTTTATTCTATCACTTATGTAAGAGAATTCCCAAGGCAACAAAAGAAGCAATAAAATCATTATGTTTTTCTCTTTTTTATGTTTATATCACATACTAGAAGTGTTCTGCTTGTGTTGGTATATATCATATGCTTTTGTTGACATTATACCGATAATTGATTGTAAGAGTTTCAAGTGTTAATGCTTATAGTGAAATTTGGCGTGGTATGTCACAGATATAAATACAAAACTATTGAACAAGTGTATCAAAATAGAAATATTCTTTTTCGCAGGCCCTATTTTATGTTGAAGAATGTCGCTCATTCTTCTTCTTTGTAGTCTGTAGTTGTTCGTTCATCTAGGTGAGTCGTCCAACTAATGTTTACCATATGTGTTGCTTAATAGTTCAAATATTTGTGTTTGGCTTTTGTATGAATGCAAAGAAGGTCTTGATTTTGTGTTGTCGTATAGAATATTTTTATAATCATTGATGAGCTTTTATGTTCTTCTTTAATAGTCTAAATATTTATATTTGGGTTTTGTTTGAATCATTGATGATTATATGTATAATTACATTAGTATTTACTGTATGTGAAATGAGTTTGAGATCTTATAGATGATCTAATGCATAATAAACCCATAAGACGGTATATAGGCTGGAAACCCGTGATGCAGCTCCCATGAAGCTTATCGGTGAAAAATTCTACGAGCCTAGGAGTCACAGCTAGAACTTGCTTTCTCGATTCATATGGTGTAACAATGCCACGTACCTTAGTGTCTTTTTTAATTCAAACTCAGTGTACGAACTTGAATTAAAAAATTAAAGAAGTAGTAAGTTGTATAGTTACAGAAAATTCATAATGATTTGAGGCATAATAAACCCTTATGATGGTATATAGGCGGGAAACCCGTGATGCAGCTCCCATGAGACTTATCGATAAAAAATTCCATGAGCCTAGGAGTCACAGCGAGAAGTTGCTTTCTCAATTTATATGGTGTAACAATGCCACGTACCTTAGTGTCTCTTTTAATTCGAACTTAGTATATGAACGTGAATCAAAAAACTGAAGACGTAGTAAGTTATATAGTTATAGAAAATTCACAATGATTTGAGGCATAATAAACCCCTAGGATGGTATATAGGCTGGAAACTTGTGATGCAGCTCCCATGAGGCTTATCAGTGAAAAATTCCACGAGCCTAGGAGTCACAACGAGAACTTACTTTCTAGATTCATATGGTGTAACAATGCCACGTACCTTAGTGTTTTTTTTAATTCAAACTTAGTGTACGAACTTGAATCAAAAAATTAAAGAACTAGTAAGTTGTATAGTTACAGAAAATTCATAATGATTTAAGATGTAATAAACCCCTAGGATGGTATATCGGTTGGAAACCCGTGATGCAGCTCTCATGAGGCTTATCGGTGAAAAATTTCACGAGCCTAGGAGTCACAGCAAAAACTTGCTTTCTCGATTCATATGGTGTAACAATGCCACGTACCTTAGTGTCTCTTTTAATTCGAACTTAGTGTATGAATTTGAATCAAAAAATTAAAGAAGTAGTAAGTTGTGTAGTTACAGAAAATTCACAATGATTTGATGCATAATAAACCTCTAGATGGTATATAGGCTAGAAACTCATGATGTAACCCCCTTAAAGCTTATCGGTGAAAAATTCCACGAGCCTAGGAGTCATAACAAGAAATTGTTTTCTCGATTCATTTGGTGTAACAATGTCATGTACCTTAGTGTCTCTTTTAATTTGAACTTAGTGACGAAGTTGAATCAAAAAATTAAAGTAGTAAGTTGTATAGTTACAAAAAAATTCACAATCATTTGAGGCTTAATAAACCCCTAGGATGGTATATAGGCTTGAAACCTGTGATGCAGTTCCCATGAGGCTTATCAGTTAAAAATTCCACTAGTCTAGGAGTCACAGTGAGAACTTGCTTTCTCGATTCACAGGTGAAAACAATGTCATATACCATAGTGCTTATTTAAAATCAAACTTTGGAAATCAACTTGTAGGTGATTAATTCAAACATGATTACTTAAACCTCAATGTGATTAATTCTCACTTTTTAAATAACAGTTTTGCAAAAATAAGTAATGTTGATAGATCTTGGTTATATAGACGATTAACACCTGATGGTTTCATTAACCCTGAGTTTGTCGAGGGAGTTAAAGCTTTTATTCACTGTGCATGTTTTCTACTTACATATATGGATGGCCCAAAGATCAAATGTCCATGTAAAAATTGCAAACAAATTCGTTTTCTTCCTATTGATGAAGTGAATCTCCAGTTGTTAAGAAAATGGTTTGTTCCAAATTATTTTAAGTGGACACAATATTAGGAGCCATTGATTTATAGCACTTCAAGGGGTAATGAAGAAAACTTGTCAATAAATATGGATGAGTTTTAAAGGGGGACTAGATTTAGAACAAATAATGTAGTTGCAACTGAAAATCCTTACATCCCAATGGTTTATGATACAGTCGGTTATACCTTTCAGGAAAATATAGAAAATCTTTAAAAATGATCAAACCTACATGCAAAACAGTTTTTTGACTTACTATAATCAGTTAATCAAGAATTGTGGCCAAATTATGAGACGATGACTCCATTGTCTTCAATTGTTCGAATATTGAACATAAAGTTTGAAGGACGTATCTTTGATCGAAGTTTTGATAAAATTCTTGATTGGTATAATGAATCATTGCCTTCTGATCATACAATGGTTGATAATTTTTATAATAGGAAGAAACTTATTAGGGGTCATGGTTTGCCAGTTGAAAAAATTGATTATTGCAAATTGGGATGTATGTTGTTTTGAGGAGATGATGTGAAATTACAGGAGTGCAAATTTTATGGTCAATATAGGTTCAAACCTAGAAAGCATACTATGAAGCAGAAATTAGTGCCTTGGAAGCGAATTTATTATTTCCTGCTAACTCTGAGACTTCAAAGACTATATGCCTCTGATGTTACTGCATCTCTTATAAGATGGTATAATGAACATGAACAGGAAGATGGAATAATAAGTCATCAATCGAATGCACTGGCATGGAAACATTTCAATAACATCCATTATGAGTTTGCAACTGAAAGTCGAAATGTTAGGTTGGGATTGTCGACAGATGGATTCCAACCTTTTGGTCAATCCGGGCAATAATATTCATTATGGACAATCATAATTACTCCTTATAATTTTCCTTCATAGATGTTTATAAATGAGACATATATGTTATTGATAGTGATTGTGCCAGGGCCTAAAAATCCAAAGCATAAAATTGATGTATTCTTACGATCATTGGTATCTGAATTGCATCATCTTTAGAAATATGATGTGGAGTGATTGAGCCAAATTTATACTATAAATTGGCCTCATTTTCTTAAGTATTTATGCACTTGATGACTCCTAATCCATGA
>JAOTBA010000003.1:3816240-3841302 GCA_025629845.1 Erythroxylum squamatum | reverse complement strand
GCACGAAGCTTTCCATTTTCTGCTCAGTTATAGTGGCGACCGCTTCCGCTTCTACCCATTTGGTGAAGTATTCGACTACCACTATTAAAAACTTCTTCTGCCCAGGACCAAGAGGAAAAGGTCCTAGTATATACAATAATTATCAAATCTAAATATAAGTGTAAAATATGTAAAAAAATCAAAGTTGTAATTTTATCTAAAGACTAAACAACCGTTTCATACTTTATGTTGGCATAGGTATCCTAATTGTAAACTCTGACATTTGTTATCATTATAAATTAGCATTCAATCTTAATTGTGATTCAAAGAAGATTGATCAACCTACAAAAAATTTGTTTAAACTTGAAAAAATATTTCTACTTCCTTTAAATTAAATATTTTATATTAAATTTAGCACAAGTTTCCTTAAATTTTAATTTTAAATTTGAAAAATACATAAAATAAGAAAAATATTTGACATGTATGTATTTTTTGATCTTACAAAATAATTAGTCATGCTGATCTTGATGCATCCGATCTACATAAAGTATTAATCATGTGTGTGTTAAAGGAAGATTATTACCTTCTTTATAATACAAAAAGCTGTTAATTAATTAATAGGTCATGTTGTAGAGGCTAATATTTTGACTTTCCAAGTCAACCATGGAGGGCATATTGGAAATAAGAAGACAAGAGAGGGGCAAAAGGCAAGTTCAAAGTGACATATAAAAGAGATTAAGGTCTTGGTTTATAAAGTTCGTCTTTGGAACGCGAAGATGAGCTGCTCAAGCGGCTTTGCTAAGAACAAGAACATGAAGCTAACAGCTATGGCGCTCTTCGATGTCTTCTTCTTCTTCACCTCTATCATCTTCCTTCAAGCATCGTCAATGGCTGAAGAAGTTGTCAAGCCATTATACAATCATTTAAGCAGAAATGAAATGGTGAAAGTTGCTGGTTATGGAGAGGAAAAGCTCTCAACTGTGATGGTCACAGGCACCGCGCTTTGCGAGGCTTGTTTGCGTGGTGAACCTCAACTTCGTTCATGGCCAATACCAGGTTAGTGCTCAATGGTTGGTCGTTCATATTCGTTCTATAGTGCATACATGGATTCCGCTTGGTGCAGAACAGTACCATATAGTATAGAATTATCTCTATAATGAAGATGATCGTTTTTTTTTTCCTCCAGAGAATTATCCAATTTCTTTCTTACATATTTTGCTATGTTTTTTTTTTAAAATTATGTTCTTAGATTACTTATGTCCTCTTTCCACAATAAATATCATGTTTCTGTAAGTTATCTAATCCGATCCTTTGCTTCTTTGAGCTTGGTTCGGGCACAAAAACAAGGGGTCCGATCAGCTAAGCATAAACACATAAACCCAGTCCAATTTATTGTCATTCCTAGGTCTGCATAATTCATATGAAACATTAATATCATACCCTTAACATCAAGGAATTGGTTTGCATTATTCAAGTTTGCATAGTCATCACTCTTTGATCTGTGTTTGATTTTGATGATGCATGATTTTTACTAGCATATTAACTAGTTTTGATCCAAACCCTTTTGTTAGAAAGTATTAGAGTTAGATAGTATGTCATAGCAGAGATAGGTGAAGGGTCACAATGGGCAATCTTTCATTTCACACAAGCTGAAGATCAAGGCATGACTAACCCAAAAGCAAATTAATCTTCTCCTTTAGCTCTCTTGCACCAATAAAACTGGAACTACTAAAGGGGAGAGTTGTGCCTAATTTCAATCTCTATATCAATGTCATGGAATAAGAAAGTGTTTTCTCTTTGTCCCATTTGGAGATTTGCCATGAACTGAAGCTAAGATCTCAACAACCCTACCTTGACTCCAAAACCACCTCCAGACCTTAGAAGGAGACCAAGCGATGGTGACTTTTTTCCATCTTGTAAGAATAAGGAAGCCCAAATCAATACAGCAACGTTGGTTTAATAATGAAAAATTAGATAGAGTTTAACTTAAATTCATTAGTAAAGTTTAATTTAATTGAATTCCAATTTAAACTCAAGTATTTAGGTTTAATTGAGTTTGAACTTAACAAAAATTTTCAATTTAAGCAATCATAATAATTTGGCCTAACAAAACTTCAAATTAACAAATTAAATTATATTTAATCACGTTTAGGTTTAGGTTTATGTTTGTGTTCAAATTTAAGTTTCAACTCAAACTTAGATATTTAAGTTCAATTGAATTTAAGTTTAGGATTTAAAATATTTTTATCCTAACCCTGAATTCGTTTACTAGAAATCTCTAATATACGACTCATTAATTCAGGAACATACATCGAAAATGAATTACTGTAGTCTGATAATGTACATAGTCATCACTTAATTGACTTTTAATATTTATATTCTCTATACAATCATATGATTTGATGAAGGAATTGGAATAATCCGATTTTAATAATTGAATGCTTTACCTCATAGTAGATAATTTCGATTAAAGGTATTTTGTCTGAAATAACATAAGAGACTATTATAATATTACGATCATAATTATAATATTATTTTATAAATTTTTATTTAAAAATTTAACTCTTTTAATAAAGTTTTGGATATGTTTTTTAATTAAGAATTACAATGAATTAAGACCTTATTTGGCAAATGACCATAGATATTTTTTAATTCATGCTCTTATAAGTCATTTTATACATAAATAGCTAATATTAAAGAGTTAATTTTACCAAACATTTTTAAATAAACAGTTAATGTTATCTGCTGGTCAAATTAACTATATTAATTCGCTGTCAGCTAACCATTAATAGAATTAACTAACAACTAATGTAATCCGCTAATTGCAAAACAGGTTATAGAGAGAAATAGAGATAGATAAGCATAAAGTATGAATTCAATTTACTCGAAGTCAAAAAATATACTCTGGTTTATTTAAAAATTAAACCAAGTCAGAATTTTTTTGTAATAAATTTTTTTGTTTCATATTTATTATTATTTTTAAAATTAGTCAATTTTTAATTAAATAAAATAAGTATCATTGTATTTAATATTGTACAGTACAAAAACTACCACCAAATTATTTTATACTAACCAAATTTTTCTTTAATGTTAGATTCAAAGATTGGGTTTGGCAGGAAAGTTTTGAGTTACATTCATTTTACTTATTAATACTTGGATTAAATTTTATCATTAAGAAGAATTAAATTATTAAATAAAAATATATTTTATATTTAAATATTTTTAAAAATAAAAATATTTCTACAAATAGGTACTATGTCTAAAAATTATTTTAATGCTAATTTAATAGATTAAATTATTAAAAAACTTTTTTAGTTTTAATTATAAGGTAAGACTAATTTTATTAAGGGAGTAAATTTTCATCGAATTAAAAATAAGTTTTACTCTCATTAACTACTACATTTTTTCAATTTAGTTTCTAACGTAAATTTAAATAAACATTTTTTATTTTGAACATAGGCAAATAGGCTTTAATTTATTTAATTTTGACTGATTGATTAAAGCAAATTAAAACATAAACATAAATTCTTATGAAAATATTTTAAGAAATACTAAGATATATTACTCATGTCTTTATAAATTTTTCTTTTTAAATCACGTCCTTATAAGTTATTTTATACATAAATAGATAATATTAAATAGTTAATTTTACTAAACATCTTTAAATAAACAACTGATATTATTCGTTAGTCAAATCAGCTATATAAATTTACTGTCAATTAACCGCTGTTAGTATCAGCTAACAACTAATGCAATCTGTTGATTGCCAAATAGGCCTAATTGTAAACTTTTACCTTTTTATAATTCGAATTTGATTTAAATTTTAATCAGTGGTCCAAATTTTAATTAAATTTTGGACTAGGCCATTTTTGCCAACCCTAGTTCCTACTGTTTTGTCTCCTTTTGGTTTCGCTTTTAAAACGTACATATCCACTTCACATAACCCTACTCTCCGGTGTCTGCCTCCTCCATTATGCACCAAAATTCGTTCACTGCTATAATCTATTCTACACTGCTTCGAAATTCTGACAGGTGCCTTGGTGACTGTCAGCTGCCGAACACGAGGGAAGCTAGGCGGAAGAACAAGTTCAGCACAAGTTGTGACAGATGAATTTGGAGATTTCGTTATTGATCTTCCTTCACGCCTCCATTCTATACCCGACTTGGAAAGAACATGTTGCCTCGAGGTTCTGCGAATACCCAGGAACTCATCTTGCAGACCAGCTCATGTCAGGAAACACAAGACATTGACATTGCTCTCTGCCGACAGTGGCACTCGACACTATAGTACCGGGACAGTGAACTTTCAGCACATGTTATCTAGACCTTTGCAAGCTTGTAATAACAAATAATAACAGAGATGAATGGGTATGGGGAGATTGTGACATTGAACTATGGCTCACTCGGATGGGGCTTCAGTCACAAACATGAGTGAGCCACTTGGGTCAAATTTCATGATCTAAGTTGTTTATATTTTGTGAAGAGAAAGTGATGATTGTCTATATGATGCAAGTAAATAACTACGTTCTTATAACCCCAAAATACAGGTGAGTTGGTAGGAGGTTTTTTTGACTTAAGTAAGGTTGCGGATTTGAACCGCCCTGAAGTATGCAACCGTTTAAAACTTGAGGTAAGAGTTTTACTTCTCGCAAGGGACCTACCTGACTCAAGCGAAAATTAATCTGGATGTGAATGACTTAAAGGTGTCTTCCCATAGTTGGGACCCTCCTAAGACGTCCACCTTAAATCTTGGAAAAAATAATTAATTATTTTTCAACACTAATTAGATAATTTCAATTTTTTATAACCGTTGCCATTGGCTTTGCTGACATTGAAGGCCACTCAAATTGCATATTCATATCAGCCCACGTATAAATTTTTTAACAAATACATCGTTGCAATTTTAATAAAAATATAAATATAAATAAGATAATCGTAAACTTCTAAAATTATAGTTTATTAAATATTTTATTTATTAAATTTCTACTAATTTTTTAATAAAATGGACTCAATTCATATAAAAGTTAATTACATGATTCCTTACTAGATGCCATAAATGTGTTTGATCTTAATCAAGGATTACCACTTTATGAAGCCTCAAGAGATCATTGTTTAGAATATTCTCCTGAAACTTATGCAGTGCATTGCTCTTATTTTAATTCTCTATGAAAAAATCCTCATTTCTTCATCCATCTTCTTTTTAAGAAGAAAAAAAGGTATCGATCCTATTAAGGTTACTCATCTAGGTGTAATAGGAAATTGTTTACGACTAAAAAAATTACAATATAAATAGTATTTTATTAATTAAAAAGGAAAAATACATTTAATTGTTTTTTATGAACTATTCTAAGATATTCTATTATATTATTTTTTAAAAAATATAGAAAAATTTAAGATTTATGATGTCAAAACAAAATAAAGTTTCGAATTATTAAAGGCATCGTTTGTTTCTATTTTTAAGTTTAGTTTTAAATTTTTAGTTTTTGTTTTTAAAGTCATTAAAAAAAGCTTATTTGTTTGAATTTTTTATTTTTTCAAGTTTTCAAAAATTATGAAAATTATAAAAAGTGGTTTTTATTTTATGTTTCTTTTTTTCATAATCTGATTTACTTTTAACTAAATATATATTATTTAATTATTTAATGTATTAACTTTTGATAATTATTATGAATAATTTAATTTAATACTATATATTTAATAATTAAAATTAGTTATTATTAAGAATTATGAATAATTTAATTTTAGTAAATAATTTTATCTAAATTTTGAATTAAATTTGATAAATTTAATTTAATAATTATCAATAAACATATTAAATTTAAAATATCTTCAAAATATATAAATTTCAAATAAAATTTGATTTAATAATTATAATACATTTAAAATAAATTTAAAATTATTTATTTTAATAAAATAACTTAATTTTATTAATAATTTGTTAATAAATATTATATAAGAGATTAAAATAAATTTATTTAATTAAAATACTTTATTCTTAAATTTTATATAATATGTAATTAGTACAGTAATACCAAGCAAACAGATTTTTATTTGTAATTAAAAAAAACAAACACTAAAAACTGAAAGCAAACTAGAGTTGACCTAACACTTATCATGGAGT
This sequence comes from Erythroxylum squamatum, assembly GCA_025629845.1. Classification (NCBI taxonomy): domain Eukaryota; kingdom Viridiplantae; phylum Streptophyta; class Magnoliopsida; order Malpighiales; family Erythroxylaceae; genus Erythroxylum; species Erythroxylum squamatum. The sequence goes on along the minus strand of JAOTBA010000003.1, from coordinate 3,835,202 downwards.
GGGATTAGGATAAAGCCATGACTAACTGCGCTCGAATTGAATCGTACAGAAAAGGGAAACAAGCTTGTCATTTCCTGCTCTCTAATCTCCCCTCTAGTTTATATTCCAATTCGATGTGAACACCTAAATCAGATCAGCTCTACCTAGTCCAGTCCAGGTTCGTGGCTATGTAAAGACAGGACATCCATCAACCTTGATTCCTGGTGCAGTGGGACAAGTCGCCAGAGGACAGTGATCAAGCTTTGTTCCCCACCATTTCAAGGTTACATCGTTATTTTGGAGAGCAAAGAACAAGAGCACACCCATGAAAGCTGTCCCAGCATCCAATGCCGCAGAAAGAACGTAGTTGTATTTCTGCCACCAGCGTTTATGGAATTTGAAGACGAAGTAGTTGAAGATGAGACCTGTGATGAGCCAGCTCGCTATGTTGGTTGGAGTTGCAGGTGGCATCCCAGCAAATCCATAAGATATGACAGGAATGTTTATCAATGGAATCCATTTCTTTTCAGGGAAAATTTTGCTCAGCATCCAAACAGGCACTGGCAAGAAAGCTCCAATCAGGAATAGCCATACCAAATTCCTGTACAACCCTCCAGGTCCAAAGAGCCTCTTTGGTCCAATGAGTCCCCATATCACAGAAGCATCAAATGTCACTCGGTACTTGGGACAGGTCCAAGGACTATCAGGATGGAGACTTTCGACATCGCATATGTTATCAATGTTATCCAACATCCACCAGGCAACTGAAAGGTTGACTATCCCAGCAACTAGAGTTCCCACCAACTAAGAAAAACAAATAACCAGAAATCTTCATCGTATCAGTTATCACACTGTAATAACAAATCCAGGAATTACTAAAGCATATTTCAGTTCCTTAGTTGCAATACCTGAGCAACATACATGCATCTAGGTGGGATTTTCATGTAATGACCGAGTTTCAGGTCCGATAAGAAAGAAAGAGCGTGAATCGTGCTGATTCGCCCGTAAATCTTGAAAAGCAGGTTTGCAATTGGTCTTCCTGGCAGAACATACCCAATTATGAATTGTGCTATTATGTCATATCCAGGTTGCTGCAATACAGATAACAGGAATTCTTATTTCAGGGCTCTACATTAGTAGTTCTTGTGTAATAAAAACCGCTGGTAATGGTCTGGTGTAGGCTGCATTACCTGGTTTGTAGTTGCTTGAATGACTCCAATAGGAAGGGTAACAATCCAAGCCAACCCAAATGCAAAGAGCATGCCCCACCATGGAAGCTGCACATCTTTTTTCCACACGAAAGACATTAATAAAGATAGAACAATACTCCCAGCTAATAGAATACTGAACCACCATTCAGGCACTTGCTTGTAATTTCTAATTAATTTTGCATGAACATCCAATTTCATGGTCTTCATTGCTGATCTGCTCTGCTTCCATATATCTCTAAACAACGTAAAAATTCATCAAACATGTTCTTTGTCAGGATTGCAATCAGATTAAGAAAATATGACAAGCACTTCAACAATCAGTATACCTTCCATGAAACAGGGCAACGTGAGTGAGTGTTGCAGAAAATCTTGCAAATCCAGATCCAATTGACAGGGCAAACAGAGGACTGAGGTATAGCTTGCTGTAACTATTGTAAGCCGGAATATCGAGTTCGTAATTCGGAGTTAAGATCTTCTTGGTATCGTACTTGTGGCCAGCAGAAGTGAATAGCTGATTGGAAAATATTGGGAACTTCCTAGCATCAAAAGTGTTGAACTTCCAGTAACAGATAGGGACTATTATGTAGATGAACATGATAAATCCAACCCCAACATTCAGAATGGAATGCCATGGAGTCACAAGGGGGCTACCATGATAAGCAGAAATTCCAGCCCAATCAAAGGTGAAGGCACCAATACCTAGTCCATGGTAACCTGAACCTACTTGTTGAGCTGTGATGTTATGAGGCCACACCCAGCATACCCATGAGAAAAACGTCAGGATTGGAAACAAGTAGCCTGGAAATGCATAGTAGATAAAGCTCGCCGTCATGGCAACTAGGAAAAATCGCATCCGAGTCATGCCTTTCTTGTTGGAATCCTTTTCATGAAGTGCTCTGCAGAAACAAAAAATTTCCGGAATCAGGTTCACTAGTAAACACAAATTACCTTCAGGAATGTAATCTTTAAATCATTTCACAGAAATCAGTATCATGTCAGGAGTTCGATCGACAGATTGGTAGCAAACTTTAGCTCAAAACAATGACTAATGAACATGTTGTTCTATGTGAACAAGTGAAATTGTATAAAAAAAGGAATGGAATTTTCCAACAAATCTAAAGGGTAGAAACAAAATGAAAATATAAGGTAACCAGGAAAGAATTTAGACCTGAACAGAGAAACCTGAGCCAGGTTTGAAGGCCACCACATCTCAGCAGGATCAACCAGGTACCTCCTAAGCATACCAGCCCACCCATAGCCTAATATCTGCATTAACATACCCAAAAATTAGAAGGAAAAAAAAATGAAACGAGTTCTGCCATAAGTTCTTGCAGAAAACTCATTAGAGAAAAACCGTGAAGAAGAATTTGTTACCTGAGTAGTTAAGACTATGAAGATACCACAAATGAAACTGAGGCTTTGCTTATAGTAAGCCTTCATAACAGTAATGGCACCAATAGAGTAGGCATCACCTCCACCATAAGACACACCACAGTTAGCGAAGATAGTAATGATCACATGCTCTTTAATGTTAAAAGGCCCAGGGTTCAGAGTAAACCCCCGGCCAAAAATGTTGTACTGAGTGGTGGGCAAAATCCTAGCCAAGAACTTGCCAATGGGCAACACAGCAATCTGCATGAGAATGGCTGAGATGATGAGAGGCTGTGTACGGTAAGTGAAGAAAGTGTTGAGAAAGATGAGGACAGTGCACGAGGTTAAACCCAGAAACCATGCACGAAATGTCAACACTGGAAGTGTTGGATCATCTGTTTCGGGCACAACAAGTGCCACTTCTTCTACAGGACACCTCTCATATTCTTCTGCGGACTCCTGCTTGGCCTTTTCTGTGTCTGTTCCTCCGTAGGTATGGTTATTGGTCGCCATTGACACAAAAGAGAAATCTTACTCCTACCTCTATCTCTCTCCCTCTCTGGTATCTGGGATTTGACAGAATAAGGACAAGGGAAAGAGAATAGTGCCTGTGAAGTACTGCTTTGTATATCTTTTAGAGTACATACATACAAAGGTCGCTGCTTTAGTTAGAAAAGTGTGAAATGAGAACAATATATAACGGGGTTAAGTGGTCTTCAGGTCACTTAAATGAGAATATCACTTCAGCCTTCTTTAAACGGCTACCCATTCCTACGTTACCAAAAAATATATAAATATTAAAAATATCATTTATTCTTATCTAATACACAAAATAATAATTATTTTGCTATTGAGTACGGCTGCACATTATTTAATTTAGTTTATAAATGGTCTGGTGAATTTTTCTTTTCTTTTCTTTTTTTCCTCACAAGATATTCTAGGAGAGTTTAATTTATGGAAAGACACCTTTAAGCCATCTACATCTAAACTAATCCCCACTCGAGTCAGATAGGTCCTTTGCGGGAGGCAAAGCTCTGATCTCAAGTTTTAAACGACTGCATATATGAGGGCAGTTCTAACTCGCGACCTCACGTAAGCTAAGAAAGTTCCTTACCAACTCATCTGCGCCTTGGGGTTGACTTTCCATTATTTTTTATCTCTCATATGTAAGTGTCAATCTAAGCTTTGTTAAAATCTTGTTGCTCAGGGTTTAAAAAAGTTTAGTAGTACGTACCTTTATTTTTAATTAGTAGAGAGATTGTTTCTTAATATATATATAATAACTAAATATTAGTTGTTTGTTCTTTCAAGAATTGAAGACTCAAAACCATAACTATAATTGTATGCTTAAAGAGTTATTATAAAGACAATCGTACTGATATTTTAAGGTAAAAAATGCAAACCCAATTTTGTTTATTATAAAAATATACTTTTATTGACTTCATTGCGTACTACTAAGTCTTCTCAAACCTCACATTTCAGCGGAATTCAACTTGACGGTATCATTGTATAAAAATATACTTTTATTATTTGAAAATGGCTTTAAAATATCTTATCATATTATAAATGCTAACTCTTTTATTAAATTTTTATGAAGTAATTTTAACATAATTCATTATTAAAATAATTTAAAATTTTAATTTGTAATTCAACTTGTCTTGATGGTTTGGGACGGTACCCGGTTCTGTCCCTTTGCCCAATATATGTATCAGATATCTAGCCAAGCTCTGGGTTGAGGGGGGTGTGTCAGGAATCCCACATCGGACAAATACGAGAGTATTCAACAATTTATAATAGTATGTAAATCTCCCTCTCTTGAGCTAACTTTTGGAGGTGAATTAAACCTTTCTAACAGATCTTGACAATTTAGTACTGTAGGGTATTCGGAAGGGCATTTTACTCAAATCGGGTTTAACCCTAATTTTTAAGGCATGGATATGGAATTCAATGAAATGACTTGATTTCATATGCGAATAAACAAAGTAACAATAATGAGCTCAAAGAAGGGCTGGCAATGGCCGAAGCCACCTTTTTCTAAGCATGTGGAAGACACGTGCCGAGTAGGGACTGACACACTTTTGTCTCGGTGTCACCAACGCCACCCTGGCATTCTTGTAGGTTTTTGCAGTGGGCCCACGTACGAAGTGCCATGCTGGAAGCTTCGGGCCCCACTTTCGCTCATGACAGTGGCCATGTAGGACAAAAGCTCGTGGGTTGCTCACTTTTTCTTGAGAAAGACAAGAACAAAGTGGATTCCACGTGGCAAGCATGCATACGTGGGAAGTCTGCTTTGTCTTGGTCAAAACAAAAGGCAAAAGCAATGTTGTTTTAAAGTTCCAATCCAATATGAATTTGGTTTGAGAACCACTAAAATATAAAGTTCCAATTCCTCATACTTCGTACCTTCCAAATTTATTATACTTAAAAGACAGACTTTTATATATTTTATGATCTAAATTCATCGAATATATATATATTAAATAAATTTATATGAATAAATAATAGCCTACCAATTATATTTTAAATATATTATTTGTTTAAATTAAATTATAAGATATATTCAATTATTTTCATGTAAGTCATTCAGAAACTAATTAGGAGTAAGATTGTGTACTACTAGACCTCTCTAAATCATACGTATTGGTAAGGTTTTTATTAAGTTTGAGTTGTTATTGTTATTATTGTTCTTGTTATTATTGTTGTATTCAATTAGTCAACATTTATTTTTTGAATGCACTCGCCTTTTTTAATATAAAATTATTTAATAAATCTTTAGAACTTTTACTATATTTTATATATTAATTAAACAACCCTTAAAAATACTTTGTATCTTATCTTAGTGAACATTTTTGTATAAAATGTTCTCTTAGTGTATGAGAATGTCCCAAATGTCATACCTGAGTGAACGAGAATGTCCCAAATGTCATACCTGAAAACAAGCATTAATATTAAAACTTTAATGTGTTAATTAGGTATGCATATCCTTTTCCAAATTCTAACATTACCATTAGTATAAGAGACTCGCCATGTTGAGCTCACGCTCAAGTGGCATAATTTATCAAAACAGGGAAAGGAGACAAGGTTTAGTCTAAATGTTATTTCCAATATTTACGGAAATATTAAATAAGATAAAAAATAATGTATCTATACTTTTTATGATTCTCAAATAAAAAATATGATTTAAATTAAAAACAGTATCGTTAACTTATCAAAAAAGTGGTCATAACTTATAACAATATTTGGGGGAAAAAAGGCAATTTGAATCTCAAAATTTATACCATAATACAACTTAAACCTTAATGTTTTCAAATGTTCAAATTGAACCTTAACATTTTCAAAACGTTTAAAAATGTCTTAAGCAGATGAAAATTTTGATGGGTTTAATGTTCTCACAGTTAAATATCATATCAATGCATTATTTTTATAGCTTTTAAATAGAAAGTAGCTCTCCCTGTTACATGATTAATTTTTCAAAATTAATTAGAAAGTGGGTATTCACTTCAAAAAGTGGGTCTCATTTGTTACGTGACAATAAAATTTATATTTATATATTTTAAACCGTGTGTTTCACTTATCATGTAACAATAGGGTTCATTTTTTATCTAATAAATTAAAAAAAAGTCAGTTTAGCATTAACGTAACCTTTAAATGATAGAGAGTTAACCTTAGTCAATTTTTGTCCACTTAAGGTCTACTTTGAACGTTTTGAAAACATTGGGATTGAATTTGAATACTTCAAATGTTAGGATTTGTTCTATATTGTACTTTAAATATTGGTGTTCAAAATGCAATTTTAGTCAATAATATTTTAATTATATATTTTTATTTAAAGGTTCGTTTGTATTATTAAAAATAGCATGACCTTCTCATCATGACAAGTTTTTATCAAAAATCTCAATGTATTGTAATATTAAAAAAAATACATAATAGAATTACTAAGTTGCTACTAAGCCACATTTTTAATCTTTTCCATTTTTTATAGTTTTTATAATTTATCCACTCTACAAAAATAGGACATAGGACTTGAAAATGTAAAATTTTAAAATAAATTCGAATTTAGTTAATTATACATTCAAAGTAATTCTTTTTTCTTTAATTGTGATTTTGGCAGGAATGTGAATATTGTTTCGTATCGACTTGTACGAACTGTATCGGGCCAAAATCGGTACGAAATGGAGGGTGAATTTTTAATTTTTGTTTTAAAAAATAAATATTTATTACCAATAATAATTATAAAATTAAATAAAACTTAAAAATAAAATTTAAATTTCTTTTAATATTTTATGTATATTTATTAATAAAATATTTATTTTTTTAAATAAATAATTTAAAAATTATTATTTACAAACTAATATTTATTTTATATATTTTAAATTATTAAATAAAAATTTATTTAAAATTTATATATTTTAAAAAATATTTTAAATTTAATTATATTTATTAATAATTATTAAATTAATTTTATAAATTAAATTAAAATTGTGATTATTATTTGTTATTATGATTTTTGGAAACATGGTTAAAAATATATAGTACAAGTGTACAATATGATAATAGACTATTGAGTAATATTAAAAAAAAATTAAGAACTATTTTATAAAATTAAAAAATTATCTAAAAGGCTGAAATAGAATTAACCAGTATAAAAAAGTACCGTATTAGAACCTAATTCGATACCAAATCTACTGTGATATTCGTAACACTGGATTTTGAAGACCTTAAATCAATTGTTAATTATTTCTTCTACATATATACACGTAAGATGCAATTTAGTACGAATAATTGCACCCCTCAATGGCTCAATGTCTTCGGCTAGTGGGTGGACCTATAGGTGTTAGGCTTCTTTCAAGAGTTGACCCTCGGTCAGTGCTCTTCATTCACTTTGTGTTCTACTTGTTCTACTACATGGCATTGTTTTGGAGCTAACACTTGGCCATCGCACATTCCCAGATTTGTTTTGGTACGTAAAATGTGCAAAGTAGTCAGGTGATCATATGCCCTGGGTCCTACATCATAAAGTCAATCTATGGATACGCTTGAAGTGTAGTAGTGATAGCTTCTCCTTCTCGCGACTTGGCAACAGGAGGTCCCTTGCAGCCACCGAAAGCCCATGAAGAGTCCCTCCGTAAAGAAGCAATTTTTGTAGAGAAAGCCCTAATCACTAAATGATGATCGAGAGAGAGTTGATCACCTGCGAAGAAGAGTTGGTTGGAAGACGGAAGTAGAATGAAGAACAGGCAGTCACCGGGAGCCACCGCAAACTCCGCCTCTGGAGCTTCACCTCATTGCCAATCGCAGCTTCAATCGCTCTTTTAAGTAATACGATGGCATGTCGTGTAATGTAGTCCTCTGATGTTTAGTAATTAAGTAGCTTATACGCACGTGTCTAAGACTCCTTAATATAATTTTATCAATTTTAATGAAAAATTTAATTTCGCAAAAAAAAAAAACTTGGCAGCAATCGCCCTTGTAAACTTTTTAAGTGACAAGATTATGTAATAGATTAAGTTCATAGTGGCATAATAGTATCCTTATTTTGAATTTAAGATAATTATAGCATTTAAAATAAAAGACCAGGATTTTGTTATAATTTGACATTATTTATTATTTTTTAAGGGATGGATGAATTTTCTTCCTCGTTGAAATAATGAATTATTTTGAATTTATGTTGAATTATTAAGTACATATATCAATTAACTGAATTTTTTTACGATGGTCCGGTCAATTCCATTTAATTGAACGAGTTTTCTCTTACAAATATAAATAAAGCCAATCTTAAGTTTTGGGTTAATAAAACCGAACAAAAGAACATTTAAATTGCAATGGTCATTTTTCTCTTATGATTCAGCAAGATTATGAAGTGGATTCATTCAATAAAAAAAATATTTCATATAGTGGGAATGAATAAAGAAATTGTAAATCATCCCATATTCAATTTCGACCTTTGGTTTTTCATAAATTTGTAATATGATATGCAACACACGCGAAATAAAACCTTGGATGTAATTTTAATTTTTTAAAAATTATTTTCTTAAACTTTCATAAAAATAATAATAAAATATGTGTGATATAAATATCACACATTAACTAATTAAATGTTGCAAACATAATAGTATGATTAAAATTGACTCAAATTAATAATTTGAGATAATTACAATAAATATTAATTTAAAAAGTTTTAGAGAATAATATTTTTCAAAATTACTTAAACTACTAAATTGTTGTTTTCTATCTTAAAATTCTAAAAGTTACTAAAAATAAACCAATATTTATATTTTATAGACTTTTAAAAGTGACTTAAATCACAAAAAATATTTTTATCATCAAATTAAAAAAAGTTGACTAAAAATAAACTAGTATTTATATTTTATAGATTTCCAAACTTCACCCTTTTTTCTTTTTAGCATAGATTTAACACCTATTTTATTGTGCGAGATGTTAAATAAACAAAAAAAAAAGATTGAAAGGTTCACTTGGTCATTTAAGAAAATAAAAATATGAACAAGAGCCCCCTCTGCAAGGACTTCTCAATAATTTGACAGGAGAAGACCCGTCACCTACCATACCAATCGAAATCGGTGGGCTCGCTCGTGACCTTGTAATCTGCCAATCATGATGAAAACAAACGTCAAGTGGGTCCTCCTGCCAACCTCTTGTTTATTGTTCCCATTGCCTGAAACCTGCAGGTCCGACGTCAGTCTGAACACAATCCACACAACTCAAACTAAACTAAACTAAACTGCAAGGCCAAATTTTCAGTGGGTTAAGCTTAATACCGATAGTGCAGTTAAGAATAGGTCCAACATTGCTATTATTGGCGGACTGATCAAGAATTTGCAAGGTCAGTGATGCGGGAATTTTCTGCATCAAATTGGCCGAAACTCTCCCCTTGTTGCGAAACTATAGGAAGTCCACTCGAACCTTCAGTTAGCCTGAACTCTTGGATTCCGAGGAGTTATTCTTGAAGTGGATTCATTGGAGGTGATAAATCTCCTTTTCTCGACCAATTTACCGTCGACTGGGTATTCTTTTCTTAAAATGTTTACACGTATCAATACAAGGTGGGGTTACTTACTTCTGTTTCTATAAGAATGAGAATGAAATGAAAGCTATGAAAAAATAGTGGGAAGTAAGAAAGGGAAAGACCTTTTTGTGAGCCAATGGTCCAAAACACCAAAAAAAAAAAGAAAGAAAAAGAAAAAGAAAAAGGTGGTGTGGACATATAGAAGGTGTTGTGGTTTATAAATTTTGCTCTGGTAATCTTATTCTTCCATCTTTCTTTCGGTGGTCATGGTGGAGTTAGCTAGAACATGATTGAATGTGGGAAGCTGAAGAATATTATTATTGCCCAATTTGTCGGTATATTAGTACAATATCTTCTCGTGTCTTCCACGCATTTCCTGAGAGTCTCGCTAACACGCAGAGTTTGAGAATATATAACACGATTTTTAATTTATTTTGTTTTTTAATGTTAGTATTTTAAATATTAGATCTTTTAATTTAATCTTCAGATTGAACTAATTATTTTATATTAAAAATTGCATAAATGTCTTTAACTAATATTCTACATAAATATCTAAACTATTTTCACATATCATTTTTAATTTGATTTTTGTTAAGATCACACTAAATTTTCGTTAAAAACATTGATAGAGATTTTAATATAAAATGAGTAATAAAATTTTAAGATTGAATTAAAATTTTTAATAATTAAAAATTTGAAACAAAAATAATATTAAATTAATAAACTGAAAATACGATTTGTCCTCTCATTATAATTTTTAACTTATGAAAAGACATCACTCTTTTTTTCCCTTGTTTAATGTGATACTAACTTTAGAGCGTTATCCTTTTTCTACTTTTATAGTGGCCAGTGCTTAAAATGATGTCATTTTGATTAAAACTATATCGTTTTAAGTATTAATCAAAGTTGGATAAAGTAAAATTGAATAGAGGATATGAAGTTCCAACCTTGAACAGAGAATTGATAGTTAAAGAAAAAGAGCAAGAGTAGTTCACACGTTAATGTAATGGATTGAGGATGACAAAACCTTCTTCACCAACATATAACTTTCCGTCACTTTCCCAACATACCGATAAACATATTGATCAAAGAATAATATTAAATTGACATACTAGAAATATGATTTGTCTTCTTGTTATAATTATTAACTTATGAAAAGACTTCACTCTTTTGATATTTCCATGTTTAATGTGGTACCAACCTTGAATGGAAAATTAATAGGGCAAAGAAAGGACCAAAAGGTAGTTGACACAATAATGTAATGGATTGGGGATGACAAAACCTCCTTCACCAACATCTAGCTTTCCATCACTTTCCCAAGATACTGCGCAGAGTTGGCTGAACCCGTTCACACATGAAATGAAAAGAAAAATCCCAAACGCAAACTTCACAAGAGACTCTTTTTGTCTGTGGTGGGTATAAGTATTATAACCAGCCTTGGTTCGAAATCTAAGAGGATGTCACTGTTTTGATTCTACTCATACTTTTACAGGGATTCTTTGGCCTATGCTCGCATCGGAAGCCAACCCTCAAAAGATTTGAGGCCACTCCAATTTGAAAGCAAGTCTTGCTCTTCGAAAGCTCTACACAAAGCGTTAAACTATTTCACTCTTTCTTCTTCACTCATTGACGTGGTACCACCCCACTATATATGTTATCCCATCGACAATATGACCTCTCAAGTTCCATCAACCCTCCGTTAATGAGTTCTACTGAAAAATGAAGTTTTAGTGGCTTTGTGGTCCAACCTTGTCTCTGTGGACCTCTCGTGGCACTAGGCAACATGGCAGATTGGAATATACGAACTTCTGTATTTGCCTATTAGATGTGAACCAACTGCTTATGGCATGAAGCTGACCTGATAATTTTTTTTTAATATAAGTTTAGTACAAATTTGAATTGAATAGTTCAAGTCCGATCTAATCAAGTATGAACTGAGGCTAAAATGATGTTAAAGAACTTAATAGAACAACATTAACTTGATTAATTTTAGTGACTTGTTTGTGCTTGCTAGCGCATAGTCATGTCTTGTGGATTGATGAAAATGAAGCAGAAGCTGAGCTTTATCCCAGACTTTTCAATTACGCAGATAAGGATAAAAAATCATTTATCATATGAGTAGTTCTCAAAACCCGTTCAAATCATGCGCTATACTCTTTGGGCACATGAGAGTGGTAGTACACTATGAGTGGAGTAGAAACACAATCCAATCTTGAACAGTGCCTTACCACATAGTTGCTCCTCAAGTTCTCAAGTCCTACTGCTCCAAAATCCTTCACTTCTACTTTTAGAATGAAGGTTGGTCCTTCGAAAAGACACACCAATTACTCATAGCAGTAAGGAGAGGCATATGTATATCTATATATATATAATATAAATCAGTCCTATCAGTGTAAAATGGTGGTCCAAAACAAAGAATTTGTTATTAAGACAAAATTTAAAAGGATTGAACTGCGGGCAAGGAGATGGTACAGTGAGAATTGGGATTTTGTAATTAGGATTAATTAGTTAATTTATAATTAGGTTTATTAAAGTAATTAGTTAGATTAATTATGTCTATGATTAAATTAAATGAACATTTAATTTTATAAAAATGTTTTAATAATTTTAATAATTAATTTTAAACAAATAAATTCTATAAAAACTTATGAGAATAATAAAATGATTTCAAAACATTTTAAAATTTTAAGATTTAATTTACTATTAAAAGCAAAACTTAGGGTTCTTTTTGCCTTTTTTTTTTTACCTTATTATAACACAAAACCGTGCAATTCAATTAAAATAGACATTTAAATTGTGGAGACATTTAAAGCCAAAAAGGGAAAGATTGCATTGAGGATACACTTGATTTTGTAGGACAACGATGATTGGGCATTTGTGCTAGCCATGCCAACATTATATTATAATTAACACGATATTAAGTACATAGAAAATTTGCTTAGACTGCTAATTAAGCTAAACTTAGATAATCAAAATTTTTAAGTTTTACATTACAGAGCAAGCATTAGGGTTCTCATCACTAAAAATTTGAGGAGTATAGGCATAATCCAACTGAGCAATGGTTGGCCAATGCTCATATCGCTTGATGTCACTCTTCTTATCATCCTCTCCTCCTCCCTTGTCTTCTTTCTCTCCTTCCTTCTCTTCCTCTTTCTTCTCCTCTTCTTTCTTCTCTTCTTCCTTCTTCTCTTCTTCCTTCACTATCGACACTTGCTTTCTTGTTTTCTTGTACACATCCCCCGCCAACTTTTCTGGGTCAACAACCCCTTTTACTGTTACTTTGGAACTAGCCAAGTCTGCTTCCACTGATTCTACACCTGCATGCGGTATATATATGCATATGTTATTACAACGTGATTCAATCCCCTAGTCCAGGAAATTTTTAATACTAAGGTAGGGAGCATATAGTATTATAATTGAGATGACATGAAGATGTTTTTAATAATAAATGATACTATTGGAAATCGTACCTTTGATTTTTCGAATTCGTTTTTGTAGACCTTGAGCACAAGCTTCACAGTGCATTCTAATATTCAATACCACTGTTACAACAGCAGGAGGCTGCCATGGACGGATTGTTAGATGCAAGTAAGAAACAAGCTATGAATATAAACATAAGCATTTGAAAAAATATAAGGGCCTTTTCCAACATTTTAACTTGGTCTGTTTTGACATGAATGTAAGTGGTCGTGGTGTTTTTCACTTGTGACTATGTCTTATCCAGCCTATGTGATTGGCACATAGAAAGAGTGGCGATAAGGTTCCAAGAAAACCGATACCCAACAAGAGTGAGACAAAAAACAGCGTAAAATGCGACTAGTATTCTCGAGACCTGCCAATATGCGTACCAACTAGCAGAGTAATGTATAAATACTGCTAAAATTGTTTATTTCAGTTCTCTTTAGTTAAATAATAACTTCATAAGAAGAGTATGGAGTGGACAAGCTTTTTGTCGCATAATGGCATGAAATGATGAGATCATAAACAAAATGTAATTTATGTCTTAAGTTATTAGAAAAGTGATTTAAGTCATTTGCTTGCTTTTCCCCTTATTGTTTGCTAAAGCTACCACCTTTAACCTCTTAGCTTTCACTACTTAACTATATACTCTATACCTTATCACACTGACCAGCTTTCCATAGTAGCTGTGACCCTCGTGACCATATGACAGGAAACTTGAGCAAGCTGTGGGGTGTCCAAGACATCAAATAGTGTCCCCCTCTAACCTAGTGAAACGTGCCTCATATTGTTCACTTGTTTTGTTACTATCTTGTCAGCCCCAGAACAGTGGTCATAAGGTTCACTGTCCAAGTGGGTAATGGTTAAAAAGGCAAAAAATGACTTTACTTTGAAGCTGAACCACCTAACATAGAAGTTACCCAGGTCAAAAAAGAAAAACTGAGTGGCCAGGCCAACTTTTTTATCTAGTCAAAAATAGAGATTTGAGAAAGATTGATAGGCCTAGTGGGAGGGACGATGGATGGCTGGTTTTCTTGTAAGCAATCATTGAATTTGCAACTGCGGGTTTGAAAATTTTAAGTACCTCTTCTTTTTTCTCTTCCTTTGGTTCTTTGTTTTCTTCTTCTTTAGGTTCTTCGGGTGGTTTAGGTAAAGGAGAAATTATCTGCACTTTCCTGCCGCTTTTCCTTTGCAGCCTCTCGCATACTTTTATGGGGTCTGCTGTTTTGCCTTTCACTACCACCTTACTGGCTTTACTATCTGTGGTCACTTCTTCAACCCCTGTGTTTAATGCATCCAAAACATCAGACGGATTCAAACTTCAGTTAAAATGATGGTTTTAATGCTATTAAATAACATTCTCTCGGTAAGGTACAATGCTAAGTATTGAATAATGTATTCTCTCACCTTAAACAAATCAACAATGTTATTACCGTTAAAGCTTATTATAATATTTCCAAACTGGAAGATGACAAAGGAAATTAAGGACGCAACCTGAAATTACCCTAACCACAAGACTCAACTGATATGCTGTAGTTTCTGTAAAATGTAAGGAAACACTGAGTGGAAAGAAATAATATGGTCAAGGGTCGTTAAAGACCTTCAAATCCTTTCAAAGCTCTGGCAACTTTCCTGGCACAGGCCTCACAGTGCATATCAACCTTGAGAACAATCTCAGAAGGCTCTTCTTCTTTCTTTTCTTCCTTCTTCTCTTCTTCTTTCTTCGCTTCGATGGCTTCTGTTCCCTTCTTCTCTTCTTCTTTATTTTCCTTTTGTGTTCCAGAAAAGAAAAAAACCAACCAAAACATCAGATCTATGACCACAGCAATCTGAAACTTAAGAGACTGATAGATAATAAAAATTCATTTATAAACATTCCCATGAAGAATATGTGCACGCAGCAACCAAATGGGGCTCAGGGACGTCTGAACTCACTTCACCCATTTCACAGATGATTCTGCAGAGTAGTACTCTACTACTTCTCACAGAAGAAGGGGTGTTGTGTCCTTGAGTATTGGCAGGCAATTGTTAGATATGCAGAACAAAGAGAGCAACTCACTTGTTCTGCTACTTATCTCCCTTTTTCTTTTTCCTATCTGTGTTAGGTGTGGTGGAGAATTCTGAAAACCATCGGTAGAGTTGTTTATTACAAGAGGAGTAGACGTATGTCCTTTAGCTGACTCAGCATCCCATGAATTGGATTTGGCCATTTACGCCTACTTGACTTGTAACCTGTACCATAAGGTACCATTTCACGTAAATGTAGGACACATTGGTCATGAATCCTCTTCCACACAATATCTAAAATTCCCATGAAGCAGCGTTACCACGTGTTTGTGGACTCCTTATTCGCTATGATCACTGAAAAAATCGTCGCCACCTTATATTATAGGCGAAGAACTCAATGATATGAAAGATATTAAACATATTTGTGCGTTTATGATAATTTGTAAAAATTCACAATTGAAATTGTCCAAATTGTCCTTGTAAATAAATATAAAAAATGATGTAATTTATATATATAGGACTTATAATTTTAAAATTTTATGTTGCAAAATGATGTCATAATTATATACTCCTTTAGAACTCGTCACTTATATTAGACATAAATTTTGTTAATGTTAACTTAATTTTGACCATATTATTATAGTTTTGTGAAATTGAAAATGAAAATTTCACATAGAATCAGCTAATTATTTTTTATCTTATGATTAACACATGAACATTTTACTATGGCTTGAGCAACTTGTTTAATGAGATAAGTTTTAAACAGCAACAACTAGTACTAAGTGCATGTTTGGATAGGGTTTTGGAAGGTTAATAAACACTTTTCTTCACTACAAAAGCTTTTTTTAAGAGAAAAATGTGTTTGACTGTAAAATAAAAAATATTGTTTTAATAGATATAACTTTTTTGGCAGCCAAATACAACTTTTTAAGAAGCTCAAATTTGGATCTTCAAAAAAAGTGCTTTTTCTGGTAGATTTTCAGATTAATTAATGAGCCTATTTTTTAGTCCCTTTTACCTTTATGTTTTACACATAATTCCCACAATACCCACAAACTCATCTTCCCTTTTATTATGTATTTAACTATTTACTCAACTTGGATATTTATTTTGAGATTTATATAATAATATTTGGCTTTTTTATATGTTTTAATATTTATTTTCGGTATTAATTTACTTATGTTATAATCTATATAAAAGATTTGGCTAGATATAGTTTCATTTATGTTTCATATGGTTTAAAATTATATAATAATTAATATATTGTGCTTTGCATATTGTTTAATATACTTTAAATAATTTTTATATGTATAAATAATTTTTATTACAAAATAAAATATAGTTAAAGTTAAAAGTACTTTTTTTTTATATTGTCAAACAGTCTACTGTATGAAGCTCTTAAAAAAAGTTCTTTTTTAAATGACAGTCAAACATTCAACTGACTTCTTAAAAAAATTCTTTTAAAAAAATATCTATAAAAAAAAATATACTAACAAAAACTCTACTAATATAAGCACAAATAAACAAGAGGTTAAGAGAAAATCGCGAGGTCTAATGCAATACAGAAACATACAACTTAATATGGAAAGATTATTTTCGAAAGATCCACATAACTTAAATGAGATATGTTATATAATAATTAGCTTTTCTTTTTAACGTACTTTCGGAGTTGATAAAAAGTCTAAAAGAGAAAGGATATCGATTAGCTTTCCTTTAACCAACATCAAGAGTAACTTTTCACTCCATTGCATGTGTATATACTCTTAAGACGATATGATTATGGTCTCAACACATCCAAACAATCTTTGTATAGTTACGTGATTAGAAGTTTAATCAAATGCTTTGAGATAAATTAAAAAAAAAGCATGTCATAAACAGTTGGTATAAGTGAATGATTGTAAGTGAAAATGGTGAACACAGTTCCTGATTCCAAGCTCCCAAGTGCTGATATATGTGAAAAACCAATTTATGGTCGGCCAGGTGGGGCAATTACAGTATCTCGAAAGGAAAGGGGGAATGAATTGAGAGAGTGTGACCAATCCCTGTGGGAGTGTAGCCAATCACTTGGTGACAAGTGTGGTTCGTAAGCACATTATCGTCTCCAATAGAAATGAATATAAATATGCAAGACAAAAAAAGAGAAGGGAAGGGATTGGTGGAAAAGAAAGAAAGGAAAGGTGATGGATTTCTTTCATTCGGTGTCTTCACGTAAACAAGTTGATGAAAATGGTCCCTTGAGTGAACCTCAACGAGACAAGAATGCTGGTCTTTATATAACTAAGCTTAATTTGAATATGCATGGTTTTGTCACCTACGCTACATGGAAAAAATGGAAAAGAAAATTATGAAGTTGTCAGCGTTGATTTATAACATTTTGTTTTCTTCTTGATGGAATGGGACTCGGAATTGAATGATGGATGAAACCACTCTTGAATAGATTTTAGGTTTTGTAGTAGTTGAATAGAAATCGATCTCAAGTTGAATGATATATGATGAATAATTCGAGTGGATACACTTGAGGCAAAATGGAGGAATCAGACGAAAGGGAAAGGAAAGGAAGAGTTCGGTTATGGAAACGACGCAAGAGAGGAAGAAGTCAAGTCGAAGACACGGCACCTTCCCTGGATGATCAAAAGTTGATCCTGAAACCTCATCAGAGAATCCTGAAAGCAAAAGCCGTGACAATACCTCAACGACAATGCATCAAATAAACTAACGAATAGTGGTCCCTTCCCCCAAGGAATTTGTGGAAAAACACCAAAGCCAAAGAACCGAAAGGGCATAGCAGAGGCTAGTGCATGTTGAAATTCGACCATATCCAAATTCTCTTTTTAAATCCTGACATGTACTTAATATGATTTAATTATGGATTGATTTCTTTCTTAATTAACGCCTCCCCTTCTACTAGCAATGCCCCCTTTTTTTAATTATAATTTGGTTATGCATCATAACAATCTTTTAGGGTTTTGTTTGATTTTTAGAATTAAAATTACTGTATTTCCAAGTATTAAAATTAATAATAATTATCAGTTAAAATTTAATTCGGAATTATTTTTTTATAATAGATAAATAAAAGGAGTTGAAATTAACAATCTCAATCTCAATCTTAGACTTTTAATTTTAACTTTGAGGGTTGTACACCAATTTTTAGTATTCATTCATTTAGACCTTAGATGATGTTTTTAAAAGGGTTGGTTTACCTTCTACATCTTGAGTCCTACTGAAAGAGTAGATCACCTTCACCCACCTACCTCCTTGTAGATATGCACCTTTTAGTTGTGTACTTACCTGAGCTTTTTGGTTTTCTTCCTTTTTATTTTTCTGAATTTGTACATATTAGAATTTGTATTCTTCCTCTTTAGTTGATAGTTGCGAGACCTAAGAGTAATTGGAAGGAGTAATCATCAGTTATAATATGATGTTATCTATTCTAATGTATATTAATAACGAGGTGTTGAATTTATGTGTGGCAAATTCCTGCTGTGATAAAAGTGGTTTTTAACTACTCAAACGGTACTGCAGTCCCCTTTATCCTAAACAAAAAGTAAAGGAAAAGGAAGAAGAAGCATGGACTCTTGTTAAGGAATTTTGATTCAAAATGTAAAATCAAGTCATTATTTATATTATTATATTAGATTAATATAATAACATAATTTGACTGAATGAGTGAAATAAAATAAAAAGTTATAATTACCATTATCATTACCATTACCATTGACAGTGGTTGGTTTATAAAAATACTAAAAAATAAAATTTTATTATAATTAATTAATTAGATTAGATTAGATTAGATTTTAATTAATTAATTAAGTAATTAAGTAATTAATTATATTTTAATTAATTATATTGTAACTAATTAATAATATTTTAATTATAATATTTTAATTAATGAATAATTATATTTTAATTAC
>JAOTBA010000003.1:3776516-3788478 GCA_025629845.1 Erythroxylum squamatum | reverse complement strand
TTTATAAATTTAAAAAATATCCCGAAACGGTACCTGGTACCGACCGATACCGGTACAGTTCCGTTCCAGAGCTCAATCCGATACCGAGCCCAGTACGGTATTCATAACATTGGTTAGAACCCCCTTTTGGTTCCAACAAAAATTGTGAATTCTTTATTAAAAAGTAAGTATCATAAGTTTATATTAAAAAGAAGAGGTGAAAATTTTTATATTTTATTTAAAAAATAATCAATTTCTTCATTATCTTTTTAAAAATTTTTAAATTTAAAATTATTTTTTTTGACACAAGTCCGTTATAAACTCTATTAAAATAAATTTATATTAATATTATATTGAATAGGGACAATGGGAAAGAAGAGTAATACAATAAAATTGTGAGTTAAGAACAGTCTCTTAGCATATTTATAATTTGATTTCATTTTTAAAAAAAGGAAAATTAGAACTATAAATTAAATTTTGATAAAAATATTTAAGATTTAAAAATTTAAATTATAAATTTTCATATAAAAATAGTTCTATATCATAAAATAGAATAGAGGGAAGGTAAATTTTATTAATTAACCTATTAATAAATTATTTATAATTTTGTAAATTTTGAATTAAATGTTTGATATTCAACCAATCCCTGATTAGAACGTTTGATTAAACCAAACAAAGCTTAGCGCCCATAATTCATGATACAACACTTTTATCCTAAACAATGGAAAAACAGAAGTAAAGGAAAAGGAAGAAGAAGCACTCTCTCTGGTTTTTAACGAACTACAATGTGGAATTTTGATTCAAAATGTAAAATCAAGTGATTATTTCTGCTTATACACTCCAATACTAAAATAAGTATTAATTTGTAAAATCATGAAGTGTTTTTGATAAATTTTCTTATCTCTTAAATAAAATTTATAGAAATGGTAAAATAGTTCGGATTTGTTTCGGTTTAATCTAATGAGTACATTTGTTTTAATCAAATTTTGAATTAAATTTAAATCTTTTAAAAATATTTTTAAGATTTAAAATTTAAAATAGCTTGATATTAATTTTTTTATTAGATTAATATAATAACTTCGTTTTATTGAACAGAGGAAAAAAATAAAAATTACAATTAATGATAAAAATAAACTATTTTAAATATTATATCATAACTTAAACTGATAAAACTAAAGGTTTAAGGTTTAAAAGCCTCAATTGGTATTTGACAAATGTAAAATTTGATAAAAATTAAATAAGATTAAAGAATATAATTGAAAAAGTTTGTCCTTATTTATGAAATAATTTTAAGTTAAATTTAAAAAAGATTGTAAAATAAAATAAAATATTTATTTATTTTAATTTATAAGAACTTATTAATTGATAAAGATTGATCGATTAATTAATAAATTGATTGATTTTTAAAAACAAAAATTATTCAAATAAATCAAATTGAAAAAGTTAAAAACTGAATAAAAATATGAATAGTTCAAAATTTTTATAATTAAACGGATTATATATTGAATAGTTTAAGATTTTACGATTAGACCAGAGTTAAGTTTTTTAATTATAGATATTTAAATTTATGGAATAAATGAGACAGAAAGAATTGCTCGAACCTCATGCTTGAACTTTAAATTAGTAGGCGTTGGGATCTAGTCCGACCTATTGTGTGCCCGAATGACTTCCACGTACAAGGATTTGAGACACAACTCGGTGAGAGGAGTAGACGACGAGAAGGAAACATGGGCTTCCACAGTCTTTAGACGTTAGGTTAGGAGATCTTCGTGGTATGAGTTCGGACACAGGCTCAAAGTATCCACACAAAGAGATGCTCAGTTAATCTTGGACGTCAGGCCCAACATTACTCTTTGTTTATTTTGTTCTTGCACGAATGCTCTATGAATACCTTGTTTTATACCAAATTAAAAATTCAATAAAGTCTTTACGTCTTACATTAGACAACGTCCTAGTCGTTGTTTGCCTCTTCGAGATCCTCTAGTTTGAAAGCTGTTATGAGGTTGCTTCCCAACAACACAATTTTTACAGACTTCTGTAGGAGAATTAAATTTGGGAAGTCTAGCCACCATCTCCTTCTGTTGCAGAGTTTTTAGTCCTCCAAAATTTAGATGTCTATACCGATAATGCCACAATCATGCTGGGTTGGACACTTTTGCAGTCAAGCAACAAGGACCGACTTTTTGGAGATGCAACGGAAACGTTCTATTTTCAGTCATGTTGACGTTAGCAATCAAACCCAATTTGTCATCTTGGATTCTACATACTCCATTTTTTATGACAATTTCATAGCCCTTCTCTTGCAGCTGGCCAATACTCAACAAATTGGTCTTCACATCGGGAACAAAAAGGACATCGGAGATTATTTGAGTAGAGTTTCCTTTAGTTTGAATAGTTACCTGCCCTTTTTCTATAACCGAGACTTTAGAGCAGTCACCAAATTTCACCGTATCTCGATAGGATTCATCAAGAGTGGAGAAAGACATCTTATCTCCGTTCATATGATTGTTGCAACTAATGTCAAAATACCACAGATGCTTATTTGTTTCTTCTTTTGCATGGCATACCATTAAGAAGGATATCTCCTCCTCCTTTGCAGTTGCTTTTGCAAAATTAGACTTTTCTCCACGTTTCTTATTTAAATTTGTGTAGCATTCAGATTGTAATGACCATACCTGTGGCACCGAAAGCTTTCAATATTAGCTTTATCTTTGCCCAGAGACTTGTGTTTTTTGTCATTTGAACGATGGCCTCGATCATTTCTCCATGGACTCCTTTCACTGGCTTTGTCATTGGAATCTCTACCCTTCCACTTGCTTCTATCATTGTTGGTAGTTGCTTGCAAAGCTTGCTCCTCGTTGTCTTGCTTGATTAATTTTTGCTCATGAACCAGCAAGGAACTTTGCAACTCATCAATGGAGAGTGTCAAGATCCTTTGATTCTTCAATGGAGCAAATAATGAAGTTATATTTGGGTAGCAAAGATCGAAGTATCTTTTCAACAATAGCAACATACTCTAGCTTGTTCCCATGAATCCGCATCTTATTTGCGATTGCCATCTTTCTTGAAAAATAGTCGGTAACAGACTCACAAGACTTCGTACGCAAAGTCTCGAATTCACCACGGAGATTTTGAAGCAGTGCCCGCTTTGCCCTCACATTTCCTTGATATTTCTTCTTCATGGAGTCCCAAATTTACTTTGAGGTGTCTTTCTGAAAAATTGTTTCCAAGACTGTGCGATCATTGGCTTGTAAAAGATAATTTTTTGCCTTCAGGTCCTTTAACTTCATTGTCTCAATCTCTACATATGACACTACTGTGCCTGCTGCTGGTTTTGGTATGCCATTAGAAACGAATTGCCAATACTCCTTTGAGCGCAAAATTTTTTCCATTAACGTGCACCAATGATCATAATGACTATCAAAGCAGGGAATGGCTGGCTGCACAAAGTTTTCAGAAGCCATAAGCTTTCACGTTGCTACTGCTAGTTGTCTCTCCCTCACGTGTTTCCTTCACAGGTGTATGTCTCTGATACCACTGTTGAGTGAGCTAAATATCAGATAGCAATAAACTGCACTATTATTCAGCAAAAACAGTGCCTTTTATAGGCCATTACATCAACAAAAAGACCAAGATAAATGGACCATGTCTCATGACTAACTAACTCCTAATTTATCTCCAACTGAAAACAAATGCCACTGAAGATTAGGACAAAACAAAATAGTAACTTAAAAATATCTAACACAGTAACTTAAAAATATCTAACAACAGTAACTTAGTTGTGTTCGTCTGGGATATTGATTTGTGAACAAGAGAAATTGAGAACCAGGTGTACGATGAAAAGAAGAACGCGGTGATAATCATTGTTGTGTGTTGCAGTCCGAAGAAGATTAAGCAAAAGATATGCTGCAAAGGTGGTGATATAATTCTGGGAATTGAGATCCTGAAGCCATCGAAAAAACCTAAACTGACTCCAAAACTTCCTGAACCGGCTATCCTGAAGCCACCGAAACAACCAAAATGGGCTCAAAAACCACCACCACTAAAGCCTCAACCTGCCTACCAAGGGATTGTTGTAGGGAATGTTATGAGAGTTATGGGTGGGGACCATGTTATCAGGGTTACGGTAGGCCACCACACTGCCAAAGCCTCATCCAGCCTCACCTCCTCCTGATCCGGTTCCAGCCTGCCCACCAAGGGATTGTTGTAGGGAATGTTATGAGGGTTATAGGTGGGAACCATGTTATCAGGGCCACGGCAGACCCCCATCACTGCCAAAGCATCAACCAGCTCCGCCTCTTCCTGAGCTGGTTCCAGCCTGCCCACCAAGGGATTGTTGTAGGGAATGTTATGAGGGTTATGGGTGAGGACCATGTTATCAGGGCCACAGTAGGCCGCCACCACCATGTTAGGACTCTTGTTACGGTGGCTATGGAAGGCCAATGTATGACAGCTGGGGCTGTGGATACCGGAGAGTTTACGTGAGTAAATGCTCTGAAAAGAATCCCATAACCTGTACAATCATGTAATGCTTGACAAGAGAACTAAAACTAGTAGTTGTTGAACAAATAATGCATGCTCATGTACGTTCTATACTAAATAAATAAAGGTCTGAACATTCTCTCTTTTATAGTTAAAATTGGAATTTGTCTCAATTCAAATTGAAATTAATTATAGAATTTTCAATTAAATTTAAATTTAAAAATAATTTAATATGATTAACAAAAATATTTTTTATTAGATTAATATAATAACATCATTTTATTGAATTGGTGAAATAAATTAAAAAATTTATAATTAATGATAAAATAATATCATTTTATGGAAAAAAAATTGAGACATAAAGAAGTGCTCGAACTTTAAATTGGTAGGAGTTGGGATCTAGTGCGGCCAACTGCTAGAATGAGTTCATCTTCATACCGGAACTAGTAATTGTTGCATAAATCATGCATTTAATTATGTTTAAAATATACATAAATTTCTTAAAATGATATTGGGTTACACTGACAATACGTGAGAAAATAGCTTATAAAGTCTTTCTTTTCAACTACTCTCAAACCTAAAACAACAACACAACAATAATATAACCAAAGTCTGTTATACACAATATTTGAAAAGTTTCAATAACATACAACCTTAGAATATTTTTAATACCTAACTTCAATATATAAATAAATATATATGTATTTATATATATTAAAAATAATATACAAAAATTGTGAAATTTTATTAGAAAAGTAAATATATTGAACCGGAAAGACGAGGATAAAGAGTGATACCGATAATAAAATTGTGAGTTATGAACACACCCTTAGCATATTTATAATTTGATTTCATCTAAAAAAGAAAGGAAAATTTTGACCTATAAACTAAAATGATATTTAAGATTTAAAAAATAAAAACTATAAATTTTCATATAAAAAATAGTTCTATATCATGAAAGAAAGAAAAGATAAAATTATTAATTAACTTATCAATTAATTATTTCTAATTTCATATTGTAAAATTTGAATTAAAATTTTACTACTGAACAAAACCGTACACGACAGAACTTAGCAGCCATAATTCCTTGAAAAGGATGATCCTAAAAGGCGTGCACCATATGGCTTGTTTTGATATTAAACTTAAAGAACAATCTCCCTCAACAAAACCCTTCAAATTCTAATCGGAAATTTTCCCCAATGCAAGGTGATATTTAATAAATTGGCAATTAATCATGCTAGTACGTACGTGAATTTTTTTAAAAAAATTTAAATGTTCAAATGATTATTTAAATTAAACTTCCTGATTTAATTTTAAATTGTTAATTTATTAAGTTATTTATTTGAAATATGTGATTTATTGATTATCAAAAAATTTATTTCATATCTTGGACTAATTAAATGCTTCTAACGAGACTCAACTCAACTTTTATATTTAATTCACACCAATTAAATTTATATGTTTTCTTTATAAGGATAAAATTCACTAGATAAATCTTATTTACACGCAATAGTTCTTAAGCCTTAATTTTAATTTTCACAAGCATCGATTCAAATTTATTTTGTACTTGCATGCTTAATACCTACGTTAAATACTGGTTTGTGGTTGATATGAAGAGAGTGACCTAGATGAACGCTACCCCTTGGGCCTTGACCCACAACAGCAAACCATAATTACTTAGAAGTTATGCTTTACTTTGCTTTCAAAAGCTTACAGTCTTGGGCAAATCTTGGAGCTCACGTACTTTCTCCTGTCTCCTTCGACACCTTCTCACATATTGTCGGTGTAACCTAATAAAATGTAGATGATCGTAAGAAGATCATGAAAAGTCCATCTCTTTCGTGAAGGTTGAAATTTCGAGTTGGTATTTACACTAGAGATAGAGAAAAAGAGGGAGTCCTTCAATATCTATTTGCAATTACTATGGAAGTGATTCAGAGAATGACTCAACCTTGCATTGCTGAAAGCATAAACTTCAAGTATCATCATCGATGCTGAGAACTTAATATCACTCAAATTGCTTTTGCAGATGATTTGCTCGTGGTCTGTGCTAATGATATAACTTCAATTGGAGTAATCTTAAATTGCTTATAAAGATTCTAAGAAGTATCAAGGCTGAAACCTCATCAAATGTAATTACGAGCGCAGGCCTTGTTATTCATTAGTTACCTCTTAATTATTTGGAAGTTTCCATCTCTATTAAGAAACTGAAAGAAGCATAAGGTCGATCTCTCCTTGTCAAAGTTTATACAAAAATTTCCAATTGGAGCAACAGATATTTGTCTTATGGAGTTAGATTGCAGCTAGCTTGTTATTTCCTTTCTTAATAATTTGCATGTTTATTAGTTGTCGCATCTAGCCATTCCCAAGGGTGTTTTAAATAAGATAGACAATAGTATCAGGGATTTCATAAGGCATGGACATAATTTAAATACAAGGAAAATTTCTAAAGTCAACTGGAGTACTATTTGTCTTCCAAAAGAAAATGGGGGATTAGGAATCAACTCAGCCTTCAGAATGAACATGATTCTGTTAGCAAAAAGGTTATGGAGACTTTGTCGTGATAAAGAAAGTCCGTGGGTTAAATGGGTTCATATGTTCCATGTCAAACATAGAAGCATATAGTCGATTTCTCATAAAAGTCTTATACTTTTTCAACAAATCCTACTAACCAGGTCCTTTATGCATCTTCACATCAAGCATTATATCGGAGATGGGCACAATACCAATTTCTAGTTTGACAACTAGCATTCACTAGGGCCTCTGTGTAATACATGGTTTTTTTTTTTTAGTTTTGAAAGGCTCAATTCTAGAAGATACCAATGTGTAGATACTCATTCAAAATAACAACTGGGTGTGACCTTTCTATATGAATAGAAGAACTACGCCAATTGTCGAGCAAACGCTAACTTATTCACCAGATTAATGGCATGAAGATGAAATTAGATGGGAGTTACACATATCACATAAATTTAATGCGCAATCGTGTAAACAACTACTACTTGGCCCATTCACCTAATTTCCTCTTCACAAGCTGATATGAGGATCTAGAATTTCACAGGCTCCTAAAGACTTGATAAAATTCTAGATTCCAGACAGATCCTGCCCTTTATGCAGCGGAGAAGATGAGTCTTTAAATCATCTCTTCTTTGATTGCTCTTGCACAAGACAGTTATGGGGTAAATTTCTCTCCATTTTTAACCTACAAGATAGAAATATTACCTAGAAAGACTTATTGAATTAGGTCAATGCTTTGAAGTGGTGCAATAAAATGGATTATAGAGCATTCAAGATTGATTTTGCCATGGTAGTAAATTTCATTTGGAGATTGAGGAACACAAAGATCTTTGGGACAGTAGACAAGAAATTCAGGTGGAATGAGTTTTATCTCAAGCTACGGATGACAATCCTCTCAACGCTCCATCTTCAAAATTTATCTGATCGACTCAAGCAACAAATGAGTATGTAATAAAAGCTGGTACTTAGTAATGAAAAGTTGAGAAGCTAGTTGTATGGTTTGTATAGACTCTAACTATAAGAGTTGTATATCCTCTCCTTTGTAATTTCGACCTCTTTTGATTGAATGCATTCTTTGCTTAACTTGAAAAAAAATATCGAAATAATGGAAGGAGGAGTATCATGAAATTAAATTGAGTTTGAAGAGTTTGGGATATTTACATGAAATCTTATATTTGATTTTAAAATATAAATATTTTTAAAATTTTGAAATTTTAAACAACTATTTAAATTGAGTTTTGAAATAATTAAAAATCAAATGAAAAAATTCAATTTAAATAGCTGTTTAATTATTTAAATGGTACGCGTTCGGAAATAGGGTCAAAGTATCCATACATAGAGATGCTCTACAATACTCTTTCTTTATTTTGTTCTTACACGGATGCTACATGAATAATGCCTTGTTTTATACGAAATTAAAATTTCAAGAAAATCTTTACATCTTATATTAAACGTCGTATAATCTTTTATCTGTCGTTGATAAAAAAAAAAACAGTGGCCTAGACGAGCGCTACACCCTGGGCCATCAATTAAAATTTCTTTTGTAGGTGCATACCTACCCAAAGCCTGCATTAGGTGGTTAGTACTGGTTTGTGGTTGATGCAAAGACAGTGGACCTAGACGAACACTACACCTTGGGCTTGAATCACAACAACAAAACAGAGCTAGTTAGTTGGAAGTTAAAGCTTATCGCCTTGAGCAAATCTTGGAATAAAAAATAAGAATGAAGATGAAAAGTATACCTATTTGATATGATATTAAACAAATATTAAAAATAATAGTGAGAAAATCCTAATTATTTTAGAGTTACAAATCCTAACTGCTAATCTCCATATGTTATATTACAGAGGTGAGTGTGAGTCTTGGAGTGTTACTCGTCTTTTGTAACTAAAATTACGTATTTAAGTAACAACCACTTTATAAAAATAAATAGGAAAGGACATATCCTCAGAAAGAGTGAGGTTCGTTGACTTGACTTCACTATTATGTATTACAGACGGTGAAGTGGGTCTATCAATGAATGCACCTGCAAACCAAATTAGATAGGCTCAAGGAGTGGGCAATAAGGCTCTTGTTCTTAACCCGCTGGTTACACTAGTATTTCTTTTAAGCTTTTCCCGAGTAGGCAACGTTTCTTTGAAATAACAGGCATGCCGGATGTGAGGTTATGTGATGACTGACGAGGAGCTTTTATGATGTTTCTCTGTTTCGTTTATCTGCTAAGCATCCATTTTGTTTTTTTCCTTCGAATTATGTGCTTCTTATGTTCTTTTAGAAGGCTCTTAACTTGTACTTATGGCCAAGTGTTATGGCATCAAATTTTCTGTGTCCGTTGTTTTGTTTTAACCTTATTTTTGCTTCAAAATGACATCATTTTATGCCTATTTGCACATAAAATTATGTAGTTTTGGAGCGAAAATAGGATTATAACATAGTAACGAACCTACAGAATTTGAACCCAGTCTTATTGGCCTTTTTTTTGCTTTTACATGTACACTCTTATTCATCCATGTCCGTACCATGTTTCACAATCTTCCAACTCTGTTTCTTGTCTGAAAATTGCAGTACTACTTTGTTTCCTCAACTGGGATATGATGCTGGATTTTGTGAGAGTTGTTTACATGCAAGTGTTGTACTGTTTTACAGGTAACAAAAATGGTGGTTAAGGTTGATTTGAAATGCGAGAAATGCAAGAAGAAGATCAAGGAAGTGTTGTGCAAAATTCCTCGTGAGTGTCTCTTTTTCTTTTTTAATCTCCAATTGTGTCTAAATTCAGAATGAACGCAAAAATGGACATAGTAACTAAGTTTTGATCGTCTGGGAATTTGGATTTGTAAACATCAGAAATTGAAAACCAGGAGTACGATGAAAAGAACAACGCAGTGAATATTACCGTGGTGTGTTGCAGTCCGGAGAAGATTGAGAAAAAGATACGCTGCAAAGGTGGTAAGATAATTAACGAAGTTAAGATCGTGAAGCCAACTCCAAAACCGCCTGAACCAACTCCAAAACCGCCACGATGCGATTGTTGTGTGTATGCTTGGGGACCATGTTATCCGGGCCATGGTTGGCCATTGCCGCCGTGTTATTGTTCTTGTCATGGTTGTTATGGAAGGCCAGTGTGTGACTGATGGGGCAGTGGATGCCAGAGGTGTTACGTGATATGTGAAGAAAATCCCATAGCCTGCATAATTATGTAAAAGTTGACAACGGAACTGGAACTAGTAATTGTTGCACAAACAGTGCATGGTGAATTTAATTATATTTCAAATAATGCATAAAATTCTTAAAATGATGACAAGTAATTAAATTTTAATTATGTATTAACTTTTTATAATAGATAAAGTGGTTTTTAGTTACTCAAAAAGCAGTCACTTGTATCCTAAGCAACGGGGAAAAAATAGTAAAGGAAAAGAAAGAAGAAGCATTGACTCTTGTTAAGGAATTTTGATTCAAAATGTAAAATCAAGTGATTATTTCTACTTATGCACTCCAATACTAAAGTAAGTCTTAATTTGTAAAATTGAGAAGTGTTTTGGATAGTTTTTCTTATACCTTAAACAAAATTCGCAAAGACAACAAAATAGTTATGCCTTTTTTTTTCGTTCAAATCGAAATTAATGAGTTGAAATATAAAAATGAGGTATTTCTCTCAATTTTAATGAGTTTTTTATTTATCATATATTATTTATATTATTATTATTTACTTTAATTAAATCTTGTTTTAATCAAAATTTGAATTAAATTTAAAATTTAAAAAATATTGTTAAGATTTAAATTTTAAAATGGCATGATATTGTATTCGTCTCAGTAGACAAGTTTTTTGTTTTTTCAATATGCTTTTCAAAAACTATCCAACCTCTCTGAGATAAAAGGTGGCTCCATTGCTAGTTAGAACCCCCTTTTGATTCCAACAAAAATTATGAAGTATTATTTTGAAATTTTATCAGGAAAGTAAGTATCATAATTTTATATTTAAAAAGAAGAGGTGAACTTTCTTATAATCTTTGTGGACACGACTCAGTTTTTATCGATTTATTATTTACTTCGACAACTGTGTATCTACGGTTCACGACCATTTAAGATTTAAAAGGTTTAACCGACACCAAGCCATCATAAAATTTATTAGAGATTAAATAAATTTTAAAATATAAAATATAAAGAAAATATTATATGACATGCAACACAAAAATAAAGAAAGTTGTCTTGAATGTACATTCGATTTAACTTAAAATCAATGAAATAAAATATTGTTAATTAAAATATAAATTTGTTTCGAGTTTAGTGTAATAAAATAAAAAGTTATAATTAATGATAAAAATTAATGTTTTAAAAACCGAATCGGAAGTTAAATCAGTAAAACAAGAAGTTTAAGGTTTAAAAGATTTAACTGATATTAGAGCGTTATAAAATTGGCTAATACTCAAATTAAAATAAAGAATTTGAAATATAATTAAAAAAGATTGTATTTACCATTGAATAATTTAAACTTTAATTTAAAATATTATTATAAAATAAAATTTTATTTATTTATTTTGATTTATAAATTGTTCGATTTTAACAATAAGATTTATTAAAATAAATTAAATTGAAAAATTTAAAACCAAACTGAACTATCAATCAATTCTAAGTTTTTACGATTGAGCTAATTTGATTTTTTAATCTTATACTAAATTAGAATTTCAAGAAACTCTTTACATCTTACGTTATACAACGTCATATAATCTTATACGCATACAACACAAAAATAGAGAAAGTTGTCTTGATATTACAATCTCATCTGATTTAACTGAAAATCAAAGAATTAAATTATGGTTGATTAAAATCAATGTTATGAATACCGTACCGGGCTCGGTACCGGATTGAGCTCTGGAACGGAATGGTACTGGTATCGATCGGTACCGGGTACCGTTTCGGGAAATTTTTTAAATTTATAAAATAGTCCCTAAAATTTTTAAAAATTGCAAAATAGTCCATATTGATA
>JAOTBA010000003.1:3709459-3723763 GCA_025629845.1 Erythroxylum squamatum | reverse complement strand
AGACAAAAATCCCTAATTTAGAACCATCCAAAATTGAACATCAATTGGGCATAATCACTAAAATTAACTTTAGAAAACCTAATCCCATAACATTCTTAAGCTATCTAAACCAAGAAACTTCCAAAAATTCAAAGATCAAAGATTTCTCTTACCTTCATCTTCTCCAAATTTCGACATTTCTTAGCTTGGAATAAAGCTCTTGAGCTCCTCCACCTTTTTCTCTCTTGCATCATGGTCGAAAACTCTCTTAAAAACTAAGAAAAAGAAACCCTAACATTCTTCTCTTCTTCTTCTTCTTCTTTCATCCGAAACTCATTCTTCTCTCTTCTTCTTTCTTTTCTTTTTCCTTCTTATTTTCGTGTCTTTCTTGCTTCTTAAACGACAGCCACCTCACTTGTCTTTAAAAGATTGCAAAAAGACCACCTTGCCCTTACTAATATGCCTTAAAAACTTAATAACTTAAGTAAACTTCCAATTTTACCCTTACGCACTTCTAACACTTTTATTTCTAACACTTTAATACAATTTAATCCAATCAACCCATACCATATGGTTTTACTCAATTTAACATGTTAATTACTCACATTAACATGTTAATTAATTCCTCAAAATCAAAAAATAAAATCAAAGTCTCAAAAACTCATTAAATCACGATTTGCTTAGGACATTTTTCAAATCATTAAATTGAAGGAATTTGCTAACACTTCCTTCTAGAGAAACGTTCCTCATTGTCTCACGATTCTAACGAAACCAAAAACGATCAATTCGGTTCACAAATGAGGAAGTTATGGCTAAAACACTTTCAGACAAATAATAAACCAAGACTGAACATTACATCTTACTTCATTCCAGCAATTGAACATCTTAGGGGCTAAATTGACATTCAATTCCTTCATATAAATTGTAGCCCCATGGCTCTATTTTATTTTTCAACAAGAATCAGCTCAATCGAATTTCTACACATCAAGAATTTATAAAAACACTGAACCATGTTTAGAAAATTATCCAACTTAAGCACTTTAACCAATCCTCTCACTTTGATTTAATCAATCATCCTCAATTTAATCTAAAAAATTCATAATTCTCTATGAACAGATAGAGGAGAGTCTCAGGAATCTAACGCTTCAAAAATCAGATCAATCGGATGTCGAACGGAAAAGATATAGGAAAAAGAATGGAAAAATTTTAAATAAACAAAAATTAAAGCCGCACTGTAGCAGCCGGCTCGCGGTCGCGACCGGCTCGCAATCGCGAGCCGAGAAACAAATAGCCGGCTCGCGAGTGTAAGCCTCGGAGGAAAAAGGCTCGATTTTCTTTTTTTTTAACACAGACATTCAAAATTCTGTACTCTTGATCCCGAACTCCAAATTTGACAAATTTGGTATCAATAGAAAGATAAAAGGAAGCTCTACAACTTCCAAGAGGACTTAAAAACAAATTCCTTTTCTAAAGGGGTCGAAAACCCACTCAAACTTTCTATCCAAAATCATGTCACCTTAAATAGTCACATAACTTCCAAAAATCATAACTCCACATTCCATGGTCCAAAAAGAACATATTAAACATCAATGGAAAGATCAAGACATAATTTAAAACTTTCATGAAGCACTTTAAGGCAATTTCAGCCTCTAACTAGGTCAATTTTTCAATCAAAGATTCTGCCAGGAAATAGGTTATCCTATACCACATTCAAACTTCAAAATTTAATATCTTCCAATTTCCACAACCAAAAATAACATATTATACATCATTTTAAAGCTATTCAAATTCTCTATAACTTTCATGAAGATCATTTTATCAAATTCTGCCTAAATCAAAAAGTCAACTCTTCATCCCCAAAAAGTCAAACTTTCTTAATTCTCCAAAATTTAGCACTTTCACTAATCATTTCTTGCTCTTCAATTTCATTTCAATCATCTCAATCATCTCATTCACTTAAACTTTCATAACCAAAACTAATCTACTCAAATATCATAGTCATCAAAACCAAACGATTTCTTTTCTCATCAATTTCCTTAAGGCACAATAGTATCTATAACACAATTCATATATAAAAACACTCATTGAATTTTATTTACTATCTCTAAATTTCCACTTAAAGATCGGGGTCCAACAATCTACTATGTTTTTCTAAGCTGAAGCTAGGTATGAAACCCACTGTCCCTTATTATCAATAAAGATGACTAGTTTTAATAATGGATGCAAAATCAAGTGTTCCATAGGATTGAGAATGGAGAGAGCACTTTTTTTTGTATAATAATTAGCACTATAAAGGTCCCCTATATAAGGTGGAGGTACAACCCTTGAAATTGGTGGTGAATCTAGAAACTAAAGTAAGTATGTTAATTAGTAATAATAAGTGGATATAGCCCTTCCATAATAATAGAAGTGCTAGTCTCATAATGGAAGAGTTGCCTAGATGTTAGGAAGGAAAGCATAATGAAATCCAGTAGCTAGCAGACAAATCAAGGACGTTCATCACAAAATCCTACAAAACACTTTTACAGACTACCCAGAGCACAAGGCAGGAGTGGACAGCCTTAGGATGAGATAGTGACATCAATCCAACTCACTCATTCATCTTGTGGTTGGGAATCAACTGAGGGTTGCTTACGAGAGAGAAGATCAAGTTCTCTATTAACAATTTGAGCTGTGAGTTATGTAATATTGAACTGGAGAATCTGGAACACATGATGATAAGATGCATGTATACCAAACAAGTCTAGGGCTAGATGTAGCTTATTCTCAACATAGACAGACCAATGGACACTTGGACTAAAACTATTACTTTGCTAGGGAAACTTAAAGTGCATAATGCGGCTGATCTCAAAGCAGTCAAGTTAAGTTGGACAACCTTGGGGTATTACATATGGAAAGAGCGTAATTGCATAGTTTTCAAACAAGAAAGTAGAAGCATTGAGCTAGTTTTTCATGACATTTTCCTCCACTGCAGATTGACTATATTATCAAGAGGAATAGTGACAAGCAACATGAAGAGAAGATGGGGATTGGAGTAATACTGGTCTACACGTGGTCTCACAATGCAAGTGTCCCTTCGATTTCAAGTTGTAGATGGTTACTAGGAATTAAAAATCCCTATAATCTAGATCTTTTGGATTAGTTTTAGACTTTTTGTACTCTAGTCTGTATATATATTTTTATATAATGAAATCATTTAATTTTGGGAAGAAAAAAAAAAGATTTCTCTTAGGCGGTTGAACCATTGTGGACGCTGAGGGTTAAATATTCCGAGAAGCCTTGATGCTGGACTCAATGTAGAGCTCATATTCTTTGCGAGACAATTTTCCCTTATCTTCATGCGGATCAGTTGTTATATATAGGTCAGATGCAGTAGTGGCTTGGTTCTTGAAAATATTCCTCTCGATCCACATGGAATACATAAAACAACTGAACATGCATGAGTTCGAAGAAAGTAGCATCATTCTTGTCCCTTCTGGTGACGCTGAGAAGCCATCCAAATCCAATAGGGTTGTCCGAATTGAGATCTTGGAGATGAAGGTTATAGTGCACAAGCGACGTTTACCAAATGGAGATCACATAACCACAACGAATAAGGATGAATTTTGGGACGTTATTTGTGAACCAAAGCAAGCCATGTCATACAACCGTATGGTCTAGATGGCTCATGATAGCTTTGTCAGGGAGAGAGGTCGACGTATTTTCAATCCAGACGATCGACTTGTCCTCTTTCATGTGTTTCGGTTTGTAACTAAAGAGATTCTCTCCAATGCTGACAAAAGCTAATTAAAGAATTAGTTAGTATACTGTAGACTTCAAAGGTCATGAGATTCCTAAGACAAATTAGATGAACTATAATTAGTCTAATTATTCAGAGCTGTGAGTATTCCTGGACAAATTAAGAAATACAAAACTGGAAGACATGCTTAATTAAAAGGAATAGTTTTATTTAATTATGACATGTACATTATGCACGATACGATGTTAGCACTGAAAGTCCCGCGATTTCTGTTAGCCAATTATTAGATTATGTGTTAGGTGATTGGAATTCGCATCTGAGTCCACTCCTGACATTTATATATTCTAATTAATTTAGCTTAATCAGTAAAATAAGCAGGCAAGCAATGTTGAAAGCGCAACAGTTACGTTGGGTGTGCCAAAAGTAGGGGCTGAAGAAAAGGAGGCAGCAGTCTCTATCTCCAACACAAGGCTGTTGGATCGATGGAGCTTACAATTCCAGCTCTTCTCTTCAAAGCAACTAATTTCTCTTTTTCACTCATTCACTATTCACTTGTTATCAATCAATACATTGAGGCCCTTCACATGTTAATCTTTCCGGCTCCCTGGCCTCTATAAAAACTTGACATCAATTAATTAGAACAACGCCAAGGAAGCAAATTCTAAATTTACACTTGGGAGCTTTTGTTAATTGATGTGACAAAATTTTAATAAATTTAGGCTCAAGAAATCTCTCCACCCACACGTATCTGTTGATAGTAAGAATGGTAGCGAAGAAGTTATATTGTGTTGGTTCTGAGAAGTGAATTGTTTCGGGCATGCTAAGGCCAAAAGAAGTGACAGATAAAGCACAAACCCACCATGAATATAATTCTTGCTCTTCGTCTTCATGCAAAATGAAAATATATTATTATATCGTCTCAAAATGGGATTATGCTATTAATGATCTTTAAAGAAGTAGGCTTTGACTTGAGGGAGAAATTAGATATGGGAAAAAAGAGCAGGGCGCGGAGTGAACTAAAATTAAGCGAAAGAGGCAAAGAGAACCAAAACTAACCGAAGCAATATTATCCATCACTTCTCCAATGCATTGCATGCGTTAAGAATGACCCACCTCGTGCAACATCTTGCTAGATTTTCAACGGTTGTGTTCAGTGTTAACCCCACTTCACTATCCAAATCAAGAATCGCACCTCCTGACATAACGCTATCATAAACAGCCGAGTGGAGGAGAAATAAAGAAGAGCACAACATCAGCTTTTCATGCCGGCCAATGGCTCTCAGGACTTTCTACTTAAAAACAGCTCCCTGTTGCTTGTTATTTCGGTATCCCTTCATGTTCCTCCTCCCGAGTTTCCGTGTCATTTCATTAATCCTAGGTATATTGTTATTTAGGTAAAGACAATTACAAACAAAAGGGTTAAAGTTTTGGATAATGAGGTGGGTTAAAATCTGATGATCAAGTTATAAAGTATTAAAATGGCTATCTAACTAGTTCTTCCCATTAAAGAAATATACACAAACATAGTGACGAGAATCTCATTGGAGAGTCTATATATATGTTAGACAAGTTGAGGGGAGCCCATTGTCTCAACTTGTCTAAAAACTTCGATAAGCTAGCAGCCAACCTCAGAAGATGTCCTACTCACAAGATAGGTCATGATTTAGAGTGTGTTCAGCTTGGTCACGGAAGTAGCAAATATCAGAAACAAGGTGAGTCTGTGAAATGCAAATTGACTCTAAATGCTTTACCGGTTATCTATTAAATTAGTGTCTCCATTTCAGATTCGTGGTTCTAATCTGATATTTATTGGTTATATATTCAGATTCCCAAGCTGGAGACCATGAACGCGGAAGAAGAAAGGGAGAAGAATGAGATTGATGATGAGAGAGAGTCTGGCGTGGATAAACCACAAGTTGAACCAGAAATTTCAAGAAGGCAGCAACCATGGACGGAGCAAATCACAGTGAGAGGAGTGATAGTAAGCATATTTATAGGGGCCATCTACAGTGTTATAGTCATGAAGTTGAACCTCTCAACCGGGATGGTTCCAAATCTAAACGTCTCAGCTGCTCTTCTTGCTTTTGTTGTTGTCCGAACATGGACAAAGCTGGCACACAAGGCAGGATATGTCACCAAACCCTTCACTCGCCAAGAGAATGCTATGATTCAGACAAGTGCAGTTGCCTGCTTCAGCATAGCTGTTGGAGGTTTGAACTTTGAAACTTCGGCTTAATAAGACATTTACAATTTACACACACGCACACACAGTAGAACTTTGATTCTCTAATTCAGAAGATTACCTAGTTGTTATTTTGGAGTACAGGTGGATTTGCTTCTTATCTTCTGGGATTAAACAAGAAGACTTATGAGTTGTCAGGAGTTCAAACTGAAGGGAACTCCCCAAATGCTGTAAAGGACCCAGAGTTTGGTTGGATGACTGGCTATCTTTTCGTAGTTTGTTTTGTTGGACTTTTTGTCTTAATTCCACTCAGAAAGGTACTAAAACTCTAAATCCTTCTGCTTTCCACATAAATTCCTGACTATAGGATCTTCCAAATGCCTTTTCCACTTTTTCTTTGAAGATACTATGTAGTGGAGAAACAGTGGGGATCTTAATGGTATCATGGCTTAACAGTTCCTTAACGCTATAATACACTACATAAATTCGCTTTGAATTAGAAGTACATATTTATTGTGATAAACTGAAAGTACGTGTTTTTTTCGCCCTCACAATGAAATGAATGAATCAGCAGACATTTCTATTTGAAAAAAGTTATGTTCTTAAACATATTTTGTTTGCTTTTAGTTTGTTTATTGAATTGAACGATTAATTTGAGATGGTTCTGTTGGGGCAGATCATGATAGTAGACCTGGGGCTCACTTATCCAAGCGGCATGGCAACTGCTGTCCTTATCAATGGATTCCACACCCGAAGCGACAAGATGGCCAGGTAACCAAAGTTTATAATAGGAATAAATTGTTCACTGATCTACCATCATCTCATCGCCATGAACAAAACCTTCCTTATTGCAGGAAACAAGTCCGTGGGTTCATGAAGTACTTCTCAATCAGTTTTTTGTGGGCACTTTTCAAGTGGTTTTATTCTGGGAAAGACTCGGAAACATGTGGATTTGCAGACTTTCCCGTACTCGGGTTGCAAGCTCGCAAGTTCACGTATGTGTCAATTAGCATATCTATGTCACACCCATACATTCTTGTGACTAATTGTTTTTTCATCTCAGATTTTACTCCGACTTTAGCACTACGTTTGTGGGTGCTGGGATGATTGTTTCCCATCTAGTGAACATATCTTTGCTTATAGGAGCTGTCCTCTCATATGGGATAATGTGGCCACTTATTGGTCAACTTAAGGGACACTGGTTTCCTAATAGCCTGGAAGAAAGCAGCATGAAGAGCATATATGGTTACAAGGTCTCTCGTTCTGTCTCTCTCTCACACACACACACAAGTTTACATAAAACAAAATTTATGATTCTTACGGAGTTAACCAATTTGAACAGGTTTTTATATCGGTTGCTCTCATCCTGGGAGATGGGCTCTACAATTTCGTTAAGATAATGGGTTATACAATCATCAATATCCATGGCAAAATGAAATCAGGTAATTAAAGATTGATTAACGTTGTAGACTTATACCATCCCTACTCATGAACATCAATTCTTATCAGCCGTCAGCGATGAAAACAAAGGTCTTGAAGATCTAAAGCAAAACGAACTCTTCCTCAGAGAGAAGATACCCATGTGGATAAGAGTCGTTGGGTACATAGTCTTCTCAATTATGTCCATAGTTGTTGTGCCAATCATATTCCCTCAGCTCAAGTGGTACTTCGTTGTTGTTGCTTACATTCTTGCACCATCCCTGGCTTTTTGCAACGCTTATGGAGCCGGTCTCACTGATATGAACATGGCGTATAATTATGGCAAAGTGGCTCTCTTTGTACTAGCTGCATTGGCCGGTAAAGAAAACGGCGTCGTGGCTGCACTAGCTGGGTGTGGGATCGTTAAATCAGTTGTTTCGGTTGCTTGCATCTTGATGCAGGATCTGAAAACAGGGCATTTGACGTATACCTCTCCAAGGGCTATGTTCTTGAGCCAGGTTATTGGTACTACAATCGGCTGTATTATGACTCCTCTCAGCTTCTTCCTGTACTATAAGGCATTTGACATTGGAAACCCAAACGGGGAGTTCAAAGCTCCTTATGCATTAATTTACAGGAACATGGCAATTCTAGGTGTTGAAGGGTTCTCAGCTCTGCCCCGCCATTGCTTGCAGCTCTGCTACGGCTTCTTTGCTTTTGCGGTAACAGTCAATCTGGTGAGAGACATTTCACCACCAAAGCTCGGGCAATGGCTGCCACTTCCAATGGTCATGGCTGTTCCCTTTCTAGTTGGAGCTTACTTTGCCATTGATATGTGTGTCGGAAGTTTGATTGTATTCGCGTGGCAAAAGCGGGACCCCAAGAGATCAGAGTTGATGATTCCAGCAGTTGCCTCTGGATTGATTTGTGGAGAAGGGCTGTGGACTCTTCCTGCCGCTATTCTAGCCTTGGCCAAAATAAAGCCACCTATGTGCATGAAATTTGGCGATACCTAAAATCTCTCCACATTACAATAAACAAACCCACCAGTGTACCCAAGAATCATATAAATGCAATGCAAGTATAAAATAGGTGCCATGACACGTAACATTTCTTTTACCATTTGCTATTTCAACCTTCAGTTCAGTATCCGCACTCATCTTTTATTGAAGGAAGGAAACGAAAAGAAAGAAAGAAACACCAAGAACTATGAATGAAAGCCGAAAAACGGAAAGGGAAGTGAAAAATACGGCCTCGTTTGGTAAACACTTATGATATTTTTAGCTGATTGCACCGTTGTGCGGAAACGTTAATAAATCGGAGTGAAAAATAAAACAGTAACAAAAAAAAACATCAAAATGTTTATACTGGTTCGGCAATGCCTACGTCCAGTTTGGAGACGACTGAGTATTTCACTATAACAATGAGAGCATACAATAGTGTCTATCACTCAATTTTCCAAAAGACCCAAAATTAAGCCACTCTTATTAGAAAAGTGAAAACAAAAAATATATATATCTAATTTTTCTTTTCTCTCTCCCTCTCACTATTCTTCTCTCTCTTCTCCTTCAAAAAATTTGCTCTCTCACTTCTGAAAAAACTCTCTCACACTAAATAACTTCTGCTCTTCTCCCAACTCTCTCCTCTTTCGTTGTTCTTCCTCCCATTTATTGAGAATTCCGTGGGTGAATGTCAAAGTTAACTGCACCAAACTCCATCAGAAATTCAAGCCCACCATTGTTGAGCCACCATCGTTGATCACCGAAAGCATCAATTTCTGACTTTGCAAGTTTCAATTTTTGACTTTAAGAAGTTGAGATTTCTGACTTTGAGAAGTTTCAATTTCTGACTTTGAGAAGTTGAAACAATATTCAACAATCCTCACACTTGAAAACTATGATAATTGCCCTTTGTACAAGTTTAAAACGTACAATTAAATATCTCAATTTTTAATAAAAATAATTCGATAGACATTAGTCTTTCTGTTTAACGGAAGGGACAATTTTCTACTAAACTATGTTGTCATATTTGTTTAGATAAAATTTTGTAAATTTTAATGAATTAATATTAAATATATAATAAAAATACCTAACCACCCTTGGCCAAAGAATGCCATCTCTGCCTACCCTCTGCTTACCAGCTTGCCCACTGTCTGCCCACCTGTTTGCCCACTGTCTGCTTTACTAGCTTGCTCCTCTTTGCATTAATAGCCTATTTGAAAACTTTCGAATTGAATTCATTAAATTCATTAACGAATTAAATTCAATTATACTGTTTGGAACAAATCAAATACTATTAGAATTGAATTCAATTATTTCATATGACACATTTATCCCTGACTAAAAACTAATGTTATTAACTAATAAACATTCACACTTACATAGAGCAACTTATAAACATCAATTTCATTATAAATAATATCAACAAAAAAGTTTATTATTAAAATGAAAAGAAAAAATTGATTGCAAATTTATGCCATATGTTGACCTCATATGAGCGGTCGACCATGGATGGTCTCTAATTAATATCTATCATTTTTACTCAGCATTCCACCAATTGCAAACAATGCAGGGCCATAAACATAGAATGAATTCAAGAAGACCAATATGAAAAATCCTCACTGTTATTTTGCTAACTACAGTTCCATAACCTAGCTGTTTTGACAGCAGATCAATCCATCCAATTTTCAGTTTCACTACATTCCAGAAAAGCTTGCAACAAGATTTAACAATTTACAAAGTAGCCAAAACCCAAGTTACTCGTAAGCTGCATTCTACTTGAGAAACCTCACCTCACCCTGTTTCTTAACTCCCAAACTAGCATACATATATTCCGGTCAAGATTATTGCTAAAAGCTGCAATACAAATGAATCAACAAAGTATTGACTCCATCATTCCGGATCAATCACTTCCCAACAGAACTGGGCCTTAAAAATCCCCAATCTGAATTTCGAAAGTAGCCAAGCGCATCATTTTGCTATGAGCTTTACCTATGTCAAAATGATCTATAACCCCAATATGGGCAATTCAATTTTTGACTTCTTTAATCATAAAATTTAACCACCATCTGGTCTGCTAGTGCGTGGGAAAAGGCGTTATCTGGTCTGCTAGTGCGTGGTGATGCGTGGGAGAAGGCGTCATCTGGTCTATTGGTGCGTGAGAGAAGAGTGGTTGGCTGCTGTGATATTATTGAGTTTCAATGTTAAAAAGGAAACCAGCAACCTTTGAAGATCAATTCACGTGAATTATAGTGTAAATTGAATTTACAAAGGGAGTGGAGTTTAAATTCACACGTGAATTGAATTCGTGATTATCTTTTTGTTCTAAATAAGTGAATTAAATTTAATTACAAAATTGAATTCAATTCGTTGTGTTCCAAACAGGGTGTTAATGATTATGTTAAATTTTGCTATTTAACAACAAATATTAAAAATGATAGTGATAAAATCCTAATTATTTTAGAGCTACAAATCCGAACTGCTCATCTCCGTATATTATATTACAGAAGATGAGAGTGAATCTTGGAGTGTTACTCGTCTTTCGTAACTAAAATTACGTACTTAAGTATCAAAACAACCACTTTATAAAAATAAATAGGAAAGGACATATCCTCGGAAAGAGTGAGGGTCGTTGACTTGACTTCACTATTACATATTGCAGAAGGTAAAGTGGGTCGATCAAAGAATGCACCTGCAAATCAAATTAGATAGGCTCAAGGAGTCGGCAATAAGGCTCTTGTTATTAACCCGCTGATACACTTGCATTTCTTTCAAGCTTTTCCCGAGTAGGCAACGTTTAACGGGATGTGAGGGTATGTGATGACTGATGAGGAGCTTTTATGATGTTTCTCTGTTTCGTTTATCTGCTAAACACCCATTTTGTTTTTCCCTTCGAATTATGTGCTTCTTATGTTCTTTTAGAAGGTTGTTAACTTGTACTTGTGGCCTAGTGTTATGGCATCAAATTTTCTGTATCCGGTGCTTTGTTTTAACCTTATTTCTGCTTCAAAATAATATCATTTTATGCTATTTACACGTAAAATTATGTAGTTTTAGAGCGAAAATAGGATTATAACATAGTAACGAACCTAGAGTATCCGACCCAGTGTTATTGGCCTTTTTTTTTGCTTTTACATGTACACTCTTATTCATCCATGTCCGTACCATGTTTACAATCTTCCAACTCTGTTTCTTGTCTGCGAATTGCAGTACTTTGTTTCCTGAATTGAGATATGATGCTGGATTTTGTAAGAGTTGTGTACATACAAGTGTTGTACTATTTTACAGGTAACAAAAATGGTTGTTAAGGTTGATCTGAAATGCAAGAAATGCAAGAAGAAGATAAAAGAAGTGTTGTGCAAAATTTCTGGTGAGTGTTTTTTTTTTAAACTTCAATTACATCTAAATTCAGTGTGAACGCAAAGATGAACACAGTAATTAAGTTTTGTTCGTTCGGGATTTTAGATTTCTGAACAAGAAAAATTGAAAACTAGGAGTACCATGAAAAGAACTACACGGTGAATATCACCATGGTGTGTTGTAGTCCGGAGAAGATTAAGAAAAAGATACGCTGCAAAGGTAATGGAATAATTCTCGGAATTGATATCCTATAAAGCCGCTGGAAAAGTCTACTTAGAAGGCCAAGGAAAATGGGAAATCTAAACATGAACCGGAGAAACGGAAAACCCCAGAACGCAAACAGGAAAAGCCTCCAAGGAATTGTTGTAGGGAATATTCTGAGGGTGATTGGTGGGGACTATATTATAAGGGTACGTTAGGCTACCACCACTGTTTTATTCCTCTTATTACGGTTGCTATGAATGGCCAGTGTGTGATCGCTGGGATAGTGGATGCCGAAAGTGTTATGTGATCTGTGAAAAAAATCCCATAACCTACACAATCATGTAAAGCTTGGCAACGGAACTAGAACTAGTAATTGTTGCACATATCATGCAAGGTCAATTTAATTATGTTTAAAATAATAAATAAGATTCTTAAATTGATGACAAATAATTAAAATTTAATTATGTATTAACCTTTTATAATAGATAAAAGTGGTCTTTAATTACTCAAACAATAAAGCAGTCAAAATGTAAGGGAGAAGGAAGAAGCAATGACTCTTGTTTTTAATGAATTATAATGTGGAATTTTGATTCAAAATGTAGTTATTTCTACTTATACACTCCGATATTAAAATAAGTCTTAATTTCTAAAACTGAGAGGAGTTTCTGAAAATTTTTCTTACCTCTCCAATAAAATTTGTAGAGAAGTTAAAATAATTCGGATTTGTTTAGACTCTAATTGAAATTAATAAATAAATTTTGTTTTAATTGAAATTTCAATTTAAATTTAAATTTAATCAATAAAATTTTAAACTTTAAATTTTAAAATAACTTGATATAATTGAAAATTATTATTTTATTATATTAATATAATAACATCAATTTATTGGATGAGTGAAATAAAATAACAATTATAATTAATGATAAAACTGGACCGAAAGTTATCCAATAAAATAAGATGTTTAAGGCTTAAAAGGTTCAATCGAAATTAGACTGTTATAAAACATTGTCCTTAAGTTTAAGTTTAATTTAAAATGATTATAAAATAAAGATTAATTTTGTATTTTTGATTTATAAGAACTTATTAATTAATAAAAATTGACCCATTAATTAATAAATTGATTGGTTTTTAAAAACAAAAATTATTAAATAAATCGAACCAAAACGTTAAAAACTAAATTAAAATTTTGGATGGTTCAAGATTTTTACGATTAAATCGGATAAATCAGTTAAGTTTTTTAATCATAGATAAATATAATATCATTTTACGCAATACATGAGACAAAAAGAAGTGCTCGAACCTCAGGCTTGAAATTTAAATTCATAGGAGTTCGGATCTGATCCGACCTATTGACATAATGACTTCTTAAAAAAAGGAAGGAAATT
The DNA here is from genome assembly GCA_025629845.1 of Erythroxylum squamatum. Classification (NCBI taxonomy): domain Eukaryota; kingdom Viridiplantae; phylum Streptophyta; class Magnoliopsida; order Malpighiales; family Erythroxylaceae; genus Erythroxylum; species Erythroxylum squamatum. The sequence continues at coordinate 3,710,497 of JAOTBA010000003.1, read as the reverse complement.
TTGAAATATATTTTAAAATTTTATAATGATATTTAATATTTAAAAATAGAAATTATAATTTTGTTTTAAAAATATTTTTATATCATAAAAAAGAGGGGAGTAAAAATTATTAATTAATTATTCATACTTTTGTTGATTTTTTAATTTGAATTAAAATTTCGTTATTGAACTAATCCATACAATATAATATATATTACATATAAACTAATTAAATGTTGCTTACTCCATTTTATATTTGATTGGCATCAATTAAATCAAATTAAAATAAGTAATTTATTTTAATTATTAGTTCGATTTGAATTTAAAATATTTAAATAAAATTTAACAATCACGTTAATAAACTTTAATTCTTTTATATGAATATATTTTTTCTTTATAAAGATAAAATTTGCAGTCATAATTTTTTTTTGTGAGTGTTGAGTAAAAAAATCTCATTTACACGCAATAATTCTTACGCCGTAGTTTTACTATTCACCACTCACCAGCATCCATGCAACCAAATTACGCCGTAGTTTGGTTGATATGTGGACCTAGGTGAACACAACCCCTTGTGCTTGAAAAACAACAATAAAGCAGAACTAGTTAGAACTTAGGCTTTACTTTGCTTTCAAAAGCTTACTGTCTTTATCCATACTAGGAATCTGTTGAGCTGTCCGCCGCACATGCCATGTAGTACTAGGAGCTACGAAGATGGTGACTTTGATGTTTAAGGGCCCCAGAGTGGCCCCTTCTCAGGCCTGGCCAGGCCATAACTTAAGGGCGATGCAAAGATGTGTGACCCTAGGTCTTGGGACACGTGTACGGTTTGCAAGCGGGCTCACATGGCTCAGTATCGAATCCGACCAAACATTGGAACAGATCCTATCCGGAATACAAATATTGAATTGCTAATTCATATATACACAGAAGGTGAAGTGGGTCAATCAAAACAGGCACATGCAAACCAAAGAGAGGCTCGAGGATGAAAGTTTATATGTTTGTTTGATGCCTTTACTGTAAATAGTTAGGTAGTTTGTTCTTTAGCGGTTAACCCAACTT
>JAOTBA010000003.1:3679816-3699902 GCA_025629845.1 Erythroxylum squamatum | reverse complement strand
GGGCTGTGGAAAGTATGGATCGGGCTTGGGCTCAACGTCTTTGATGAATGGACCGATCGGCCCTCGGGTCGTTGCGATTGAGTCCAGGCTCAACACAACCGACCCAACCACGATCAAAACAACAAATAACTTTATTACTTACAGATATGAATGCTTTTGCAAATCACAAAATTGAACCTTTGCCCACCTGGGATTCAGCGCAATTCCCATATGTCGTCTCTACTAACCAGTTTCAAAGCCTTAAAAGAGACCCTCAAGCCTTGCACTAATGTCTCCGCCTCGTCATCATCTTCTTCTTCCACGCAAGGCCCACAACCTGCAGCGCTCCCCAGGAAGCCACCAAAATCCTCTCTTTCACAGCAGCTGCAACGCCTTGGAGATCCTTGGTTTTCTTTCCCACAAGAATCTCTGTCACAAGAGGCGAAAACGCACAAATCCCAGAAGTCTTTTGAGGTTGAAAACCAATCCAAAGGTGGAAACTTTGAGAATTATGGAGAGGAAGAGGATGCAGACAAAGAATTGGAGGATTTTGAAAGACCCAAAATGGGTCGGTTTCATTTCGATCATACCGGACCCTTTGAACCATTACCGCTTTCACCACCTGGAGAGTTTCCTATTGTACAGGTTTGTCAACAAATGCCTTGATTCTTCTGACTGTCTTCATATCATTTTTTCACCTTCCCTTACAGCATTTTGATTATGTATGTGATTGAGAAATATATGAAAAGGTCCTACCTTTTATCTTCCTTGTGTGACCATAGTTGTAGAATTGAGTCCTCTTTAGAAATGAACGTTTTCTTTGATCCCTTTTGCATTTCTCCATTTGACTTTCTTTTAAATATGTTAGATTAATTTAATAATTATAAAGGTGTGGTTGATTCTAATATAAAGCGGACCCAAGATAATAGTTACTGGCCTTGTAAAGAATATTATAGTCATTATGATTTTATTATGATTAATAAGAGCCCTTCTCTTTCCCTTTAATTAAGTTAGCAATTCTCAAAGAAAATATACGATCTTGCACCATTGAAAAAGAATGAAGAAAAGCAAAAGGGGAGAGTGGATAAACTTCTTTGCATAGAAAAGGTGTTTACAACCAAAAGGATTAAAGATCTATCATTGTAGGCACATATTAAACATGGACTAAGGTTAGCATTTTTTTTCCCTCTCTTTTATAGCATGAATTTTAATTGAATGGGTTGAATCAATTATATTATAGATGATCTTGGGAGAATTTTAGACTTGATAATATTATCAAGTCAATTTACATGTGGTATCAAAGCAAAATTATGACACTTTGATTTATATTAAAGTTACCTTAGGATTCATGGTAGCCATTAATATTGCTTAAGGTTATAGAATGCATTTAAAATTATTTTATTGCTTCCTCAATAATTTTTCTGTTCAACAAATTCAAAGCAATAGGAGGTGAGAAAAGACAAGAGTTTTTTGGTTGTTATAAGCAGTGGATTGATCTCACTCTGCATTTTAAAGACTCTCGTGGGACCATGATTGTGTTCAAATATGTTGTTTGCTGGACATCGTGTTATTATGTTCGTATATGTTTTTTGCTAGACATCTTGTTTTCTGTTTTGAAAAACAAAAGGTTAAAGAAAAGTCAACTACGTTGTGTTCACGGGGCATACTATCGAAAGACTTTACGTTTGTACTTAAGTTATTTGGGTTGTTATTTGCTGAAAAACGTGATTGTGTTCGTGGGGCTTACCATCAAAAGGCTTTGGTTTTGTGGTTGTAAAGCAGAATGATCTTGGGGTTGAAATTTGTGGATATCGTGATTTCTATGTTGAAAAATCAAAAGAGTGAATATGAATGTAATCAATTACGTTTTGGTCCTCTGGTAATAAATGAATGTGCATGTTAGTTTTTGGATTTTATAGTATGATCTTTCAACATGGTCAGATTTGACATGCTTGCAGCTTGTTACATGATCATGGATAGGTTGAGACCGATCAAACTTCTTGTTCGTCAATTCACTCATCAAGTTTCCTACAATAAACTTGTCAGCTATGTCTGATTGTGAGTGCTCCTTGATTTTCATCATGAATTCCCTTACATTGTCCATATTAGGCATTGATGACTTAACATTTTCAGCCATTGTCAATCACGTAAACTTTAGACTCAGCCTATTAGACTTTTCCCAAGCCTCAAAATAAGTCTTTTCAGCTTCTATACTAGTCTCGGTAATGGTTGCAAGCTTCTCAACAACTAATCTTAGGTCCTTATCCATAATTCCCAACTGAAATTAGATTTGCTCAGACCAATTGGTATAGCTTAACCCATTGAACTTGATCAGACCATTGCTTACAGCTAACAAATTATTAGAAGCTACAATCGTAATACAAACTCACACATTAGTGCTTTGAGTACAATTAATGGATTTAGACAATAATAAAATTTAATATATATATTTAAGTTCACCTTTAGGTAATACTTAAATATATATCCTCAATTCATAATGATGCTAACAAAATATATATACACACTTTAATAGACAGTTAATCATACTCAAGCTAGTATGCATGTTCTCTTAGGATATACAAACATATTCACCTAGTATATCGATAAGTCTCTTTATTATTAATTATAAGCAATGATCCACCTTTGAGTGATCTTCTAATATTATAATTAATAATCTCAATTGTTCAGTTCATCTTTTATGTCATTTATTAACATCATATAATATGAACAATTGAAAGAGTGCAAAATTAAATGTCTAAATATCTTTTCAAGCAAGGTGACTTTGTTAACTAATAAGCTTTCCATACAGTAAACATTTAATTAAGTATAAATAAATTATGGAATTTAACTATAATGTTAAAAGATCGTACTGTAAAGCTCACAAACTAACAAGCTTTAACATGCATATTCATTTATTACCAGAGGACCAAAACATAATTGATTACATGCATATTCACCATTTTGATTTTCCACAAATCCCGGATGTCCACACATTTCAAGCCCAAGATCATTCTGCTTTACAAACACAAAATCAAAGCCTTTTGATGGTAGGCCCTACGAACACCATCACGTTTTCCGACAAATGAACAACCCAAATAACTTATGCTTAAAACTACAAACCTAAAGCCTTTCGATGGTAGGCCTTACGAACACAACATAATCGACTTTTCTTTAACCTTTTGTTTTTTAAAACAGAAAACACAATGTTCAGCAAATAATATATACGAACACAATAAGACGATGTCCAGCAAACAACATATACGAACACAATCATGGTCCCACGAGGGTCTTTAGGATGCAGAGGGAGATCGGTCCACTGCTTATAACAACTAAAAGACTATCTTTCCCTACACCTCCTATCGCTTTGAATTCGTTGAATAGAAAAATTATAACAAAAGCAATAAAATAATTTTAATTGTATTTTATAATCTTAAACAATATTAATGGCTACAATGAATCCTAAGGTTAACTTTAATGCAAATCAAATTGTCATAATTTTGCTCTGATACCACATGTAAATTGAGTCTATAATATTCTAAACAATATTTCAAGTCTAGAATTCTCCCAAGATCTTCTATAACACAATTGATTCAACCCATTCAATTAAGATTCATGCTATAAAAGAGAGAGAAATACTAACCTTGGCCTATGTTTAATATGTGTCTACAATGATAGATCTTTAGTCCTTTTGGTTGCAAACATTTTTTACGCAAAGAAGTTTATCCGCTCTCCTTCTGCTTTTCTTCGTTTTTTTTCTAATGGTGCAAGAATGTATCTTTTCTTTAGTAACTGTTAACGTAATTAAAGGGAGAGGGAAGAGTTCTTATTAATTATAATAAAAACCTAGTGACTAATATTCTCTACAAACCCAAATAACCATTATCTTGGGCCCACCTTATCTTAGAATCAACCTAAGTAATATGGGCTACACCTTTATGATTATTAAATTAATCGAACAAACTATTTATATTCTTTCAGGTTCCTGCTTCTATCAATTGTAGGTTGCTTGAGCATCAGAAGGAAGGGGTAAAATTTCTGTATAAGCTGTACAAGAACAACCATGGCGGCATTCTCGGTGATGACATGTGAGCATATTTTCCTTCTTTACGACTATGTATGTGTGTTTCTCCTGTCCATGCTTAAGTTTTTTTCAGTTATCTTTTCATTTTAACGTTATTGACTTCAACGAAAGCATGTTAAATAGATTATTTGATGTGGTTCAATTTAAAGGAAAAAGTGTTCATAACTTAATACATTGTTATCAAAGGCACACATAATTGGTTTCCGCAAAACCAGGACTTGCAAGCAAAAAATGAAACTAGGAATAAACAGTTCATGGACTTTTATAGATGAGTTGAGACATGGAAAAACTGGAATGGACAAAATTGAACAGTAGTTTAAAGATTCTCTCTCCTGGAAATGCTTAAGAAATGCTTTTATACTTTTTCTGGTAACTGATTTTCGGCCTTCTGTGGTAGATGTATCAGTCTTTAATAATTTATCACCTTTTGACATCTTTTCTGCTAGAATTCTGGTTTTGACTTACCATCTTTAGATGGCAGAGGATTCTGCTGCATTTTTTTTCCATCCAAGTCAATGTAATAAAGTTGAAGATTAGGATACTCATTCATAATCTAGTTGTAAGTGGTGTATGAATATGAGGAGCCCATTTTTCAGGGCTTTCATTGTAGCCTTATAATATTGGTCAATTGCAACTTTCTTGTTAATTTCTGTAATGACATATAGCTTATACATTTAGCATTAACGGTCAAAAATCTTCAGCTATGAATTGTCTGCTAGATGAGGCTGTATATGAGTATCAAAATTACCAATATATCACTTAAGTTATTTTACCCTCCACTATTGCTATCCTGAACGTGTAAATTGTTTTCAAATGTTGCCAATCAAACTACAAGATTTGTTCGTGCAGTTTAATATTGGTGCTTGACTATTGCAAACACTTTGGCTTTTGACCATGATTAACAACAATGAGAATGATGTACTACCATCTAATCAATGATTCTGTTAGACTTATATTACATGTATATTTCACTTGTATTACCTAATTTGGAGTTTGTGTCTTATTAGAGTAGTACTCATTGTTGTTATGTGACTTTTTCTTTATAAAATTAGTGCTCTATATATATATATATATATATATATATATATATATATATAGCTTAGTTCTTTCCCTATTAAGTTCTCAATTCCATTTTCTAGCTGGCCTAGGACTTGGTCAAAACAAGTATAAATGGATGATGGGTGGTTCAATGTGAAATAGATACTGATTATAAATGGTTAAGTTGCACTATGATCCATTGTGTTTTTACTGTTTTCTGAAAACTCCCTTCTGATTAAAATTTAATTTAGAATCCTTGTATTTGGTAACTAAAAAAAACATTCCTTTGTCAATATTTTACTGTGCAAGTTTTTCATACTGCTAGTAAATTTTGTTGTGCAATATTATGTGAAAGTGAATTTTAGTTATTGAAATGAAATGTATGAAGAGGTCAATTTCACTAGTTATTAAATTACAAGACCCTATGAAATTAAAATCAAATCACGGTGATTTAAAATATGGCGTAACCTCAGGGGATCTTAGTATTATTAACCGTAACTAATTGATATTGGAGACTTCTTCTCTTAATTTGGTTTTTTCTCTACTCAATATTTCTTTTTCTGCTCTTGTTTGTTGCAAATCTCACTTTCACCTAAATTTTCTATCTAGATCTCTGTTCTCTATTTTTTCTGTGTGTTCCTTAACCTGATTTCCTCTTTATGATATAGAAAGTTTTATTCTTCCTTGAATTATAGGCTGCTGTTGTCATAGTCACCAATTGATAGTTCTTGTTCACCAATAGTATTGGTGGTTTCTTTTTGTGTTATAAACTTATATATTTATATCTATGATTTTATAAGTATATATCCAGGTGAATGTGCTCTGCATTTCTAGTGTGCTGATATAGATTGGCTGTCTGCTCATATTTTGAGACAGGGGGTTGGGTAAGACCATTCAGACAATTGCATTCCTGGCTGCTGCCATTGGGAGAGAAGGAGAATCTGGTGATTCCACATTGGTGAGGGAAAATCAGGCAACGAAGAGTGGTCATGCACTGATAATTTGCCCTACTTCTGTAATTCACAATTGGGAGATGGAGTTCTCTAGGTGGGCAACATTCAATGTTTCTATTTACCATGGTGCAACACGGGATCTGATCCTTGAGAAACTTGAAGCACGTGGAGTTGAAGTACTGATAACCAGTTTTGACACATTCAGAATTCATGGCAACATTTTGTCAGAAATATTGTGGGAGATTGTGATTGTTGATGAGGCACACCGGCTTAAAAATGAAAAGTCAAAACTATATAAAGCATGCACAGAAATTCGCACACGGAAACGTTTTGGTCTCACAGGAACTGTTATGCAGAATAAGATTATGGAATTGTTTAATCTCTTTGACTGGGTTGCTCCTGGCTCATTGGGAACCAGAGAACATTTCCGAGAGTTCTATGATGAGCCTCTAAAGCACGGACAGAGGGCGACTGCACCTGAAAAATTTGTTCAGGTAGCTGATGAACGAAAAGAGCACCTAGTGAGGGTTCTTCATAAATATATGCTTAGAAGGACAAAGGAAGAGACAATTGGTCATCTAATGATGGGGAAAGAAGATAATGTCATTTTTTGTGCTATGAGTGAACTACAAAAACGTGTGTATAGGAGAATGCTACAACTATCAGATGTGCAATGCCTTATCAATAAGGACCTCCCATGTAGTTGTGGAAGCCCTCTTAAACAAGTTGAATGCTGCAAAAGGATTGTACCTGATGGAATTATATGGCCTTATCTTCACAGAGATAACCCGGAAGGCTGTGATTCATGCCCCTTTTGTCTTGTCCTTCCTTGCCTTGTGAAACTCCAGCAGGTGATTTGCTTGAGCTAGTTTGCAATTTTTTCTTTTGCAAATGCCTCTGCATTGCATACATGTAGAAAATTTTCCTCAACCCAAAAAAATTGATTGCTTCTCAGTTGTCTTGGAAAGTTGTTTACTATGATCAGCAGCTTTTCATTGTTCTTCTTTCTTTATATTTACCTTTGTTTTTGACTATCAGATAAGCAATCATCTGGAGCTAATTAAACCAAACCCAAGGGATGAACCGGATAAACAAAGGAAAGATGCAGAATTTGCCTCCGCTGTCTTTGGCCCTGATATAGACTTGGTTGGAGGGCACACCCAGAGTGAAAATTTCATGGAGCTGAGCGAAGTTAAAAATTGTGGAAAAATGCGAGCTTTGGAAAAGTTAATGTTTTCTTGGGTTTCACAAGGTGACAAGATTCTACTCTTCAGCTACTCTGTCAGGTATGGTTTCAAAAATTTACAGGCCATTTAGTGCAAGTCTTTTCCTATATTATGTGCTCTTTATTACTTGTGTAGTTAGGAAGGGTATAAAGTTTAGTTGTCCCAGTTCAGTTGGTCATGTCCTTTAGCATGTGTTTCTTTCGTGCTCTCTTAATCTGGTGTCATCAGTCAGAACCAGAGTGTAGAAATTGATGATTAGCTTCAGGACCATGCTGAACTAGACTTATGAACTTAATTGTGGATCAAGATTTGGATTTGTATTGAGTTGAATCCTTTATATCTGGAGGTTATTGAGTGAAATGGGGCCTTCTACCCTCCCTGTTAATTAAAAAGCACGTGTGACTTAAAAAAAGTGCAACACTTGAGACATTTAATCATATATTTGCATTATAGTTATTTTCTGTCAGAATGAATTTGTGCATGTCTTTTCTACTGCAAAAGCTCAAAGAACATTTTAACAACAATTTTCTGTTGCTTCTTTCTATCCTTGTTTCTTAACTAAAGTTCTAGAAGCTAATTGTATATGAGATATTCTTTTTATGAAGAGTGAATGAAAAAACCTTGAATTTTGCTCAAGTTAGCTAGTGGGAGAAATGGCTATGTAGATGGGTCGTTAAGTTCCATATTTATGCTTTTGTGATGTCTGATTGAGCTTGTTAAATTAGCTTTATAGTAGTGAAAACAGAAGTGTATAGGCAAAAAATTAGTTAAGCTCTAAATTTAATAATGCAGTGCCATCATATGTGAACTATGTTAATTTCTAAATAATTTCAAGCAAGTTCATGAGTGAGCTCTTAATTTTCTTAAAGATATACCTATGGTCTGAGTCTTATTCCTAAACTAGTTGAAGTACCTGAGATGAATCCTCTATCAGGATTATAGTTAAGTTGTATCCACTTATATTACAACATTGCGGTCCCTGTCCTTTTCCTATTCTTTTCCAATTGGATTCGATTGTTTGTTCATATTGATGTACAATGGTTAGAGTGGAGCATGGCCAAAACATCTGAAGTGTTCATCTGTTGTTTTATTTTCTTGTGTCCTCATACTATTTTGTTATACATTGGACTCAAGACGAATATCTCTCAATTTGTAGAAGGGTGTAGCATTGAAAATTGTCAAAACAGTCATGCAAAACAATCACGTTCAACGTGAAAAATGATCTTTGAATAATTAATTGAATAAATAATAATTATTACTAAAATAGAGTTTATTCGAAGTACTAATAAATGAGACTTGTGTTAGTTCAGATGGTTAAGGCCCTCCCTTTATTTGATTTAGTCTCATGTTCAAAGTGTGGTAGTGTTAGAATTTTTGACTCTTTCAAAATCACAATGTTGGAAGTTGGTAGAATTTTTTACTCGTTCAGAGTCACAATGTTGGAAGTTGGGAGTTGTTCAAAATCATGGGGAATAATACTTTTCAAAAAAAAATCACAGGGAATAATGCTCTGCTACCTTCATCACATTCAAAGCAATCAACCATCAATCCAGCCCTCAGTGTGTAAAATAACATATCAATCATACGACTGTATCTTTAATATCTTAATATATAAGCAGTTTCTCTTGCCTGACTGGCTAACTAGGTCAGGGTCACTTTTTAAGATACTCTTTTGTTATATTTTGGCACATCCTTTTTTGTTTTTGTATTTTAGCTACAATTTCATCATTGATATGTTACTTGTTATATCACTGTGGTACATATGTGGTAAGTGGTTTAGGTTATCTAAATTTTTCCTTTTAAGCTTTTGGAAATTTCTGGCGCATAATATTTCTGCTGAAGTTCTCCGTTGATGTATGAGAAGGATTAAAAGGGGAGAAAAAAGAAGATTCTTAAGGAAAGCAAAAGCTTAGTAACTTTGTATTTATTCTTATTCCTTGCCATTAACTGTGTTTATATTGACTTTGTCCTAATCAAACTTCTTCTGTAAAGTATTTGATTTATGTTTTATTAGTCTGACCGTGCAAATGTTGCTTGAAGTAACCTTCACAACATATACAATACGTTTGTGTTCCAGAGTTGCAATGTACGTTCTCCATATTGTCCCATGATGGATGGCATATTTCATCTGAATTAGAATTTAGCAAAACATTCTTTGCCCCTCTATCGCTTCCCTTCCCATTTTCAGAAAAGTACTTTTGGGAGGAATGGTAATATCTTTTGAAGGTGTTCAAAGGATACGAACTCAATCTGTCCTCAACTTGCTCTTGTGGGAAATTTCAAGTTGTGTTCCATCTTCATTTACTTTGTGCAATATGGATGTCTCAGTTCCTGCTACTGAGTTTAACCATGTTTTCCAGGATGTTGGATATACTGGAAAAGTTTCTAATTCGCAAAGGATACAGCTTTGCACGTCTTGATGGTTCTACACCAACCAACTTACGTCAATCTATGGTGGATGACTTCAACTCCAGTCCAAGTAAACAGGTTATTTTGAGTATGGAGTTGGTTAGCAAGTTTGTGGTTCAAAATTTTCTTCCAGAGTCTAATGTTTTGTTTAGGTCTTCCTTATATCAACACGAGCTGGTGGACTTGGATTGAACCTTGTAAGTGCAAATCGTGTGGTCATATTCGACCCAAACTGGAATCCTGCCCATGACTTGCAGGCCCAGGACAGATCATTTCGTTTTGGGCAGAAGCGGCATGTTGTGGTGTTTCGCCTTCTTGCAGCTGGTTCCTTTGAGGAATTGGTTTACTCCCGGCAGGTGTACAAGCAACAGCTGTCAAATATTGCTGTGTCAGGGAAAATGGAAAAGCGTTATTTTGAAGGTGTACAGGTGACTTTGCTTTTCTTCAACAGGAGCTTGGTGTTAGTACTTAGTACTAAGACATTTGAAATGTATACTTGATTGGAGTTCAAACTACTAACTACAAATGGTTTAATCTTAGGACTGCAAGCAATTTCAAGGCGAGCTCTTTGGAATCTGCAATCTGTTCCGTGATCTATCCGGCAAACTTTTTACCGGTGAAATTATTGAATTACATGACAAAGATAGAAACGATGATGCACATTGCTCTGCAACAAAACAAGAAAGAGCTGCTCTTCACAATGAGAAGGGTACAACGTGTAAACCTGTGCTTGAAGAGATGGGTAAGTTGATTATTTCCTTTTAATAGTTTCTTCTGTTGCATTCCAGCGGCACTAGGTTGTGGTCATCGTAACATCTGTCACAAGATAAGGAAGGCTGGTTTCTAGTCATAATCAGGCTTTGGGTCCTATCTGCCATAGGATTGCCGACCCATCTTGTTGCGTCAGTGACTGTCATCCAATTGCTTTGCCACAAACACTAGGGTTCTTCCACCTGAAGTTTTGATTTACTATGATGTGTTCATACAGGTGTTCTATATGCTCATCGAAATGACGAGGTGATAAACCTTGTAAACCTTCCAAAAAAGAAAATTGAGAGAACTTCTGCAGAGGATTATGAGATTGCAACCATAAAACAAAGAAAGAAATCAGCTGATGATAAGGGTCGGAAAAAAACACATTATGTTCGCCTCTCCCAGTCCCTAGGACTGGGAGAGGTAGAATTTAGCAAGTGGGTTCTATCGGCAAGTCCTTATGAGAGGGAACAGGTGCTTCGAGACTACAAGAAAAGAAAGGAAAAGGCACCCAGTGGGTAAATGCTGTTCCTTAGTAGGACTTGTCTGCTAGTGGTAAGCTTGTAAATTCCCAGATGTATATATGTGTGTATATTGTCACAATCATTCTGTGGTATCAAATTAATTAGTTCATTCTACTTCATCTTCAACTTTGTGCCAATGAAATTAAACCAAAAAGAAAAAAGTAGCAGACGATAAATAACATCCAAAACTAGAGCAAGTCATCTCAAGGGAATTATTTACAAATAGGTGATCGAGCTTATCAGTGATGTAACTTCGGAAATCGCTAGATAAACTGCCAGCTACAGCTATCTTCTCTGCTGCTTGAACCTAGAAACTGGCCTAGAGGGCTGTGCATTTGATAACTGCAAAGTCCAAATCCAATGTCGTAATCAGGATTTGATACTACAATGTAATAATCAACTAATCAAAACAGAATTACAAAAACGAGTACACTCGGAACCAATGGCTCAGACCACTACCTTTGATGAACCCGCATTTGGATCTGTTTGCACGTCAGTAGTGCGCTCCACGATTGAACCAGTAAATGCCTGCAGTCCTTAATAAAGAGGAGTTTTAACAATATTACGAATGTGAACTGATTATAGGAATCGAGTCAAAATAGGAAACGCACCTTTGAACTGTCAAATCTTGGTTTTGAAGACTCCAAAGGTGTCTAGCAAAGCAAGCGTGGCGGATTAGGCAACCAGAATCGGAAGATGAGAACTAAAAGATAAAGATGCATAAAAAGATAACTAAAATCGTGAACTCCTCAATTCCAATTGGAGCAAGGAAAGGCATATATATACCTGCAATGTCTGCTTTTGCATTTGGGCATTTGATGGCATTTCATCAGAGCGCTCCAGGATAGAGCCTGTGAAAGCCTACAATTGTAGTAGTGATACCAAGTAAGCAGTGGACCAAGCAGCAGCTTAACAATTAAGGAATGCCCATTTCAGTAAACTAATAAGGAAGACATGCACACAACAAAGCAGACAAGATAATAGCTTAGTTTGAGAATATATAGGCATAAAATCAAGTTTTATTCTTTCTTTATCTTCCACAGTTTTCCATTGTACCTTTAAGGCTGCAGCTTTCAAATTTATTTTCTAATAGTTCATCACAAAGAGAACCCACCACATCCAGGATTAATGATTTTCATAGTACGATATCTGCAGGTAACCTAACTTTTAGTCTTCCTAGTTACCAAATTTCCAAATTCAAATCCTAAATTGCTTTCTTCTTTCTTTTCAGCCCTTATATCATTAAAATAATCAATTCATTCATTCTATCAACTCCACTGGAAATTTATTGAAAAACAGGCTTTTGTCAGCCCTCCTACTTGCCATTTTCCTATTTCAATTCAATCAGTGAATTTCTATATTAAAGACTACTATTGAAAAGTATGGTGACAAAATTTAGTTGTCTAAAAAGTTTGCAAGGATGTCTTTGACACATTTCAAATAATAAACTGAATTGATTGCAAATTGAAGTAAAATGACTAGAAGGGAAAGATAATATGAGTAGAAGGACCATAATAAAACATTAACTTCAAATATTTATACTAGATTTTCGCACTTAGCCAGAAAAGTTTGGCAGAGGAACTTAGATTTTATCACAACCAAAATTGGTCTCTTTTTTTCAACATGATACATCCTACTAGAACTGGTGCAACTATAAATTTATGAAGTATGGTGAAAGATATCTTCCTCAATTTAAAGACCTCTCACCTTTAAATCCAAGTAAAAAATGCAATAAAGTTTGAGCATAAACTATTTTAAAATGCTAACATATATCAACATACAAGATTTCATTAATGAATCATTAACTTTTGCATCCATTCATGCAGGCTCAGATACTGCAAGTTTTCTTTTTAAGCGTACAAAGAGCATAGATATTATAAAAATGCACAAGACTTGAGAACAACGGTGCTTTATCTATCCTTGACAAATCCATCAAAATGACAATGTTGCAATTATCAAATAACACCATAACTCAACAACAAGTATACTTTATCTATCCTTCATTATATCACGTTTAGCAAATAGTCCATGAAGCACCAGAACTGAATGACAGACAGCTAAATGTCATCAACAATAAGTCCTAAACAAAACATCAGGGGACAACAAATGGAGAAGGACGTGTTATACATATGAATTGAAGGAATATTATGGAAAGTATCAGAACTGAAATGTCCACGTTGCATATGTAATTTACTTGTATCAAGAAAATGATTTTTGAGAAGCAAGAGCAGCTAGACTGTGCCACATATAGGAAGATGAGTTAACTTACAACAAAAATCAATCCATCATCTGTTTCCATTGAAAATGATAATGTTTTACAGATTTTCCTCCATGATGAAAATTACTAAGGAGAGACCAAAGGTGCTATGAGGCACATTATAAGTACCTCTTTTCTTGATAAAGAAACTTCTTTGACCTCCTCTCCTACTTTCGGCAGCAGGAGATCCTTCTGGTGAGGAAGAGACACTACATTCTGAGTTGCATACTTTTCGTCTGTTAAGAGTAAAAGATTATAAGAGTGGCAGAGCCATGGTCCAACCAAGGTATCAAATGGAAGAACAAATACGTAGAAGTAAAAGAGTTAGAAATAGTACATACAGTTTAGTAGTTTGAGAACCCAGCCTATGATCTAGTCAGTTTCCCAGATAATCGTACTAAGTCATTCATATATATGTGACTTGAGAAAGGCATAATGTTGACTAATTGAGGGATAAATAAACATTTTGTAAGAAATTATACAAGCAAAGAAGAAAAATAGTGTAGTGTAACATCCAACCCCTTCCCCTTCCTCCCTCCTTTTTCTGGTTTAGTTAAACAAGCTGTAATGTAACAATCATGGCATTGTTAAGTTAGGTTCAACATAACACGGTGGAATGAAGTAATTCTCTATCATCTTAAAATTAAGAAAAATGTCATGAACTCATTGTTTCATATTTGACAAATATCATCTTTCAACACCAGAACATGCTACCATCAACTGTAACAGCCACCACATACTAAAATTAACGCCAAAAGCTCACAAGACTTTCATCATCATTTGATAAATTTCTAATCTAGTTTATATATTTATCATAACCTTTAATGTATTAACATTGTATGTGTCCATTAATTAAAGATTTAAGCACTCAGCATGATAGGCATCATCTCATGAAGATCGCATTCAAGGTTTTAAATTGCAGTCATGACTGTGTCGCAAATTTTTTGTCTGAAAGTAATGCGAAAGTTAAATTACAGACTGCAAACAGTGCAGCTGTGAAAATTTTCAAATACCCACAACTTAATTTAAAAACTTGAATTTTTTCTATAGCAATAATAAATATTCATAATAGTTAGTATAGCAAAACATATAAAATTTTCATTAAAATTTTAATGTTATCAAAAAAATTATTATTTTTAATCAATAGTTATTATCCTATATTTTGAAAAGTTAAGAGCAAAAATAAAAATTTATACTAAATTATTATAAATTACTCCATTATAAAATAAATTTAGTTAAGTTATTTTAAGTAATTACAAATACTTATGATTGAAAGCCTCAAATTAAAGAGGGAGACAAAGTTATGAGTGTTAGTTTCTTTATATGATTAACAAATTCACACTAATGATAAATGTGATTTTGTAAATAGCATAACAAGGTTAACTTAGTAAAATTTCAAATGTTTAATTAAAATCCTAAGAGTCATTTAAAATGTTGTCATCATCTTCCTCTTCCTTTTCGTCTTCTTCATTTGTTTCTTCCTTTGTGTTTTTGGCACTAGAAGAACTCAAGTCAAGCAACAATCATTGTCGTCTTACTCATCTGTTTCTTCTATGTTTTTTTTTTTCCATCTTCACCGCATTATTGTGGCTGGTTTAGTCGTAACAGACCCAACAGCGCAGTGTTGCGGCTGCAACAGCCACAATAGATTGTGAATCTGAATCACCCTGCAATTCAGGGTGATGAACTAATGGCAGAAACCATTATCATTATTTCGGTTGCAATAGCAGCAACAGTCTGCTATTTAAAACCATGATAATCCTATACATGCTCTTTTCGACCAAACCCAACAAATGTTGGACATAATGCAGCAGAAATTACATAAATGCCTAAATTGTATCAACTATTACCTTAGTGTTTTCACGTCCACAAGTGAGATCTCCTCGTAAACAAGTGAATCATGTATCTCAATGGCATTAATGGTAAACACATAACAATATACTAGTTTTAAGCACTGTATAAACTTTGCAGTGAAATTTCAATCAATTAGAAAACTAAAATTTCCTTTAAACATGCCCCATTCCCTCTCCCTATCTCCTCCCCTGCTCCACCACTGACACCCTGCCTCCAATAACATAACTACAAAGCAAGAAGAAATCTATATACACAATCACAGATAAAAAGTAACATGGAACAGCCACTAACCTTTAGGAATTGGCCCCACTTCTAATCCTGAGCACTACAATTTAAGAGGTCGCAGTTAAGAACAAATAAAACTGATCAAGAACTAAGAAAATAACTGAATGAAGATATGCAATTTCTTACACTCAATTGTTCAGTAAGATTAGGTTTATTGCTATCCTTATTGGATAAAACCCTTGTGGTTGGATATCGTTGCTTCAACTGGTGTTCTGGCTCCCACATCTGCCACCAATCATGGTAAATACAGTAGAGAAACATGAAAATTACAACCTGAATGAGGGTCAAATTTCCTAGAGTCAGAGATATGAATCCTTTACCTCTGAAGAAGTATGGATATTGCTATTACTGTAACCTGCTCCAGATTGCTTCTCTTTCTCAATCTCATCATAACTATCAACTGTATTTGCATGCTCATCTTCATCACTCTGATTTTCATCCTCAGCTGCTAGCTCTTCTTTCTCAAGTTCATCCAACCTGGACATGATACAGGCGTATTCATCATCTTCAACCGTAACTTGCTCATCTTCTGTCCCTGAAAAAAAAAAGTGATGAAGATTCCTAGCTTTTGAAGGGAGGTAGCAGCAGATCAGTAATTTATGCTTAACAAGAAACTACTAGTATTGAAGCAAGTCCAGAAATGCTGATTAAGGTTGTAAAAATCAATATAGAAGGTTTCAGAAACTTCATTCTTCACAAAAGCTCATATACAATCAATTTCAGACAAAATGCCAAATTAAAATGTGCAATATATGTCAATGATACAATATATCAGCTTTGTCAAAAGCAGGATTGCCTGAGAGTAGCAATCTGGTTCATGGATTTGTTAAACCAACATGCTAACCAGTACGAGGAAGACAAGATTTATGTCCCCTACTTGATTTTTTATAATGTTTCATCTGAAGTGGATGCATTGTGGATCTACAAGCATAATGGTTGACTAAGGGAGAATCTCATGCAGGTCTTGCACATCAAGCGTGCTATGATGGTTTTTTTCAAGTAAGAACCAGAAATGACATCCCTAATGCTGTTTGTTAACTCCCTTGTTCTTCATCAAACTGTTTTTTATCAGGAAACATAGGAAAAAACTTCGTTTAAATTATGCTACTATTAACTCTATTTAAGAAGTGAAAATGTTCCACAAAGAGCACATGTCCCAATAAAGTCAAAACTTCAACGTCCCGTTGAAGCTCCAACTCTCAACAAACCCATTTACTTATAAAAGGTTGCATCTAAGTAATATTGATTTCATGTGATAAAGTTTTAAGGGAACAAGCATAATGTCATATCATGTACCTAGTTTGAATCCAATAATGGGTCACACAATCTACACAGTATGGATGTCAGTCAAAGTACAACTGAGTCTCAAACTGCCACAAAGACCTTTCCACAGTTAGTAGAGGGACTACACCAGCGAATAAACAAAGAAAGGAATTATTCAGGACCAAAAGTTTTTCCCTTTGATGTCAGATGGCGCAGGACGCCAAGAGGAAAATCATATGAAGTCCAAATCTTGGATTAGATTAGAATTTTCTTTGCTAACAAATAGAAATGGTTTTTCTTTAGAGATGATTATTTCATGACAGGTTGTCTCAATATTAGAGGAAATATCAACTTTAACAATGAAAAGGTTTTTGGAAAAGAATGGAACAAGAAATTTACAGGAGGCTAAGAAGAAGGACGAAGAACAGGAAAAAGAAAATCTAAGCTTTGTAACTTCTATAATAAGCCTGTCAATACTAATCCTCTATAAAGGTCAAAAGTTAATCACGTTGTATATGTAGTTCAATTTAAACAAACAAGGAAGCTGCTACTGACAGCAAATACAAGAGGCTACCTACCTGATTTTTGTCCTGTTTGGCCACCATTTTCCTCCACATAATCTTCCCTAATCTCCACAAGACCCTCCTATTGAAGAAGCAGAGGGCAAAATAAGAAGAAAAAAATATAACAACAGCTTAAAGAAATCTTTTCTTTTTTTGTAGATAACAACATAAAAAATCTAAAAAACAGTTGCAAAAGCAAATGCAGACAACATGTAGAGGCTTTTTAGCGCTTCAACTACAGTGATAAATCAGAACAACGGTTGACTCTCATCCAGAAGCAGCATCACACTTTTCCCCTGAGAATATAAGGACAGAAGTTCCTAATCTAGGCTATATACACAAAAAACTATTCAAATTCTAACCAAAATGGCATTAAACTGGAATCCTATAGCCTGGTTATATCTCCTCACTAGGAAGAACTTATTAGGTAACTGCACTCCAAGCCATGACATTCATGGTAATCCATAAAAGCAAGTTACGGAAATTTCTGAAGTTAGCAGTGACAAAAGAAAGTTGGATACATAAAGGTCTAATTGGTGACATGGGATATCATTTACATGTCTAACAAATTTAGACAACAGAATAGTCCAAGGCGATTTACACCAGACAAATAAAGATCAAATTGTGAAGCAAACCGCAGACTCAGATGCTGTAGCATTAAAAAACAAAGCCTCAGCTCGAAGATTCTTCAAGTTTGCTCGAAGAGATTCAACTTGTGAATCCAAAGTTTTGCCTCTCCTCTTCAAAATCTCAACAGTTTGCTTGCTGGTTCTCTCCGCATAGTAACCTTCTCCTAAAAGAACCTGCAAAGGAATAGAAACAACCAACTAACATGACTTTGAAGAAACAGCATATATTTCACTTAAAATTCGAGAAACAGAGTTGCCTATTCTAACCATAAATTCATTGGTGTGTATCAAACGGCCAGGAAAGAAGGCAGCTTTCCCAAAGGGAACCATGATGTCGTGGTGGAGCTCATCGGGAAGTCCGGAAACGAGGTTGATGAGACTAGTATTGTCTGAAATGAAGTCTTTGAGACTGCCCAGCTCTTTCTGCTTCTCAGTAATCGAATCCTCCACACGTTTTGCTGCCTTCTGCGCTTCGTCCACCGGAAACATGCACGAAAGGGGTGTTACCGAACCCTTCTTCAGCGTCTCATCCATTGTTGCTAAAAGAGAGAAGAAAGGGACGTTAAATGGGTATTTCGTTGGGTACTTGTATCAAATAGGTTGGAGACATGCTTTATTTCGTAAAATTCTTTAAATTAATTTCACATATTTACGATAATTTGCAAATGTGTTGTGTTAAGTCAGTTTAAAAGGAAGGATGTGAGTTAAAACTTATATAGATTAATATAATTATAATCTTTACTATAGCATGTTTTTATTTTAAAATTTTATATGTTTAATATTATGGCATATTTTAAATTATAATTATTTAATGAGTAATATTCATACCGAAAATCAAGAAAAAAAGTATGTTAAACATTATTAAAAAGGTCCTAAATTTTGAATTCTTATATATTTCTATTTTTTAATTTTAATTTTTACATTTGGTAAAAATACTTATCTAATTGAATTTTTTATATTTATTTTTAGTTTTGATCTCTTCCTCTTTTATGACTTATGAAAATTGTTAAATCAAATAAGATTTGAACTCATAATTGTGGTCACAATAAAATATGCTATTACTAATGCTTGTATATTTGGCGATATTAGTGAGTTCATGTGTGAAGAATAAGTTCAATGGAAGCTTAAATTTAGTAAAAGAGTCAATTGAATCAATTGAGTAATTAAAAGATAAAGAAAATTAGTAAAGTGAAATGCATATGCAACTTAAGAAATTTTCAAAAGAATTCAAGTGAAAATACATGTCAATATTTAAATAAATCATTACAATCATGTAATCTTATCATGTTCATTTTAATGAATTGAGAGTTTAATTATTATATTATCATTTATGCTTAATATATATTGCATGTATTTGGTTATAATCAAAACAAAATTTGTTTTGATCTCTAAAGAAAACTTTTTTATGGAACTTTTGAAATGGTTTTCAATAAATTTTTTATGGATAGTGTTTTTAATCTTTCAGAAAAAAAAACTTAAGAAAAAATTGAAAACTTGTTCCAAGAAATTTAATCGATCAATATGAAATTTGAGCGTCCAATATTAGGATTTTTTAGTTATACTAATCAACCAATGTAGTAATTGTAAGCATAATTTATTGCATAGACATGTTCACAATAATCCTTAACCCAAATCTTAAAATTCTATGTTTTATACCAAAATATAAAATATGAATTACATACTTTTATCCGTGAGTTTAGTTTAATTGTAATTGAGAAAAACCCTTTTGAATGATTAAATTTAACGAAACTTGATTTCTCTCATTTTTCCCTCAATAATCCTGCTTTCTCATAGTGAAAAAAATAAACAGAAGTGTGTAGTTAGAGAGAGAGGACCTGTTTCTATGTAACAAGGATATCTGAACCGTTCTCATCAAACCATAAGTTTAAAACAAAACCTTATTTTAGTTAATCAACCTTATCTTACTTAATCAAATTAACCAATCAAACTTTATCACTTAATATTATTAAGATCATAAATATAATGAGCCACATATAATATATAGGTTTTACATTCTCCCACTTGGCTCGTTGATATCATGGTTTAATAAATAAACATTATGTTCATAAACTTTGCTAAATTCTTTAATATTGATGACATCATAAATCACATTCAAACAAAGATATTGGTTGGGCCGGCTGTGCTAGACCCGGGCCCATTTTCATAAGACCACGGCCTATTCTGCCCATCAGGAATTAGACTCCCATGCAAATGCAAAGATCTACGTAAACCTAGCATCCACGACATATATAAGGTACTATTCTACCGTGAT
>JAOTBA010000003.1:3643997-3656972 GCA_025629845.1 Erythroxylum squamatum | reverse complement strand
CCGAAATATTGACTTGAGCGTCGGAGGGGCCTCCCGGGAAACAACCCCCGGCGCGCCTTTTTGTCTGTTTTGCAGGTAATCGATCATCCGAAGTAACGTGAAGTTATGGATCAGAACAAAGATAATCCGGTCCAGCCAAATCCGGCTTAACCATATTCCATTCACCAAATAATCCATTTGCTGCATGAGCTCAAGCATAAGTATATTATAGCGTTTTATGGTTACAAATGGATATAGATAAATGAAAACAAGTCAATAAGAGCTTAAGTTTGGATGTAACGTGTTACCCTATTTTATTTTTTCTTAATTAGTTTGAACTTAAATTTCGAGGTCCAAATATTAGAACAAGTTCCTTCTTAAATTTTCAGGTCGGACCAACCGGAATGAGTAAACTCAAGATATCATCATCATTTTTCACTTGATTTTGTTTGTTAAACACGGATTAAGCTAACTTCAAGTGCAAGTCGATGATGGTCTAATTGTTGTGCGAAAAGCAAACCCTTGCCCAACAGCAATTTGGGCTATGACCTGAACCTTTTTCCAGAATTAAGTTAACATGACTGGGCCCGAAAAACTCTTAGTCCAAACCTGACATTTAGGACTTCATGACACAATGTCAATAAACTCTATTGTATGAACTATAAAAGAACAAACGGTAATAATTTAGAATTAAGTTACGAGTTTAAAGTAATTGATATTAATAAATTTAATTTTTTTTTTACTTTTTATCAATTATATAAAACAATTTGAAAAAGTAAACTTTGTAATACAGATAATAATTTATAAATTATATTAATTATTTAATAAATTATAATTCAAAATTAAGCCGCAAGTTCGAATCTTCAACTTTTCTAAAGTAGGATATACTTAGGAATTTTAAAGGGTTATATTGGAAGCAATACAAATAACTTGCGTATTATCGAACCTTTCTAAACTCTGTCTTTCAATGGAATTTTAATTAAGTATTGATGATGACGATGATTATACAGTGGAAGCAATACTACCGTACCATTTATGAGTTGCAAAGATGGATTGAGTTGTGACATTCGAATCGAACTTACTAAATTATCTTTTTCTTCAATGTTTTAAAAATTGGAGCTAAAGTTAAATCAGTTAGACAAGAAGTTTGAGGTTTAAAAGATTCAACCGATATTAAACTGTTATAAAATTGGTTAAAAATCAATAAAATTACATAATTTAAAATATGATTGAAAAGCCTATCCTTATCTATCAAAAAATTTGAAGTTTAATTAAAAAAGAGATTGTTAAATGAATATTAATTGATTTATTTTAATTTATAAGAATTTATTAATTTATAAAAATTGACCGATTAATTAATAAATTGATTAATTTTTCACGACAAGAATTATTAAAGTAAATCGAACTGAAAAGTTAGAAACCGAATCAAAAAATTGGACGACTCAAGGTTTTTACGGTTTAATCAGTCGAATCCGTTGAGTTTTTTAATCATTGTTTTTTTTATTTAAAAAAAGAGCATCTTTAAGTAACCTACTATATAACAATATTTAATTAAAATTCCTAGCCTCTAGTAAATTCAAAAGAAATTCAAAAGTGACCCTTATGAATTCACCTGTAATCAATTTACTAATAAAAGATTGTGTTGTTACAACTTAGTCCTGTCTTTTAGGATTCCTGCAAGTAGGAAATGGAACAATTAAAGACTACGTCAATACCCAGAAAACTGATAGATTCCAGAGGTAAGAAATAATGCTTCTTTTTCAATTCGATTTTTTGGTGCTGTCTAATTGCCAATCAGCAATTTTGGGATAGGATTGAATAAACTGTTCATAATTTTTTCTAGTTCTTTAAATCAATGTAATTTTATGGTTTTTTTTTTTCCTGAATATCTTGATTTCTGACAAAAGCTTTAAAGGGCATGATGATGTCGTGACAGATTTACAGACCTGGCATTTCCTAGTTCAGAAGTGATTGTTATATCACTTTAGACTTAAATCTGTAAACTAAATGCATGAAGTTGACCTCCTGAAAAATTCATCGAGTTCATGCAGGCTGGTTGGAAGCATATGCAACTTTCATCAGATTTTGATGGCCAATGATGACTCTACCCAGTGTTTGCTTCCAGATGCAAATAGTCCCCAAAATGCCTATGATAATCATGCCCTTCAAAGAAGAAGATGTCGACCGCTAACGAGTTCTAATGAATCAGACATCAGACATCAAGAGCAAAATGAGTGGCGATGTTTACAGTGGATTGAAACATTCTTCGAGAAAGAAAAGTTCAGATTCAAACAAGTTTCTGTATTGTTGGCATTTTATCTAGGCATAGGAACTCTTGTTTTCTTCCTTATCAGGAACCAGATCGAAGGCAAGAAAACCAACGGGTTTTTTGATGCCATCTACTTCTGTGTTGTGACTATGACCACTGTTGGATATGGAGACCTAGTGCCTCACAGTACATGGGCAAAGCTGCTCTCTTGTGTTTACGTCTTTTCAGGCATGGCTCTTTGTGGGATAGTTCTAAGTAAGGCAGCAGATTATATAGTAGAAAAGCAAGAGATCCTTTTTGTTAGAGCCATTCACAAGCATGAAAAGATTGATACATCTGAGATCCTAATGAAGGAGGCTGAAACATCTAAAGTCAAGTTCAAGTTTCTTTTTGTCACAGCTCTTCTTGCAGTGCTTGTAGTTCTAGGAACGTTGTTCTTATACCTGGCTGAGAATCTGGAACTTGTTGATGCGTTTTATTGTGTATGTTCTACCATCACTACTCTTGGCTATGGAGATCAGAGCTTCTCAACCAGCCCTGGTCGCATATTTGGTGCATTCTGGATATTGAGCAGCACAGTTTGCTTAGCTCAATTCTTTCTCTACCTTGCTGAATTATGCACTGAAAAGAGGCAAAGATCGCTTGTTAAAGACATTCTATCCCGAAACCTGACATCCTCAGATCTTGAGGCAGCAGACCTTGATCATGACAAAGTTGTCAGGTGAGATTACCTGATCATACTCTTGAGTTATTTTAATATAATCTATAATTACCCTAATCTGCTTTATTTTCTTTCATTATTACTTTGTAGTGCTGCAGAGTTCATTCTGCACACATTGAAGGAGATGGGGAAGATCAGTCAGGAAGATATCTCAATGGGAATGGAAAGATTCAAAAAGCTGGATGTGGATCAATCAGGAACATTGACAGAATCAGATATTGTGCCTTCTCAATCAATATTTAAGTAAAAATCTCACATTAACACCACCAAAGTAAAGTGAATTCCTCCATGTTCATATAACATTTCAAAACAGGTGGAAACTAAGATTTTTTCCTTTTCAAATCCACAGATTCACATCTTGTTCTTTCATTGATGAAAAAGTAAACGACCTTTTTCTCTTTTCCTTTCACTGGGAATAAACAATGGAAACTGTGCGTGTAGTTTGCTTCTTATTTTCTTGTAATAAATCTTCTTTCCCTACTTTGAATAGCATGTTCTTTTGGTTCACTTGGACTAAGTGCATGTTAAGCTCTGAAGAAACTTATGATCTTTTCCTATTTATGCTTGATAATTTGGAAGCAGTTTGGCACATGAACAAGAAGTAAATAAAATGAAATATACTGGAAATAAGTTCATGGGATCGAGTGACAGGAGACTTTATTGAGGTTCAGTTCAGGCCTGATATTAACAATGTTCAAGGAAGCAAACACAGACAGGATATGATTGTTGGTGAAATTTACATCTAACTTCATGTTTATTTCTTCTCTCCAAGTTTTTTATGTGCATTGAGATTGCGAGTTCTTGAACCTCCTTTGCTATGAGTCATATTCTCTAGGCTCCTGGAAGTGCTCTGGCGACCCTGAGACAGAATCAAGAAGCCATTCACCAGCTTTGTCACCATGAACCTGATCGGTTGCAAACAGCGAAACACCACCACCAAAGGCTATTATCATGACCAAGAACACACCTGTTAAGGCAAAAAGAGGCCAAAAGTATGCAACAATGTTGAGCATCCTAGGAGCTGCATATAACAGTAAGGAAAAGACAAGTGAAGCAACGACTGCTACACCAAACTGTTGCCTGTACTGCAACAGCTTTTCCCAGTTCCCCATGACCTGAAGGAAACAGAAAATGAAGAAGAAGAAGAAGAAGAAGAAGGTAAGGAGAGGATTGGGAAGATGGAAAATGGATATTAGATATCTGTTTTAAAGAGTTGAATCCAAAAGTTTGCTTCTTTCCTTCAAATAATACCTGGGTTATCTTATCTTTGCGCAGATTCTCCATCTATTCTCTTCTGCAGTTCTGCTCTTATCTTCAATTACACTAATGCCCTCCTGCTCTTACATTTCTTTTCATATTTGTATTTAATAAACTTTTCTTAAAAAATTGATTTTTAAAATTTTTAAATCTTTTTTATAATTCTTAATTTTTAAAGAAATCTCTTCCCTTAAATTAACGCACGCGGTATAAGTGTCATATAACGAACTAATCAAAAATTACTAACATAATAATAACTCAATTCTTAAATTTAATATTAATTAGTTAAATTAATAATTATAATAAATTATGAATTTATTTAAATTTTAATTAATTTCTTTTGACTTTAAAAGATGAATTAGCTTATCATGTAAGTAATATTTATTTGTGTGATATTATATCACATATGTTTTATTATTTTTTAAACTGAAATTAAAAAAAGGATCGTTTCGAAAATTTTAGAATTACAACAATTTTTCGAAAATTTTAAAGATGAAAAGAATTTTTAAACATGTTTTTATTCAAAAATTAATAACCTTAAGGGGCATAGGAGTCATTTTATAGGAAAGCCAAAGGAATGTAACAGGTATAACTTATAAGTGCTTTGTCCATACCTTACATGGGTCGGTTGCTTTGTCCCCCTTTTTCAAATGCCAACTTCACAACTAATTAAACCGAAAGATTAGTACTTGGGCAAGGAATAATTGCCTTTTTCCTCCATGTGATCATCACTTAATGGTGGGTGTTAAGAAAAAGTTAAACCGATGACGTGGAAGATAACATGATTAAGTGTCTTCTTGCTCGAAATTCAGACTACCCCTTTTGCAAAACAAGATTACATCTAATCATGTCGCACTAATATCAATTAAAAAATCATTAATTTATTCGAAAAAAATTAGGACTATTTAATTTATTATTTCTGTTTATTTTAATAAAATAGTTATTAAAAAATTAATTTTTATTTGTTAATCTTTATTTCTAATTTAACTTCAAACCTTCTAATAAATAAAACCAGTCTCCTTCTTTAATCTTATTTTAAGTTCTTTAATTTTATTCTATTTTTATTTTATATTAATTTTATAATGATCTGATAATAGTTTAATTTTTTTAAACTTTTCGCCCTCTTATTTTATTGATTTAATTTTAAGTATTATTTTTAGAACATTATAAATAATTATTTAGTGTTATAAGTTTAAGTTTGATTTAAAGTTCAATTGAAACTCAGAATAAAAATTTGAAAATGAAATTAAAATTTGAATATTTTTTCTAAATTTAAAAATGATATGTTTATGGAGAAAAATAATAAATATACTAATGATAGAGACGTATCAGTTTGTCAATATTAATTTAATTAAATTTATTATTTAGTTTGGAATTACTAATCATTAATTTTTAATTTTAATTTTGCAAAAATATATAAATTTATTAATTTCAGTTATATCAAACCCATAAATTAAAAAGCTGGCTCAGGAAACGTGTCTTTGGATTTTGCTTAGCAACAGGGGAAGCTCCAAACCCTCTCTTTGGGTCAATTTACTGAAGAGACGGACTCATGGACTCTTCCTCAGTATGTTATTGTTATCTGTCACAGAAACCCTGTTAAGTTGGCTAATAATACCTTACAGCAGTTTAAGCCTGTAATTAAGTTTTTGCATACTTATTTTGTAGTGCAGCAGCATGATCACCTTGATCATTTTATGCATATTATTGAAGTTCTTTGGTGATTATAACAATGGATCGAGTCCAATTTTGAATTTTATTGAAAAATATTTGATTGATTCGAGTTTAAGTTCCAAGAATCTAAGTAGTCAAAATTTCAATTATACCGTTTGGAAGAGATCTTGAAGACAAAAGAAAATGATAATCCTATCTTCAGGAGCCTCCGACGTCAGTCTGAGCCTACATATGCCGTGACCAACACGGCTTTTTGTACCGCAGACACTGCGATAATTAGGACGTTTATGTAATTTCGGTTTCTTTCTCTTGTAAAAAAAAAACAAAAAAAAATCATTATAATCAATCCTGATTTCTAAGTGGAACGGATCATGATAACCAAACACATTTGAAATATACAGGTAGTAGTCATCCTGGTGTGGCTTAAAAGGCACAGGAAGACCAAAGATCTCTGGTATTTGCTTACAATCAACAACTCTAAAACCTCCCTGGTTTCTTTCCCTCAGAACTTTCCTCGACCATCCATTATAGAGTTACAAGCTTTCAGAAGGGAAATTATGGTTGAAATCGAACCAGCAATGAAAAACTCTTGGAATATGCATTTTGTTTAAAACTTCTGCACCTCCGGAATGGTAGCTAAAGATGGTTGCCATTTTCTATCTGCTTTAGGTTTGCACTTCTTGTCAGTTCCCAACAGCAACTCCAACTGCTGCTTAGTCAACACTATTCTCAGTTTCTGCTTTCGACAAGTCTGTGGCTTGCCAAGCTTTGATGAAGCAATTTGCCTGCAAACTGGATGCTTGATGGGTGGCATGAGATAATAAACCTCTCCAGGCTCTAGCTTGGTTTTGGGTGGCAGTGGTGCATAAGGCAGGTTATGATGAACCAGTACAAAACCAGAGAAATAACCTGCAGTGATGTTTTCTACACTTGTTGAGGCTTTGAACTCCGCTTCTCCGCCATTGTAGATGAGGACTCTGCTCTTCTCTGTCTGCGAGAAGCAAGGTGCACGTATGCAGTTCCCCATGTAGTACTAACCCTATCAACCAGAGAATGGTGTGCATGGATTTATAGAATGCTCTTTTAATTGACTTCACGTTGGAGGCAATTCAACGTGCAACCCATCACAGTATTGCATCCTCTGATTGTTGACTCCGTTATTTTTATAAGAGAACAAGAGAGACATCCCACTCTTATTACTTCAATGCACTGTTCCACTTTCTGAAGAAGGTCAAAACTGTATGTGATTTGAACGTTCTCAAAGGCTTAGAGAAAATAATATAGAATATGATGTTGAAGTCAATCATTTCTATATTAACCAGATTAAAAGTTTCTTGGAGCTTTGGATTTCTTTTTTATGCTTCCACCTACAATCCTCTCTTTTTAAATCTTTCTTGTCTGCAATTTGATAGTCTTTTCTTCTTTTTCCTTCTTATGTCGGCCAAGAACCATACAAGATGCATGCTATAAGCCTAAAGTATGGATGACTCACAGCTATACAAGTATATAAGCTCTGCAATGGTTGATTAATCTGTTTTTTTTTCTCTATATTTTAGCTCTTCTGAACATTTTCCATTTCAAGCGAGCAAAGAAAGATAACACCTCTCAGCCTAGCACCTAGAGCTTGTTTCGTAATATGGGAACAAAAATTAACACATGGAAGCTTAATCATATATAGGCCTACGCTTAAAGCACTTGTATCAATTTATGAATTTGACACCAACTTGTTAAAGAATTGACTAGACAGAACTGTAACTTACCTTCCTGCTTTTATGGTGCTTAGCCTCGGAATATATTAATATCTTATCAACTCTTTTGCCCTTGGAAGGGAAACAGAGAAGTACACCAGTTTTCATATATATTGCCTAAGCATGAAATGCTATTGTTTCATTTATACATTGATGAGTTATTAAGGTATACGTTGCATTTTTGAGACAGTCGTGTCATGACCTCCACTAGAACTAGAGACGAGTAATAACTTCTTACTAATCATAGAAGCATTAGAAAATAGCCTATATTGGATAAAATGGGTAAAAATTTCATATCTTTAGAGGTAATGGAGGAATTGTAGCTTTATCTCAAGAGATGCTTAAAAACAGTAACCCAGCCATGGTTTCCTTCACAGATTTTTGTTTCTGATAGTACAAAAAGTCTCCAGCAGAGGAGACGGCATCAGCAACACAAGTGGAGAAATCAACAAAAGCATAGAGTCCATGCACATTTAAACAGGAGAATCTGTATGAGCATACTAGCTATGCAGCAACTACCACAGTAGAGCTTCTAGATCTAAGCCATGATTCAGCTGCTATCTTCGTGGTCAAGAACCAGCCCACCTTATCTGGGGCCTCATGAAATGGAGCATCCATTTCTTTCAAATGAGACTCGAACACACTGGCTAAACCTCGACTTGAATACTTATGCTTCCCATGCCCAGTATTGATTCCTAGGACAGGTGGAAGCTCTTCTCCAGATTCGAATGCCTTAGACAAATCATTTATCCAAACATGTAATGCCGTTAGAGCTGCCCCAAGAGACAGACTTTTCAAATGAAGAGACCACTGAGTTGAAGTCTTGGATTGTATATCTCTATAAATTCCAATAGCAAGCCCTAGCTCCAGTAATTCACAGGCTTTCTCCAACATATTAAGGTTGACACAGAGGTCAATCAAACAATTACAGTAGGCCTTCTTCACATCTGAACCAATAGAATTAAAAAGTTCATCTGCTTCCTTCCTGAGATTTTCCCTATTACTGTGGTCATCCACCAGAACTTTTACAAGAAAACCAAGCTTCGTATTGACTCTGTCAATACATTCAACAAGCTTGTTAAGTTCTTCATTTGGGGTTTGAGTCATTACATTTAAAAGACACCCACAAAACCGATCATCTGGAGTTATACCCAATTCTAAAACTTGATCGACTGTGCGTACAACATCATTAGTAAGCTGTGCTTTCCCATAGCACTGAATAAGTGACGTCAAAACAAAAATATCTAGCTCAAAACCTGTTTCATTCATCTCATTCAAAACATTCTCAGCCTCGGACACCTTACCACTACATGAGAACATGGTAATCAAGGATGAAAAACTCCAGCTGTCAGGCTTGGTCCCAGAAGTCTTCATGTCTTTGTAAATCTCAACTCCTTCATCCACATTGCCAAGATCAGCACACATAGACAATAGTGTATTGTAAAGAATCACATTTAACTCCAACCCCTTCTCCTTCATCTCTCTATAAACTTTAAGAGCATCCTCACCGTAACGTGCTCTACCATAAGCACGCAATAGAGCTGCATAAGTGGCATAACTTGGTGAAACCCCATTGTCAATCATATCCTTGTGGATTTTCTTTGCTTGCCATGGTCTCTTGGCTCTTCCCATAGCATCAAACAAAGTGTTATAAGTCACCAAATTCGCCTTTACTCCTAGAGCTTTCATTTCCTCATAAACATTCAAGCACCCATCAAAATTCCCTGACACCCCATAAATTTTAATCAATGTTGCAAAAGTAACTGCATCAAGCCTCCATTTCTCAGTCCTAGCTCGGTCATACAAGCTCAAGGCCATTTCAACCTTACCAGCCCGACCATAAACATCAATCATTGCCGAGAAAGTAACATCGTCAGGACTCAACCCGAAACTGGGAATTTTCTCAAACCATTCCACTGCCTTATCATACAAACCTAACAACCTAGCGCAGCTAATTATAGTCGAAAAAGTAGCGTTATCAGGTTTAATCTCTCTCCCAAGCATTTCCTCAAACAGTTTCCCTGCTCCATTCAAATCCCTACACTTTCTAAACACTTTCAAAACCACATTATAAAGAATAACCTCTCTCTTGAACTCCATCTTCCCTCGAAAATACTCGAGGACAAGAACCGCATTTTCCGGATTTGACATATTATTGATAATAACAACAGCATCTTGCTCCAAAACCTTATCACCCAACTCACTCAAAACTCTCGAAACTTCTTCTTCGTTTTGGTTACACGAATTCAACATCTCTGCAACTTTGACAAGAGAAGTATACTTGGAATCATAGGATCTTTTCCTAAGACGTGAAGCTCTGGGGCTATTGGGATTGACCCAGATATAGGATTTTGAGGAAACGCTAACTTTGCCATCTGGGTATTGAAGATTGTTCTCTTTTTCAGCTTCTTCTTGAATTGGGTCTTGCAAAGAGACATGGGTGATGTAAAGTGAGGTTCTTGGCTGATGTAACATCACTGAAGAGAGCTTAAAAGATTGGTACATGTTTTTCGGCTTTGGGTCCCGAGATGATGAGGATAGAGGGTTGCAGAGGGGCTGATAGAGAGAGCAAGACGAAGAACAGAGATTGTAAGCCATGGCTCTCTTCACAGTCCCCCAGTCTTCTTCTCAAGTGTGCGGTAGGCTTTTAACGTTATGACCTCGGAGACCTTATCAAGAGAAAGTTCGAAACTTCCACAAAAAAGAATTGCCATTCAAATCTGTGAAACTTTCTTCGATTGAAAACTCTAAAACTAAATTTATTATTTTTGAAATTAACTCTAAAAATTGTATTCATTAAATTATATATTATATTATATATATATATATAAAACAATCCTTGGTTACTAGATAGGCAGTCGAGATTTGTAATTTACAATAAAATGAATAATTTGGAAAATAAACTTAAAATTTGAATATATTTAAAAAATTTAAAATTTTATAAATCAATCTAATTTGTTGAAAATTAGATTAACATAAAATAACAACCATAACATCTATTAGAATTATTGCTGATTGGACGGATGTACATTGAGAACAAGTGGAGGCATTTGCTCCCACTGCCTCTAAAAAATTTCATATAAAAAATTATTATTTTAAATTTTAATCTTATAAAAAAAAAAAATTTGTCCCATTAATTTAATTTAGTAATATAAAAATATTTTAAATATTTTGCCCCCATTCAAAAAAATTCAATAATATAAGAGTACTTTAAATATTTTGCCTCCGCTTAAAAAACTTTTTGGATCCGTCCTTGATTGCTGACACGCAAGGTTTAAAAAGATCTATAATACTCAGTCTTATCTCAAACTAATAGAGAAGTTGTTTCCAAATAAGTCACGTAATAATTACTCCTCAGTTATTTATAAAATGGTTTATCAAATATTAATACACTTGCTAAGAAATTTAATGATGAAAATAATATTTTATAATCTTGATTTTCAAAATTTTATTTAAAATTATTTAAAAGTATTAAAATGTCTGTGAATTGAATTTTTTAAGTGAAATAATTTTTTATTGATTTAATTTTATGATTTTTAATAAAAATTAAAATTAAAATTAAAATTATAGGAGATTTAATATAATTAATTATATTTTAAACTTGTAAGAATATATGTCAAGAGTTAGAACTAGCCTATCCATTATTATATATTTAATTTGGAATATTTGTTTCAATTTGGAGATTAAATGGTTAAAAATTGATGAAACATTTCTGTTACGGATCAAAACAAAGTGAGCCCACTTCAGATTTCGGCTCATAAGAAACTGGGTTAACATGATTATCCCCCGACAGCAGGCCTGTCTTGTGAATCTTAAGGCCGAGTTATTTTTATCTAAATTTTTATTTTTAAATTCAACAAAAAGAGAAAATTTGTTTATTTAAAGATTTTGATTTTGATTTCGGTTTTTTGTTTTGATTTTTCTATTTTTCATAATTCATGAAAATTATAAAAAGTGTTTTTTTTCATAATATGATTTATTATTAATTAAATATATATTATTTAATATTAATTATTAATAAAATTAACTTGTATAATTAATTTATCAATATAAAAATAAAAACAAATTTATATAATTTGTTTATTTTATAAAAATATTTAATTCTTAGACGTTGACAATCAAATATATTGTTATTTTTATTTGAAAACATTAACTAATAATGGGAAAACAAAGACTAAAATTTACAACAAAATAACAGCGATGAAATCCAACGGCCGTAGACTATTTGCTTTTCATTTTCTTTTGTTTTAAGAGATATATTACTAAATTTTAATATGCCAAAGATTAATTTATAAGTATTTAGTAACAATGAAATAAAAAATCAAAATATTAAAAGTTTATGTATAAATATTTATTTTATATAATATTGTTTTGCTTATCAAATAACTTCTCTCAATATTTTCTAATTCTACATCTATTTAGAACTCTAAAATGATGTTATATGAAAATTTTAATCTATATTATATCAAAATTAAATAAAACATTAGTGCACAACTAAAAATAAATTGTTATGAGAATTATTTATTTTGATATGATATTCGAAGATACATAAAATAATTTCATTTGTGACCATCTCATGCAGATGATGAAGGGAATCTGATTGTTTGGACTGTCACTTCAACAGATAAGCTTATTGGCGACAATCAGACGTCGCTAAATATTAAAAAATCGTTGCAAACTTAATATTTGTGACGAAAAACAATCGTCGTTCTACTGGTTGCTGAATCTCGTTAGTAAAATAATATCTGCGATATTTTTTTTGAAATTGTTGCAAAAAGGTTTTAGATACATAATAATTTCGTCAATAAAACATATAATCAACGAGAACGAAGAACGTCGTATATATTATTTTGCGTGTTTTGTAGTTAAAGGTTTTCACCTACTAAACCGTAGTCGTAGGTAATTATTTTTATTGGCAATTTTATTTTTATTGGCAATTTTTTTTGTAGCAGGATAGATTTAGCTACTAATTGTTTGTTATAGGTAAATGTATTTAGAGACGTTTTTGTAAACGTACGTAACAACATTTTGTGACGATTTTGTTTTGGTAGCTAGTACTTTTTAGTGACGATTTTATTTTTGTAACAGAATAGTTTTAGCTACTAATTTCTTGTTGTAGGTAAACGTTTTTAGAGACGTTCTTGTAAACGTATGTAATAACATTTTTTGACGATTTTGTTTTAGTAGCTGATACTTTTTAGTGACAAAATTTTATTTTTAAATTTAAATTTTATTATAATTGTTAAAAAATTAATTTAATTTATTACAATTTTTAAGACAGTTTGAAATATAAATTAGTTACATTTTATAATTAATGTTGGTGACAT
>JAOTBA010000003.1:3591623-3614973 GCA_025629845.1 Erythroxylum squamatum | reverse complement strand
GCAGAGATGGTTCTGAGTTACTGAGCTCCTGTAAGCATTTTCATTCGACTAAACTACTTAAATACCCGTTTCTATAAATTTTTAAGCCCAGCCCAATAACAGAGAAATTCAAGCAGCCATTTTTTGACTATAGTATTTTGTATGCCACTATTGAATGAATATTGAATGTTGAATGTTCAATATTGAATACTCCATTGACAAACTTCTTTCACTCTCTTTTATTTTAGACTTTGAAAATTTTTTATGGACGGAATTGATGTAATCGTTAGTTACATCATACAAGTGGTCACGATGGTGGGGATTGTGACATCAGAGAAGTGGTCACGAAGGTGGGGATTGTGGCCGACGGCGGTAGGTTATGCTTACTTGTTGGCGTCATCAAAGGTTTGTTCACATCACATGCGGACATATTATATATTACCTTTTTAACGTAAGAGCTCACTGAAACTAAAATTATAAAGACAAGGTTTTTTGGTAATCATACGTGTATATATGTTGGAAAATATTTTGTGCCATCTGTGCATATATGAAAAAGATATTAGGTTGCCATGTGTGTGAATATATATATTGGAAAAAAAATTTGGTAGTCAGGTTTCTATATGTATATAGAAAAAGAGTTTGGTGGATACGTATAAATACATATCCAAAAAATTTTGTTAGTCACGTTTCTATATGTATATAGGAAAAGTGTTTGGTGGTCACGTATATATACATATATTAGTAAAAAAGTTTGGTGCCCATGTATGTGTATATATATAGGAAAAAGTTTTGTTGCCATGTGCATTTATATACAAGAAAAAAATTTGTGGGCATGTTAGAAATTTTTTTTTGTTGCCATGTATGTATATATATAAGAAAAAATTTTGGTGACCATTTAAATATTTATTTGTAAGGAAAAAAGTTTGGTAGTCATGTGTGTATATTTGTAAACAAAAAATGTTTGGTGCCATTTGTGTTTATATACAAGAAAAAAGTTTGATGGCCATATTACAAAAAAGTTTTTTTGCAATTTGTGTTAATATATAGGGAAAATTTTGGTTGCTATGTGTGTGTATATGTAAGATAAGGTTTAGAGTTTATGATTTAGAAATTCAACAATTGCCATATATTAGAAAGTTTTAGTTGGAATTAAACATTTGAAATTCATAGTTTTTTTTTACTTCTTTCTAGGTCAATGGCTTCCCTATGAATATTGTATGATGAGAAATTGAAGGACTTAAGCCTAAAACAAAGGGAAGAGATCAATTCACTAATGCAATCTTGTTTCTTGATGCAATGAATTCTTAGCTTCGACATCTATTGAAGCAACAAGGTTTAGAGTTGAAGCAAGCAAAACAGCTCATTCCAAATCTCCAGAGGCAGGTCACTTTTCTTACAAGCCAACTGAAATACCTAGTTGACGATCTTGCTAAGGTACTAAAAGTAACTCATCCTTGTTCAGCATTATAACAAACCACGCTAAGTTTTCAATATCTATGTTATGTTGGGTTTTTGGAGAAATTACTTCCCTTGTCGTTGTCGTGGGAAACCAAATTCTCTTTTCTTTTTACATGAGATACTTTCTATCTCATGCATGTACTCCATGATTAGACCAAAGAGTTGAAATTATATATCTTGTTTTTGTTGGTTTATGTCTTAGAGTCAATAGGTTGTTATATTTTAATGATATAATTATTTAAATAAATTATTTATCTTATACATATTTAGATGTATGTGATAAAAAACTATAGGGTAAATATACATTATATATAAAATTATGATGAGATCATAATTATGAGATTTATATTGCAATTACGTATTATCCCTAAATTATTTTTAGTTGTTATTTTATTGAGACTGGAAATTTATACAACATAAAAAGACTAGCAACGTTATGTTTCTTCCTTACGAAGAAAGTAGCCGATCTTGTAGATTAAGTATGAAGATATTTAAACAAATTTATGAGGCTTGCTAGAGAACAAGTTTATTGAACTGGCCCTATATGAGAAATCTATTTGAAACATTATTTGTATGTCTATAGAAATTCTCATTGTGATATTATATAAGTGATTATTTGACTTGATATTTTTAAAGTTATCATGTATATGGATTATTGTGTTTTGATACTACTTATAACCTGTTCTAGTCAATAATAGTTTAGTCGATAGTCATTTTATGTATCATGAACTATATGTAGGCAGTTAAGTGATAAATATATGATTCATCACCCTAAAGAAATTAAAAAGAATGTTCTGTTATTATTGATGAATATTGATTCGAGAAATCCTTTATCAAGGTGGAATGATACTTTGAGAATAGTTTTCAAATGTCATTAATTGAATCAATTACTAATGATAGAGAACTATCATAATTAGACTCAAATAGAGTAGACATTAATTTCATTCTTTGTTTTTAATCGTATTTTTTGTGATGAAAAGATTGAATTATATGGAAAAATCATACATGAAAAAGGTTAGTACAACTCACTTTGACATTTCTAAATATTTAGGTAGTCATGACACATTGCTAGACGTCATTCTTGATCAATGGATATAAATTAATTAATTATAGAATTAAAAATAAATTAAATAAGTTTAATTTATCTAATTCTAAATATGATAATTTATATCCGTTACCAATGTATTTAGGAACCTAATGTGTCATACCCAAAGAAAAGGTTAAAGAGAAATGGTGTTTTAATCAAGTTGAACTTAATTGTAAAGTTTGATAAACTTTAGATCAATATGAGATATTTGATCTTATTAAACTCAATTGGTATTTAATTAGGGGTAATTGTAATTTTAATTAAAATTACAATTTTAATTTAATTAAATTATTGAAAGGTCCAAAACTTATTATAAATAAACTTAACTAGGATCAAGGGAGTTGGTATTTCTTAC
Source organism: Erythroxylum squamatum (assembly GCA_025629845.1). Lineage (NCBI taxonomy): Eukaryota > Viridiplantae > Streptophyta > Magnoliopsida > Malpighiales > Erythroxylaceae > Erythroxylum > Erythroxylum squamatum. Next base: position 3,612,094 of record JAOTBA010000003.1, on the reverse strand, counting down.
TTAACCTCTCTACAAAAATTATAGAGTTCTCTCAACTCATTCTTTAGATATCGTTAGAAGTCGATCATTTGTGCGGCTACAATGGTTGATTTGAACTAATTTCAAAAATGATTCAAAAGATAAGACAAGAATACGATCATGTTTTAGACGAGGTACGAATTATGATTTATACTTTGTTATATTTTATATATTAATTATGTTATAGAATTAAAAAAATCTTGGCTTTTAGAAAATTAAAACAAAATTTTTTATATTTATTCCATTATGCATGGGATCGGATATTGGGCAATTTCTCACAAATTTCTCACATAATTACTATTTCCTCGTAGTGAATAAATGATGAAAGGATCCGTTAGACCTTGACCCTGTTTGACAATTGGTGGATTGCATTAGCTATTAGTTGATTCTATCAGCGATTAGCTGACAGCGGATTAATACAATTGATTTCACTAACATATAACATCAGCTATTTATTTAAAGATATTTGATAAAATTAACTGTTTAATATTAGTTGTTTATGTGTAAAATGACTTATAAGGGCGTGATTTACAAAAATTATAAATAAATAAGTATTATATCTTAGTATTTCTTTGAATATTCTTATAAGAATTTAGATAGAGCAAAATAAGTCAACATCATCATTTAAAGCAAAGGTTTATAAAAATCTAAGAACGACGTCTAACTATCATTAAGCTAGAAACAATATTATCATGAATAGTTGTCATCTCGGTTCTTCAATGCCTTTTTGTGTAGAGTTAACTTTAACATCTTTAAATACATCTTCCATCGAGCCTTATGAACACCAAAAACCATCTCAATACAACTTCTCAACGATGATTGAACTAGATTAAAAACTTCTCGAGATCCTCTTGGATTTGCACAACGAAATTCCAATTGATGATACATTGTTTTTGGGTAAGGTATCAAACATCCTTCTCTTTCTGGATAGCCTTTATTATGTTTATTTAATAAACTGAATTATTAATTAGTATATATAAGTAATTTTGCTTAAGATAATTTAAGAATATGTTAAAAATAATATTTAAACTGTAAAGAAGTGTGTTTAAAGGACATTAAAAAAGAAGTTAGAATAAAGTTAGAGTTCTTTCTATTGACTTTCTTTAAACATACTTCTACTTTTATGAATCTTTAAATAAAAGATAATATAGATTCAATCTTAGTTTAAATTATTAGATTTATTATTAGTTTGTTATATATTCTTAGGCATTATTAGTTCATTTTTTCCAATAAAATATTTTATTTTATACTATATTTTTACTTATTCTTATAATTTTTGCTTTTTATTTATTATATACCATTTTTATAGCGGTTTAATACTGGTTGAACCTTTACACCTTATAACTTTTCTTTGACCGGTTTGATGTCTGGTCTAGTTTTTAAAACATTGATGTTACTGCATAAAGTTCTCAAATATTAGACGAAATTTTAGTGAGAACAAAGTTTGAATATTTATACTAACATTAAAAATCTTCATTAGTTTATAATAAATTTTAATTTTAATTTATTTTTTCCTAATATGTCCTACTGGAACCAATGTGGCTCCACCTGTAAACTGGACTATAAGAAAATAGTTATTTTGAACTATATAACCTGATTAATTATGTAATTAACACAACTAATAATATTTTTTATTTATAACTTTCATGATAGATCATATGAAATTTAATAGTCTATATATAGTTTTCTCGCCTATTTAATAGACCAAGTATGCATTTGGTCACTTATTTAAAATTTCCATTTTTGGTACGCTCACTTATCTAACAATTTGTTATTCTTCAACTGAAATTTGTCATTCACAATTTATTCTTCAGTTCTGCATGTGTAGTAAGTTGGTTGTGTAAATTTTCTGTTATCTTCTTACAATAATAATATTTTATTTACTTACTTATTTATTTATTTATTAATAAAGAGAGCTATAATAATGGGGTCATTGGCACTTTTTTATTTGAAAATTGAATAAAGGTTTTTATTAACTATAGCAAAGTTATTTTAACATTACAATGAGTTCATAAAATAAAACAAAAATTTTCTTTATCTTTATTTCTATCCCTATCTCTCAAGATAAGAGCTTGAGTAATTTGAAATAACTTTTGGGCACAATCGTCTTTTTGTCCCTTAATTTCTCAGCCGCTAGAGCAAAATGCTACTCATTAGAGCGTTTTCAAAAATAGCAGATTGAGTTCAATTTGTCAACTAGATTAGCTAATTATCAAACATAATTATCAGTGGTTTAATATGGTCAAACAGCTAAATACCTTTCAATCTGCCAAAAAATAGTTGATTAGCCATTTACCAAATAAGGCCCTTATAAGTCAAATGGGAGATGAACTTCTTCCTCCCTCAAAAATCAATTGCTAATTAAATTTCTTATTTATAAGAATTAAATAGATATTAAATGGGCACTTTTTCATTTTAGTAATTGACAACATTGGAGTAGTCTTAACCCAAATCATTAAAATTATGACATATTCGTTGGCTTTGTTTGGTAAATGGCTGATTAACTATTTATTGGCAGATTGAGAGGAGAGAGAGATAGAGATAGATAAGCATAAAGTGTTACATGAAGTAAAAAAAACAATATAGTTTATTCAAAAATTAAACCAAGTTGGAATTATTTTCTTTAATAAAATTTTGTGCTTCATATCGATATCATTAATTTTAAAAATTATTCCTTTTTTAATAAAATAAAATAAGAGTCATTAGATTTGGTATTGTACAATACAAAAATTGATACCAAATTATTTTATACTGACCAAAATTTTCTATAATATTAGATTCAAAGATTGGGTTGGCACGAAAGTTTCAAGTTGAATTTATTGTACTTATTAATACTTGGATTAAATTTTGTAATTAAGAAGAATTAAATCATTATATTTAAAATATAATTTTATATTTAAATATTTTTAAACATAAAAATGTTTCTACAAATAGTTATTACGTCTAAAAAATTATTTTAATGTTAATTTTAATAGATAAAAGTATTAAAAATCTTTTTTTAGTTTTAGTTATAAGATAAGATTAATTTTGTTAAGGGATTACATTTTCATATAATTAAAAATAATTTTTATGCTCATTAACTATTACATTTTCAGTTTAATTTCTAACATTACTTTAAATAATTATTTTTTATTTTGAACATAGGCAAGTAAGTTTTAATTTATTTAATTTTGATTGATTGACTGAAGCAAATTAAAACGTAAACATAAATTCTTATGAGAATATTAAAGAAATACAAAGATATAATATTCATTTCTTTATAAAACTTTTTTTAAGTTATGCTCTCATAAGTCATTTTACACATAAACAATAACACTAAATAGTTAAATTTACCAAGCATATTTCAATAAACAACTGATGTTATCCGCTGATTAAATTAGCTATATTAATTCACTGTCAGCTAACAACTAATGCATTCTACTGATTGTCAAACAGGCTTATTATCTTATATTAGAACTTCCATGGTCTCCCCGTGTTGGTCTAAGATGTGATCTGTAGGAGTGGTAATCAACATTAAGCTTTGTTTTTTGCCAACTGTTGATCCAAACGTCTCAATCATGTCTAAATTCTTAGGCGACATTCTGTCAGACAACGTCCAGTCAAAGTGGTATAGTAACTGAGCAAGTGGAAGCACCACATTTGCAAAGCCAAATGTTAGACCTGGACATATCCTCCTTCTTGCTCCATGTTGGGAAAAAATAAAATAGACAAGATACTAGAAAACAAGCAGCAATATATACTGATAAAAAAAAAGAAGAAAATGTTACAAACTTTGAGCTGCAGCTTTCTATCTCTCACTCTCTCTTATTCTCTAATCACTATGCTTTTCTCTATCTTTTGTCACTGTTTTCTTACTTTTAAAACACTAACCATACAACCCCTTTTATAACCATCAAAGTCGGTTTTGTTCATCGACTTTAACACCCCAAAGCCAACTAAAACACTACCATAATAAATGAAGTTACACCTACATCACAACCGTAATAAATGAACATTGACAGCTAGCAAAAGTAAAGGAGAATAGCTATACTCAACTATTGTATCTAGAAAAACCTATAAGCTTCTGTCAGGTTTGACTTCTAATATTTCCCCTCAAACTTGACTTTGCATATCAATCTTTTCTTTGAGTTTGTGAAATACATCAGTCTTCAATGGCTTTGTAAAAATATATGCAAGTTGATCTTCAGTTCTATAATGAATGAGCTCTACAATTTTGTCTTTCACTTGCTCTCGAATTAAATGATATTTTGTGTCTATATGTTTGCTTCGACTATGTGACTTAAGATTTTTTGCAAGTGATATAGCAGATTTATTATCAATTTATATTGTAATCAAACCTTCTTGTGGATGATATAACTCGCTCAAAATATTCTTCAACGATATTGCTTGACATGTACAGGTTGTTGTAGCAATATACTCGACTTCACACGTCGAGAGAGCAACTATTTGTTGCTTTTTTTATGACCATGAAAATATTACCGATCCAATGTGCAATGCATATCTAGAGGTGCTCTTTCGATCATTTAAGTCTCCGCCATAATCGCTATCTGAATAACCAATTAACTTTAAATCTTGAGAATGTGTATAAAAATAGACCATGATTTATTGTACCTTTAATATATCTTAAAATTCTTTTTACTGCAATGACGTGATCTTGTTTTGGCTTCTCAATATATCTACTAACCAATCCAACTGCATACATAAATCTGGGCGTGTGAAAGTCAAGTACCTCAGACTTTCGACTGGACTCTTGAACAATGCAGGGTTTATCGTTATGTGAATCCATTCTCAATCTTACACCTGTTTCTGCTGAGGTAGTCATTGGTTTGCAATCCTTCATTCTAAACTTGTTCAGCATTCTTCTTTTGCGATATAAATATTTCATCTCCCATTTGTTTTATTTCGATTCAAGAAAGTATGACATTTTACTAATATCTGTCATTTCAAATTCTTTAGTCATAGCTTTCTTAAAATCACTGAACATACTCGGATCGTTTCCTGCAAAGATCATATCGTCCACATATAAACACACAATCATGATATCCCCATATTGATTTTTCTTCATGTATAAGACATACTCATATGGGCTTTTTGCAAAATTATTCTTTTGGAAATACTCATCTATTCTCATATTCCAAGCCCGTGGAGCTTACTTTAATCCATACAATGCTTTCTTCAGACGATAGACTTTGTCTTCCTGTCATTTTTTAATATATCATGATGGCTGCTCGATGTAGATTTCTTCTTCTAGGTATCCATTCAAGAAAGCTGATTTCAAGTCCATCTGATAAATCTTCCATCTATTTTGTGCTACTAGTGCTATAAGAAGTCTAGTAGTGTCAATTCTTGCAACGGGAGCAAGCACTTCTTCATAGTCGATTCCTTTTCTCTGCTTATAGCCTTTAGCGACTAATCTTGCCTTGTATTTCAACCTTTCCTTCTTGATTAATCCTTGTCTTGTACACGCACTTAACTCCTACTGCCTTATGTGCTTTCAAAAGATTAGTAAATTCCCATGTGTCGTTTCTATTGATTGCAGCAATTTCTTCATTCATGGCTTTTCCCCACTTCTCATCTTTAATAGCCTCTTCATATGTTAATAGGTCACACTCTGCCATTAAAAAAAATAATGAGTAATCAAATGTTGTCTGTACCTGTTTTGTGGCATCATAGATATCATGTAGACTCCACATTTTTTATAGATGCTCCCTTAAATTGCTACTGCTACTGTTGCTATGTGATGAAGTTGATGATGTTAACGCAGGAGTTGTAAAATTTTGTGGAGGAGTTTGTTCATCTTGTATGTTGGAGTCATCATCTTTATCATCATCGAAAAATAATCCTTGAACTTTCTTATCTTCTTTGTTCCATTTCCAATAATCTACTTCATCAAATTCAACATCTCGAGAGATGATCACCTTCTTGGTTAAAGGGTTGTACAATCTATATGCCTTACTTCTCTTTTCATAACTAATAAATGTGCACTTTTCACCTTTGTCATCTAACTTCATTCTTTTTTGATTAGGAATATGGGCATATACCATGCACCCAAAAATCCTGAGATGTCCAACTACTAGCTTGCTACCACTCCATGCTTTATTTGGTGTTTTGAATTTTACACTTTTTGTTGGACATCGATTTAGCAAATAAACAACACATAGAACTACTTCAGCGCAAAAAGTTCTCGGTAAGTGCTTTCCTTTCACCATGTCAAGAATCGTATGATTATGTCTTTCTGCGATGCCATTCTGTTATGGTGTATATGAAGCTATCAACTACTGAACAATTTCATGACCTTTGCAAAAAGTTTCAAACTACTGTGACGTGTACTCACCTCTTGTATTAGATCTTAGTATTTTTAAATATTGCCCACTTTGTTTCTCTGTCATTGCTTTGAACTCCTTAAATTTATCAAGAGCTTCTTATTTTTCTTTAAGAATATATATTTAACTTTTTCTACTGAAATTATCAATAAAGGTAATATAGTACCTATTTCTGCCAAGTGATGGTATATCAAATGGTCCAGCTATATCTGAGAGAACAATCTCTAAAGGTCTTTTAGCTCTCCCTAATTTTCCAACTTCAAAATTTTGCCTATATTGTTTCCTTTTAATGCATGCTTCACATAGCTGATCGTGTTGATTAATTTCTGGAAGTCCCTTTACCATTTCTGGTTTAGGGAACTAAAAGAACAGGTGTCAACGAAAGCTGGAGTCCCAATTTTTTTGGGGAACAACGTTGTAAATCCCAAAGTTGAGGAGGTTGCAAACATTGAAGGGGATATAGATGATGATCCCATTTTGCAGAGATGGTTGAGAGTTACTGAGCTACTGCAAGCATTTTCACTCAACAAGACTATTTAAAGAGCTCATTCTATAATTTTCTAAACTACGTGTTACTGAATTTTTCGGTTCTCTTTACCAATTTTTTTTTTCGGTTCTCGCGTTTTAGCGGACTTTTTACTGGATGCTGCGTAGTATTATTTTCTAAGCCCTGTTAGAATTTTTATGGGCCACGTGTATAAATATATGTGCATAGATTTCTATCTTGATTATAGGCCTAATAAAATGTGATCTAACTTTAGTAAATTAATTGGGCCTACAGAAATATTAATTAATTAATAGTATGGGCCTGATGTGTAGAAGCCCATTACGAGTTATTGTGGTTAATGGGCCCACAATGGCCCGTAAGTTATAATTGACTATAAATAGGGTTGTGGTCCCCAAGTCAGATCACTCTTGACATTTTCCCTAAAAAAGATCTTGTTAGTTTTCTCTGTTCCATAAGAAGAAATAATTCGGTATCTGAATCTTGGCTTGGAAGAACACATCCATCAAGTTTTGCTATTTATACTTTCGCTGTGCAATGAATCAAGGTTAGTGTTCTTATTTATATATATATATCATTGTTTATTCGATCTACGTATGATTCTGGTTGACTGTTTATTTAGAAATCTGAATAATAATCATAAGGCTTAATTTCACATCACATCTAATCACAGAAAAATTCAAGGAGCCATTTTTTGACAAATAGCAGTGTAGTACTTTTGTATGCCATTATTGAATGAATATTGAAAATTGCATATTGAATGTTGAATGTTGAATGTTGAATATTAAATGCCCGTTGCTATCCTATTGACAAACTTCTTTCACTTTGTTTTATGTTAGACTTTGAAAATTCACGGGATATGAAGGAATATAAAAGCTGTACGCATCTATGGACGCAATGATCCAAGTCATATTCAAAAATTTTACGTCGAACTCTTTATAATTTTAATATAATTAATTTATATCAGCATAATTCATTTAAAATTTTTAAATTTAATCTCAACTTAAATTTCAATAAATCCAATACAGTATCAATATATTGACTTCGTATAAAATCAATATAAATATTTACAAAAAATTTCGCTAACACGCAAAATTTGGAGAGATCTAATAATACGCAACCTTATTTTTAACTAGTAAAAAGACTCTTTCTAAAAGACAAAAAAGGTAGCATATATAAAATAAATATTGAAATGAGTTCGAGCTATCTGCAAGTAGTGTTCTTATCGATAGGAAAAGACGCTAAAAGTGATTTAGTAAATTATAAAAATATAATCAGTGAGTTATTGCATGCCTCTTTAAGTCTACAAAGAGAATTAAAAAGATAAAGAGTTCCTGTTATAAAGAAAAAAAGCTTGCTTAATGTGTTTGCTGTTGAATAATGTTACAAAATTGATGTTATAAAACTCCAACCGAAAATTAAAGTAAAAAGTTTAAGATTTAAAGATTCTTATAAAAATATTGTATATTAAAGATTAAATAAAATTAACAATAACAACAGCGCTCAGTAAAAATCTTGCTAATATACGAAGTATGGGAAGATCTAGTAGTGCGCAACCTTATTTCTACGTGGTAGAAAGAATTTAAAATAATATTAAAGAAGGAACTTATTCTTGTTCATCCAAAAAAGTTAAAATTTTATTTAAAAATTATTAAATAAAAATTAATTAATTAATCATGATTTATAAAAATTTTAATTCACTAAAATTAATGGATTAATTAATAAGGTGATTAATTTTTGTTAAAACAATTATTAAAATAAATCAAAGTAAAAAATTAATCAATTAAAAAATTTTGCATTCAAATTTTTAATCAATATAAGTGATGAGATGTTATAAAAGACTTGAGATATCGATTATTTCATCTTTAAGACTAGATCAAATAAACAATAATAATAATAATAATAATAATAATAATAATAACTATTAAATTGATAACCTAGTAATGATGGTTATTAAAAATATGTAATAACTTATTAATCATAAATTTCAATTAACAAAATGATAATTTAATTGAACTACGTGTTTAATTGAAATGATGACCACGAGCTTAGAATGGTACAATGATATAGGCTTCTTTGATGTTCTTCCCGGAATTAATCATTTCTTAAAAACGAACTTTTTATTTTGAGTTAATATTTTATAGAAAGATAAATAAAACTAATTTACTTCTTTTTTTTCCTGCTTCGTGACTCTTCCGTTGTATTACTATTGTTGATAATACCCACATGTGAGTCTCATATTGGAAAACGAGTGGAAAGAAGACTAACATATAAGTCTAGTAAGCTATTCTACCTATTGCCAATTAGTTTTAGAATGAAACCTCACTTGGATTTGTGTGTGGTCTAACTTTCCTTCTCGTGTGGGTCCGTGAGCTCATTGCAAATTTCACATGGTATTAGAACAAGTTTGGTCCAGATTATTAATTTCCCAATTGTCCGCCTGAATGTCCTGTCCTAGCGGCTCGGCTCGATTACCATTGTGTTTATTTCAAGTAACAACTGGATATCCAGTCTCAGTTGCACTTGAGGGGGAGTGTTGATAATACCTACATGTTAGTGTCCCATGTTGGAAAAAGAGGGGAAAGAAGACTAACATATAAGCCTAGTGGGCTACTCCACCTATTGCCAATTGGTTTTAGAATGAAACCTCACTTGGGCTTGTGCGTGTTCTAACTTTCCTTCTCGTGTGGGCCCATAGGCCTATTGCAAATTTCACATGTTGATAATACCCACATGTGAGTGTCCCATATTAGAATAAGAGGGGAAAGAAGACAACATATAAGCCTAGTGGGCTACTCCACCTATTACTAATTGGTTTTAGAATGGAACCTCATTTGGGCTTGTGTGTGGTCTAACTTTCCTTCTCGTGTGAGCTCGTAGGCCCATTGCAAATTTCACATGGTATCAGAGCAAGTTTGGTTCGGATTATTAATTTCTCGGTTGTTCGTCTGGATGTGCAGTCCCAGCGGCCCGGTTCGGTTATTACTGTGTTTATTTCAAGTGATAACTGGATGTCCAGTCTCAGTTACACTTGAGGGTGAGTATTGATAATACCCACATGTGAGTGTCCCATATTGAAAAAAAAAGGGAAAAGAAAACTAACATATAAGTCTAGTCAGTTACTTCACCTATTGCTAATTGGTTTTAAATTGGAACCTCACTTGGCTTGTATGTGGTATAACTTTCCTTCTCGTGTGGGCCTATAGGCTCATTGCAAATTTCACAACTATCTCATTTTCTCATACTTTTTTTTTCTGTTTACTATACACTTTCCGGTAAGCAACAACAATGGCTTCTATTTTAAGGTCTCGGGTAAAGTAAAAAAATGATCTTCTATTTTGTCTATTTTTAGACTCTTATAAAGAATAAAAAGAAGCAAAATATTAGCCTTTTGTTGTTCTTTATAAAGTCAAGAGTGAGCCCTATTTTATTTTATTTATTTTTTACAAGAGTAAAAATGGCCTTTTTTACTGTTTATGAAGATGGGCCCTGTAGAGGTGCTGAGGCTGCACTTGCCCAAGGCCAGCCCTGTATGGACCCTTATTCCATTCGAAATAGATAAAACCCCTTTTCTAAAACATTATATATATATCACCTTTCCATCACTCTCCCTCAAGATGAGCTGAAAATATTTTGAAGGCCCATCTTGCCAATAAGAAGCGAAAAACATGTCCTACCAAGGCCTTTCTTTAAGATGACCGAAACTTGATCACTAGACTTGACAAATGAAACATAGATTGACCCATCATCCGTGTCTGTCCTCTGTGACACGGTGTCTCTTCTACTTTATTTCTCTAAAGCTGTCTGTCCTCTGTGACACGTGGGTTTTCGTCTTGGGATGATGCACGACGCCATGGCTCAACTCTCTTTGCGCGATGCTGAGGAGGAAGGCTGGGCGCAGGCAGCTTTGGAAGGGAACCTCACTCGCCTCCTGTCCCGACAGGACACTTTCTCATCGGCAGGACCTGCTCTGCAGGCCAGCCGCTCCCCATGAAGATCCTCAGCTGGAACTGTCGGGGGCTTGGCAACCCCCGCACAGTGAGGTCTCTGAAAGACCTAGTCTACCGCCATAAACCTTCCATCATTTTTCTGATGGAAACTATGATTGAAGCCTCTCGTTTGGATACTATCAAAAGGACTTTGGGTTTTGACTCATGTTTTGGAGTGGATCGTTTTGGCCGAGGGGGTGGTCTTGCTCTTTTTTGGATCACGGGAGTGACTGTGACTGTGCGGTCTTACTCCAATAATGTTATCGACGCTACTATTTCTGGAATGGCGGGGGGTAGCTGGAGATTGACTGGTTTCTATGGCCTCCCTGAGCGACACCGACGCACAGAGTCGTGGAACCTTCTCCGTCTCTTGGCTTCTCAGAGCACTGACAAATGGCTCTGTGTGGGCGATTTTAATGACTTGCTCTCGCCCCTGGAGAAACAAGGAGGTGCTGCACATCCTAATTTTCTTTGCTCCGGCTTTAGAAGTGCTTTACAGGATGCTCATTTATCTGAGATTCTGACCACGGGTCCTCTGTTTACGTGGGAACGTCGGAGTGGTTCCAACACCGTGGTGCGGGAACGATTGGACCGTGTTGTAGCCACTGGTGACTTCCTTCACCTTTTCCCTGACTGTCTCTCTTTTGCAGTTAACACTACTGTTTCGGATCACTTCGCCATTATTATAGCTCTTGAGCTCTCTTCGTATGTATGGCATCACAAGCGATTTCGTTTTGAAAATTCTTGGCTTCTTGACTCTGCTATAATGACAGTTGTAAAGGAAGCGTGGCGGGAACCGGGATTAGCGTGTTTGATCACTAATAGTTAGTTTTAGCAATAATAATTTAAAATTTTCAGTTAAATTATGAGGAGATAAATAAAGAATATAAATTTTGACAAATATAATTTATTAGTGAGATTAAATAAATTTAGTATTTCTATACAGATAGATTCACAATGACAAGGAGGTACGTTACATGGAGTTGCATAGGTTGGTGTTCAAGAGGCCACCTCATGTGTAAAGAGGAAGAAACTCTGCACTACTGGGTCCCACATGTGTTGACACTTAACCGATTTTCTAAGAAAATTGCTAGATTTTTCCAGAAACCTGCCAGTTTTTTATCATAAAGGTTTTAAACACAATCCGAACTGGAAATCAGGTCAGTTCATATTTATTATGATTATAACAACTAATAATATCTTGCAAATGTCAACAACAATAAAATCACTAAAAATAGTAGCAATGATAACAAAATAGCAGTAGCATAAATCAAACAGTAATATCATGTTGCAAAATACCAAGAGAATTCCACTAATAAGCACACAAATGATCATGAAAAACAATTTCTCTACTTATTTCTATATGCAAAATCATTACTAATAGTATCAAGTTCAATATTGTCCAACATGTCCTTCTTGACACATAAAATGGCTAAACAATTTGACATTTCTCGTGACATTGATGACCTCAAGTAAGTTTTCAACAATTTGAACTTTGAAAAACTTCTCTCAGCTGATGTTAACATTAGCTCACTTGGTAAAGTCATTTGCAACACTTTTAATCCAAAAAAAAGATCATCTAAATTCATATCCGACACATTATTATAAGAAAAAATAGTTGTAAAATTAGTGCAACGTTCTCTTAGTTGATTATCATCTAAAGACCTCAACTTCTTTGAATCAAATAAAAGTCTAAAAATAATTTTAAATGTCGTTAATTGTTCAAATCTATTTTTCAACGAATCAATTGCCATGTCCGCAATAACTAGTAAGTAACTAACTCTAAAGGAATCCTTAGCTGATTGTATTTCTTCATTATGATCATTTGCATCAAATTATTATTTTTCTAATAATACAACGTCTAGTTGGAAATGTTGGCTCTACATTTATCTTATGTGCAAGACTTTTTACAATATTCATACTAGAGGCAAACCCTTCGTTTCTATATTTATCAAAAATACCATCACACCTTCTAATTGCTCTATGGTAGCGTCAATGCACATAAATTTAGATTGCAACTTTTTACTTATCATGTTAATAGCAAATAAAATATTATACCAAGTAAAAACTCAAAACTCTCAAGTACAATAACCAAACTTTCCACTTCACTCTTTCACTTGGTGTCATCATGAGATCTAGATAATTCCATCAAAGCCAATCTTATTTGAGGAGCTTGAAATCTAATAGCTTTAATGCTTTTTATTTGACTCTTCTAATAAGTGTTAGACAATGATTTCATGGTTAAACCTAAAATATTATCAAGTAAAACCTTCCACCTTTTAAGAGAACTTAAAAATAATGCATATATGTGTTGCACAACTCCACAAAATGAATGGACTTTTACACAAGAATGTCTTATACCACTAAGAGTAAGATTAAGATTAAGATTATGACAAGAACATAGCATATATAATGCTCTCATATTTATATTAAGTAATCACTTTTGAACTCCTTACTGTTTCCCCTTCATATTAGGACAATCACCATAACCTTGACCCCTTATGTTATAGACATTAAGATCAAGAGACTTAAATGCATTCAATAATTCATTTAAAAGTCCCAATTCCTCACGTTATAGCCATTAATATTAAGAGGCTTAAATGCATTCAATAATTCATTGAAAAATCTCAATCCAAATGTGTCATCTACCTTTAAGAACTCTAAAATACTCCGCTACTTTTATTTTTTTATTTATCATATTTACACATCCTACTAACATGCATTTGTTCTCAATGGCTCAAATATGGAGTACAATCAAGAATAATAGAAAAGTTTTTCACCTCTTTAATGATCCTTATGACACAATTTTTAACACTATGAGCCAAAAGAGAAATCAACTCATTTTAAATTTTGTGATCAAGATAATGATAATAAATTTCATGATTTTGAATGTGTCTAACATGATCTTACATTATTATATCAAATTCAGCAATCAACTTAATCAACCCCAAAAAATACCATTACTATCTTTGTAAATTTTGTCATTGGGTCCTTAAAAAGATAAACTATATTTAGCAATTCATAACAGTAACCATTCTTATCAAACCATGTCTCCAACATTCTTTTTCTTTATAATTTCTTGTTGCAAATATTTATCAATTATTTTATTTTTGCTCAATCTTCCTCTTAATTCATTGCAAATCCTCATATTAATCATATGCTCAACAGTATCCTCATATTCCTTGAGTCTATCACTAAGATGCTTGCAATCTTTAAATCCATTATTTACTAATGTAGTTTGTTTGCTATTATATTTGAAAAACTTACAATAAAAACAATATACTTTATTTATATGTTTATGGTAAACTAACCATTTTATATCACTAATCTCTCCGTTACTCGGTTTTCTAGAATAATAAGAATATGAAAAATGTCGAAAGGTATTGTCTAAAGGGAACACAAGATTCAATTCTCTTATAGGTCCTTTTTCAGCTAAAATGTCCCTTATTTTGTTACTAAGATTATCCCAATTTTTATGATCATAAATATCCAATATAGGGATTAGTTGTTCATTTGCCTTTAAATTTCCTAAATTGGATGCATTTAGTATATAATCGTGCTCACTCAATTTACTAACATCCTCATAAATACGAATTTCATTACTTAAATTTTCTTTATATTTTTCAAAACTACCTTTACCTAATTTCTCACCATTCTCACTAAAGAAGCCTACTCTTTTAATAAATTTATTAATAGCTCCTTTTTGAAATTCTATTAATTGTTCTACTTTTTTCATTTTTTTTCATTTTCACTTACAGATAAATACTTTGTAGGCAACATCATATTAAACAGTTATAACACAATTGAATTAGAAAAAGAACAAAAGCACCTATATGAAACTGGAAGAGGGAGACAAGTACAATATAAAAACAATAGTGCGACAATATATCACAAAGATATATTCATGCAAATTATATATCTGCGACAGAGGAAAACAACAAAGAGAAAATTTTAATATCTTAAAAAAATAAAAAACAAACAGTAATTTACTATGATATATGCGAAATGAAATAAAGATAAATTATCAAGATAAATTTTTATTTGGATTATCGTATGATTTATTATTAAAAGATATTAACAAGAATTAGTTGAAAATTTTAAAATTAGGAAATTTATACAAATATAAAATAGAGATGGCAAACTTGAGAAACTAAAATGTAATTATGTCAAAATTGAGGGACAAAAATGTAATTATGGTAAACTTGAGAGACTACAATGTAATTATGGTCAACTTAAGGGAATAAAAATGTAATTATGTCAAAATTGAGAGACTAAAATATAATTATGGCAAACTTGAGCGACTAAAATGTAATTATGGAAAAATTGAGCTATTAAAAATGTAATTATGATAACCTAAGGGACTAAAATATAATAATGGCAAATTTGAGGGACTAAAATGTAATTATGGCAAACCTGAGGCACCAAAATGTAATTATCGTAAACCTGAGAAACCAAAAATGTAATTATGCAAAACTTGAGGGACTAAAATGTAATGAAAAACTTGAGTGACTAAAATGTAATTAAGCCAACTTGAGGGACTAAAAAGACTCTGTTACTACACTAACAATGAAACTGTTTGAGAATGGTGTCGGCCTGCGTACTGCTTCTGCCACAGGTCCTTCTGAACAAGCTTGAAGGTGACAACAACTTGTGCAGGATTTCATTAGATAAACCCTGTCTCTATGTTTCTTCCTTGTGGTCACTCTCCGTGAACCTGCCATTTTGTGATTTTCAAGGGCAAGTAGCAGAAATTAGGTGTCGTAGGTTAGTCTTTGATGTATAAACTAGGCACACCAATTAAAGTTGGGAGAATAAAAGCACGGGATGTTAGTAGGTTAACTTGAATAAATGAAAAATATTGAAAATGGAAAGGAAAACCAAGAGAATACCACGACAACAGTTGATAAAGCCAAGCACTACAATTATTGATAAATTAAAGCTCTTAAGGGTGTCATGCCACACAGGCATAAAGACCAACATAAAACGAAGGAATCAAATTCGAATTTGTGAAGAAAAAGTCTAAACTTTTATTTTGAATCACACGCCAAAAAATACACCTTATAACTCCTATTTATAGTACAAAACTCCTAATACTATTAGGAAATAACCTAGACAATATGAATCATACCAAAGATCTAAAAGAAAACTCCTAATACTATTAGGAAACAACCTAGACAACATGGAATCATATTAAAGATTTGAAAAATAAGGAAACTAATTTGGGAAGACTTAGCGTCTAAGTAAACGACTAAAACTAATTGTAGAAATTCCAAAAATTATGAAAAGTAATAGAAGACTCATTTTATGTGTCTATTGCATGCTTCTAAAATTCCAGGGCCAACGGTAAGGCTTCACTTGGTTTTGGATCCAAAACTTGCAATCACATATGTACAATTGAATATTGCATTGTTTGTCAAACTCCAAAGCCCATTACCTCCTTGCAAGGCTCAACCCTATGCAAGGATAGGGAGGACTGTTAGAATATTTAATGACCCATGTGACTTATAGTTTGAGTCCCATGAAAAGCACTTAAGATGATGATTATTGGGTATTAATTAAAGGGTTCTCAAATGGGTCAAAGATCCTTTCCCTCTCTCTTTCAATATGAACCGACATGATGGTTGGTGAAAGTATAAATAAGTTTTAGAAACTTATGAAAGGTTATCTTAACCATCGGAGAAACCACTAAAAGAAAGGAAGAAGAGAGGAAATAAACTTGTATCAAGAACGTCAACATCTTACAAAACATCAATGGATACAGGTACGCTAAAATTAATCGATCCATTAATTGTCTTACAAGGACGCCTACTTAGGGCTCACTCTCCTGAAGAATAAAATAAGGCTCACTCTTGATCCTTATAAAGAACAAAATGAGGCAAAATAGAACCCACTATTGACCATCATAAAGAGTAATATGAGGCAAAATAAGGCTCATGTCACTCTTGACGCTCATAAAGAGCAAAATGAGACAAATCCTCTTAGCTTTCTTTTTTTTCTTTACATTTTTTTCATTTGATTTATTTTGAGTTGTTCTTTAAATCTTAATGTTAAGAATTAATGCAACTCATTAGATTCTTCAGTTGTGTCACAAAGAGGGACTTAAGGTAGTCTCCTTAATAATAAAAATATGCTTTTAAAACTTACATACTTATATATTGTCAATTTATTAGGACTCCTGTTTTATTTTGCCCAAAAACTATAAAATTTTAGACACGGTCTGCTCCTTGAACGAAATTGTCATGTAAATTTAAACATAATGGCTTGAAGATAAAGTCTACTTGTGCTCCGTTGTTGAGCCAAGTACAGTCAAGTTGTGTCCGAAAGTGGCAGCAAACTATTTAACATTCAAGGAACTTGTGTTTTATCAGTGCCTATCTTAGGAAAAAGACCGGAGAAGCAGGAATTATAGTGTAAATTAAGAAACATCCAATCACATCCCACCACTGATTACAATGTAAAGAAAGAATAAGATAAACAGTGAGTCTTGCTATTCTTAACTCATCAAACACTGCAAGATCACTTACTTGAATGTAAAGTAAAGTTTTGTTCAGAAACAAACTGTTCGCATGAAACTTCTTTATATAGTAATTAAGGGATATATATATATATATATATATGTATGTATGTATATATATGTATGTATGTATATATATGTATGTATGTATATATATATATGTATGTATGTATGTATGTATGGATGGATGGATGGATACAATTATAAAAGGATCAAAGCTTGTAAAAAATAAAGATATATGCATGTAACTTTATATTAGGATATATGCTATATATCTAAGTAATTAGTTTTGGCATTCTTTATTAATTGGACCTATAAGATATTAATTGGATGATATTAGCTAACTAATAATCCTTGTTTGACTTAGATTCAAAAAACTATTTTGGATAAAATTCTAGATGTTATAGAATCCTATCTTGAATAGAAGTGTATCTTAAGAAGATGTGTGGTGAATTACGTTGATGTGTGGCTGAAGGGCATTGATAGAATTTCCTTGTGAATTAATTGATTTATGAAAAAAAACTTAGGTGTGTAGTTTTTGGGTGTGAGACTTACCACTGATGGCTCTGGTGTGTATTGTGAGTGCTTTGAGTAGAATGTGTGTGTATTGAAGCTAAGTGTGCGCAATCCATATTGTGCATGGGAGTGAAGACCTCTTGGTGATGTTGGGAACATGGGTTTTGCCGTGTCCTTGGTGAATTAGAAAACTTGCATTCAGAGGTCTATGGGAGTGTAACAGTAAAGATCTTGACAACGTTATTTTTGAATGTGGGCAACTGGTTTAATGATGAACTGATTTCAGGTGTGAGATATCTTGGTGTGTTGATTGATGGGTTGTTATTGTGGCCGAGGGTCTCCTATACAGCTGCGTTGACATCTGGATGTAGGCTACATGTTTATGTTTTTTTCGTGATGTGTTCTTTGCTTGACTGATAGTAATTAAAGGTATGCAGTGTGTTTTCTAATTGGGAGAGTCACAGTTCAGTAATGATTGTGTGGGGGTTGCTCACGCTGGACAGTCATCCTTGTAGAGTGGCTCATGGTTAGACTGATTGGTGTGTTGCTTGTGACTTCTGTCGTGGGTTGTTTGGTGACTGTGCAACAGTAACTTTGTTCTGCGTTTTATGTGAATCAACCTATAGTGTGAGAACAACTTTCAGATCTCTTTTGGAGGAGCTAAACCTATAAGAAAGTTGTTCTTCTTGAATCTCAAGTGTGTTCAGATTTTGTTATTAATTTTTTTAAACACTTGAGTCTTTTATTTATTGTCTTTTAATTAACAGATTGTTGAAATAAATCCTTTGTAGAGGTTAACAAGAGTTGGTCGTGTTATTGGATGTGAAAATCTTTCACAGGAAGTAAGGTTGAGAGATAGTACGGTTGAGTGGTATCGGCTCAATAAAGCCTTGGGTAAATCTATTGTACTTCGATAAAAGTAATTAAGCTGAATAAGGGCCCCGTAGACATAGACAAGGTGTGTCGAACTGCGTTAACAAATCTTGGTGTTGATTTATTTTTTGTTCTTTTAATTTTTCTGATTTTTTGTATTTGCTATAAACGAATATGAAAGTTTGCAAAACTACTACACTTCTTCGAA
This sequence comes from Erythroxylum squamatum, assembly GCA_025629845.1. NCBI lineage: Eukaryota > Viridiplantae > Streptophyta > Magnoliopsida > Malpighiales > Erythroxylaceae > Erythroxylum > Erythroxylum squamatum. Next base: position 3,593,148 of record JAOTBA010000003.1, on the reverse strand, counting down.
TTTTTCGCTTTACACAAAGTTTTGTTTAGAATCGCATAATTAACCTATATAGATTGTCAAAGATAATGACATTAAAACGATGACATATACTATGGTAAAGATCATATCAGGACGTGAAAATAAATAGTGAAATTACCAGAGTGTTGGGTTTGGGTCACTTCTAAGTGGAGCCCAAAGCCTAAGTATAAAAGGGGGTGTTTTTATCCCTAAATAGAAGGAAGAGGGGAGAGGTTTAGCCGGAAGAGAAAAAAGAGGGAAAAGAGAAAAAGAGAGGAGTTTTTCATTTTTTTTCTCCAGCATTGAGCAATCTTCTTCTAACCTTCGATCGCATGGTGATTCTTGTCAGATCGACCTAAAATTTTAACCAGAGATTCTTCTCTCGTTGTTCTTCATTCTGAACGGTGGATATTGAATTTGGAGGTCTCCAAGGTGCCCTGATCTTCAGTCGAAGTTGTTGTCAGATTCTAAGGGTGATAGTATTCTCAACTCCTTGATTCTTTCATTTTGTTGATGATTATTGTTGTATTTTGAGTTGAGTGGTGACTCTAGTTATATCTAGAGGTGAAAAACTCTTTACAACTTGATTGATGATAGTGGAGTTTTTCCTTACTGGATTAGGTCCCGTGGTTTTTTCCTTATCACATTGAGGGAGGTTTTTCACGTAAAAATTGCCTGTGTTCTTTATTTCTTGCTGCTTAGTTTATTACATTGGTGAGTTTGTTGGCTGCTATTTTTCTTTTGGTGTTGGTTGTGGTTGTTCGCACAGGGAAAGGTTTATTAGTTCTGGTTAATTTGTTTCCACTGCGTGACCGACTCCTCCTTTCCTAACAAGTGGTATTAGAGCTTTTTGGTTCGAGATATTTGTGGTTGTAGTGAACAATGGAAGTTGTCAACACTAGTAGGATGGTTACTTTGAATGGAGCCAATTATGCTCTTTGGAAGGGCAAGATGAAGGATTTGCTTTATGTGAAGAATTTTCACTTACCAGTATTTGCCACTGAAAAGCCTCATGACAAATCGGGTGAAGAATGGACTCTGATGCATAGACAGATGTGTGGTTTTATCAGACAGTGGGTTGATGACAATGTGTTGAATCATATTTCTGGTGAGACACATGCTCAGAACTTGTGGGAGCAGCTTAAGAAGGTGTATGCTCGAAAGACTGGAAACAACAAGATGTTTTTAATAAAGCATATGTTAGCTTTGAAATATAGTGATGGGACTCTTGTGACAGATCACTTGAATAACTTTCAGGGAATTATGAATCAATTGTCAGCAATGGGGATTAGATTCGATGAAGAAATACAAGGTTTGTTTCTCCTTGGCTCCTTACCAGACTCTTGGGAAACTTTTAGATCTTCATTGTCAAATTTTGCTCCGGATGGCATTATCTCTATGGATCTTGCCAAGAGTAGTGTATTGAATGAAGAAATGAGACGAAAGTCTAAGGTTCCTCTTCGACAGATGTCTTGGTGACTACCTCTAGGGGGAGAAATAACAACCGAGGTTCTCAAAACAGAGAGCA
>JAOTBA010000003.1:3581467-3591523 GCA_025629845.1 Erythroxylum squamatum | reverse complement strand
GGACGCCAGTCGGACATTGCCGGACCATCCAGGCAATAGCTTATTGGAGCGTACTGTGAGTCAACCTAGATGATTTCTTAGGATTGATTTGATATGATTTGTTTAAAACTTCCAACATTACCAAACTACTTGCAATTTGTTTATGAATTCTGGACATTAATTGTCTGAGGAGATCAATATTCGGGTATGTATTGGAAGTGCTTTGATTGCTATGAAATTCTGAATGTTAAGTGAATTCTCAATGAAAGTTGATTGTCGGACTTGGGTCTGATGGTTATGAGTTTCTGATAGAACATCATATGTGAATTCTCAACGAATGTTGAATGCTGGACTTAGGTCCGATGATTATGAGTTTCTGATTGAATATCATATGTGATTGTCTGATATGGCATAATAATTATTTGATGCATTTCAAAAAATACATGCTCAGATAAAGGCGTTGTGACTTGAGTAGCCATTATGAAACGCTTCCACGTAGAGCTTTGCTCCGTGATGTATGTTCTGCACGTAGAGCTTTGCTCCATGATATGTGTGTGTGCATGTAGAGCTATGCTCCGTGATTCTGTTCTGACTAAGACCTATGGGCTAGTATTTGGATAAGTATGTGATAGGTACTCAGTCACAACAATAAGAACGAATGTGAGTCTCATACATATAGCGTTCATATAAGATTGAAATTCATGAATGATTTGCAAAGCTATAATGAGTGACCATATGTTATGCCATGCTATATGAATGTCTGAATAATAATTATATGTTCTGAATGAATATTTGTGATATATGTGATGTTTGTTTGTAATCCGGTGAAATCATCAAGGATGGTTCACTCATTGAGTTGCAAAACTCATCAAAAATTGCAATGTTGCTTTTCAGGTTCTAAGGAATTATTCAGCTAGGCTAAATAGAGTATAACCATTGAGGTCTGATATGGATTAGGGGTCGGGATCAGTTTGCACCTGCATATGTCTTCAATGATTTTAGTTTTGAATTATGTACCGCAAAAAATTGTACAAAGTGTTTGTAAATGATTTGGTAATGAAATGACTTTATGATTTCAAGTGTTTCGTATATGAAATAGGCCCAAATTATTATTGAATACTAATGTTTGTAGTATTTGTAACTTGTGAATGGAAATGCTTTTAAAGGACATAGGCCCGATTGGATTAGTGATTTCTGCTTACATGTACCTTGTTTTAAAGAAACAAAAGTTTTGTAATAAATTTTGACTGAACGATTGTTTTAGCATGCCACCATTGCGGGGTACGTACTCGGATATCACCATAGATGTCAGGTACGTGTCTTGCGAGAGTGGGGTGCTATAAAAACACCAAAGCATACTCAGTGAACATGATTCAATTACATTTTTCCCGCCTTCCAACATGTCACATATAACCCATCTTGTACCCAAACCATCTTTTCTATTTCATTTCAAATTCAAGAATTCTCCTTTTCTTTACATAAAAATAACTGCCAACAATTTCTCATTTAATAGAAAAGTTCAGGGTCCAACACTATAATTTCTCTAGTATGTATTCAAAGCGCTTAGTAAGACGCGAACATATAATCTAGTTGATATTGATTATATTGATCATCCTAATTTTTGATGGAAGAAGAAGAACCATCACCTAATCTTGATTATAATGATTTTTTTGGGAAATTAAAAAATTCATTAATGATAATCAAACTTTAAGGACATAATGTTTCGAGAGTAAAACTCTCCTACATTAACTTATCAAAATGACAATGTTAAGGACTCAACATTGTAGATACACTATAACCAAGCATAACGAGAAACAATAGTGTTGCAGATAATAGAGGAAGATCCAACAAAACGGTGGCATTTTGTAAAAGGGGTAAAACTCCTCTCCAATAGTGTATCGCGTCTTCAAACATTACTCAATTAGGGTTGGGAGATTTGGAGACTTCAAGGGAGTGGCCTAAAGCGAGTGATGGGATATCAACGGTATAGTCTCTTCAGTTTCATGTCATGCATTTTCTTCTTTTAAATTGCTTTAATCATTGTTACACGGTTGCTAGGCTTGGATTTTATCTTGAATAACTCTCGGGATCTAGATATAGAGGGGTGATCTCAATCCAAACAAGATCTAAACTCTACTTGATTCTTCTGTACAAGCTCCATATGTTGCTTTAATTATAAGAAGTATGTATCTTCTTATGTTTATTTATTTCCTAGTCCTGTTGGTTAACCAGGGTTAGCTTCCCTATTCTTTAAGTGTAAGAGTCCTCCAATATTTTCCAATTCCTTTCATCTTATTCGTTGTTCTTCCTTTTAATTCATATTCCATGATAGTAGCTCCCTAACTTTTACATACTGTCCTTTGATTAGAGTAGTGGAATTTGAAGGAAGTATTACAAATTTACAATTAAGAATAATTTCGTAAATTTCTAATCTTTTAATTTATTCGGATGAAGTAAAAGAAGTTGATGCAGATACTTTAAATGAAATACAATTTTGATTTTTATTGTTTTTTGAAGTTTTTATGTTAAATTCAAATTCAATTTGAATTATTAAATTTGAATTATTTTTAGTTCATTATACAATAATAAACATTAGTGTATTCTTTTTATTTCAATAAAAAATTTTATTTTAACTTATTCTTATAATTTATGCTTCTTATTTATTATATACCGATGTCATAGCTATTTAATATCGATTAAACTTTTCTTTTGATCGATTTGATGTCCATTTCAATTTTTAAAATATTGGAAATGAATGAAGAATATACTGTACACACAAAGCTTGAATAGACAGAGAACAGAAACTTAAAAGCATGTTTGTTTTCATTTTTACATTTAGTTTTTTTGTTTTTGTTTTCAAAATTCAGTAAAAACCTATTTGATTGAGTTTTTGATTTCTTTTTTTATTTATTCTAATTTTAAAAAATTATAAAAACAATAAAAAGTAGTTTTTGTTTTCTATTTTGTTTTCAATTAAGAAAAAAAATCCTTTTTGTTTGAATTTTTAGTTTCTGTTTTTAATTTTGATTTCTTCTAGTTTTTTAAAATTATGAAAACCATAAAAAGTTAGTTTTGTGCTCTATTTCCTTTCATAATCTAATTTTCTATCAATTAAATATATACTATTTAATTATTTAACATATGAATTTTTAATATCATGAAAATATAATTTATTATATTTATTTAATTAAAATTAATTGCTAATAATAATTATGAATAATTTAATTTTATTCAATAATTTAATTTAATTTTAATAATTAAATTACATAAATAAAATAATATAATTATTAATAATATATTTAAATTAAAAATATTTTAAAAATACATAAATTTCAAATAATTTTGATTTAATAATTAAAATAATTATAAATAAAAGGTTAATTTAAATTATTATTTGATATTATAAAATAATTTTATTAATAATCTGTCAATAAATTTTTTATAAGAGATTAAAATGAATTTATTTAATTAAAATAATTTATTTTTAATTTTATTATAGTAATTGTTACACGTAATTTTTTTTTGTTTCAAAATTGTTTTTATTTGAAGAAACAAGAAGACTCGCTGCAAAGTCGTAACAGCACTAGAAGTTAACAGCAATGCCATCCCTTGCTACACATTTCTTTGCCGCCCTTTTCCTCCTACCGGTTGGTGTTATCCATCTTCTCTCATCTTCCTCCCTCTATCTCAAAAATCCATCTCTCTTTAGATCCAAAGTTGATACAGGTCAATGAGCTGAAAAGGGAGAGACTTATAGCGTGACTTGAATAGGCTTGAAGAATACAGGTCACAGGGTCCACATATCAGTTAGCAGTGGTCCGAGGTAGATGAATGCAGGTATCAGACGTGGTGATGCTTTCCTGAAGGAATAATTGGTTGGCTAGCCGTAGGAACAGATGGCACAAACTCATAGGACAACTTTTAATTTTGTTACAGCTTGTCCCTATATAGAAAACAATCGTGTAACAACCTTGGCAGTGAATGAACAATTTTTACTTTTGCTTATTTGTTTTTCCTCTGTTATCGCATTTCACAGGCAACTCTTACCATTTTGGTATCAGAGCCTGTGGGTCCTTGGCCAGATGGCGGACGGTACGAGATTCCAAAAGCTGGAAGAGAGCATCAAGGCAACACAGACACGATTAGATCAATGGGATGCACGCTGGGAGCAATTAAACTCTCACCAAGAAAAGACCCAAGCACAACATGATAAACTCCAACAGTCGTTCAACGACTTTCTCCAACAGACACAACAATCAACGGAGACCATTATGAGTGAGCTTAAAAAACTTTCCCTGCAGCGTGGGACTGGACCCAACTATACCAACCAGTACGCATCATACAGCGACACCTCCTCAGCTATTTCGGAGTACCTCACACCCACCTCATCAGTTGTTTTTGCGCCTGAAGTCTTTGGACCTTCAACCAACGGAATTTCTGACGATGTCCAACCATCGTGGACCATTGGGCCCGCTCACATGCTACCGATTGACCCAATATTCATGAGACCCCATCCAAGCTTCAAAACCACGGGTGCTCCTGGAAATTTGACGATGCCAGCATTAGTGATTCCCTCAAACTCAACTATACCAGCTGTAAGCTCACCGATTGCTTTCTTTTCCTCGATGACGTTGTGCCATAATATGGGTCTGGAAGATTGAGCAATATGGGATCTAGAGTTAATGGGTCTAATGCTAGTTATGGACACCACTTACCCAAACCACCCAAGATGAATTTTCCCAACTTCACAGGAGAGGGGGATGATGTATTCGATTGGGTATTTCGTGCCAAACAATATTTTGAAGTGACGGGAATAGAGGAGTCAGTGAAGGTGAAGGTTGCTGCTGTTCATATGAATGGTACGGCCATTAAATGGCATCAGAACTATATGCGTGAACGACAAGGGATGCCGTTTGTGCCATGGGAGGTGTATGTGCAAGATGTGACTACTCGTTTTGGCCGCCGAGCAAATAAGTACCCGATCAAAACATTTATACAGCTGACCCAAGAAGGTGACTTTTATGAGTACCTTAACCAATTTGACGATATGAGGACTCGGGTGCCCCTACCAGACGATGTCGCTTTGCAGTTTTTTATGGGGGGACTAAAACCAAGCTTACAACATGCTGTGGAAAAAGCCAACCCACAGACCCTACTTGAAACTATTGCTCAAGCTGAATTGGAGTATTACATCGCACCAACCCTGCCCAGACCCTCACCATCCTTATTATCCAAATCAAGTTCAATACCCACCTCCAAACCATACAAACAGACCATACCCACGAGTTCTTTCACCAACACCCACAAAACAAACTCAGATTTCACACCAAACCCACATAAGAACCATAGACCCTTTCAACGGCTATCCCAAATAGACCTAAACCAGCGAGAAGAGTTGCGTGCCAAGGGACTCTGTTTTTGGTGCAAGGAGCCCTATAGTCCCACTCACAAGTGCAAGAAACGTCAACTGTTTATCATTGACGCAGGTGGAGATGATGGAGAGGATTATGTGTTAGAAGGAGAAGAAGTACCAGAGGATCCTGAAGCATTGATCTCACTCCACGCACTTAATGGGGCAGACCATTATCAAACCATGAAGGTTTGGGGTCGCGCTCATACCAAGGAGCTGTACATACTGATCGACACAGGGAGTACTCATAACTTTCTGAGCGAAAGAGCGGCGAGAAAATTGAGTATAGAATTACAACCAGTGGCTGCCATATCTGTTAAGGCCGCAGATGGAAGGGGACTAAGTTGTAGCTATGTGTGCCCAAGTTTTACTTGGAAAATGCAAGGAGAATGTTTCCAGGCCAGCATGCTTATCCTTCAGCTCGCCTGTTATGATGTAGTGTTGGGGATTCAGTGGTTATCTACCTTAGGGGACATTATGTGGAATTTTCAGAAATTGAAGATGACTTTTGTCTTGGGGGCGAGGGAGGTCATGTTACTAGGCAGTGGGAGTCCTGAACTGCAGATGTTGGGCACTGATGAACTAGTCAAGCTATTGAATCAGCCTAGAGAAGTGGTGGATGTGCAGCTATGTGCTCTTACCATTGGGTGCACTGATGAGTTCCCAAATGTTACAGGGTCTGAGGAGTCCAAGGGTGAGCAGGCACACTGTGCCAGTAACCAGTGGGGAAAGGAATTTCTCGAAAAATTACAAGCCGTATTGACGCAATTTCAAGATGTGTTTAATACTCCAGAAGGCCTACCTCCCCCTCGACCACAAGATCACAGGATCCAACTACATGAGGGAGCTGTTCCACCAAATCTGAAGCCTTATCGGTATCCTAGCTTACAAAAAGACGTTATTGAAGGTATGGTGCAAGAAATGCTCAATACAGGTATTATCCAACCTAGCACTAGTCCCTTCTCCTCGCCTGTGGTGCTTGTCAAAAAGAAAGACAACAGTTGGAGGTTTTGTGTTGACTACAGGGAATTAAACAAACACACCATTAGAGATAAATTTCCTATTCCTGTTGTTGAAGAGTTGTTAGATGAACTGAGGGGATCCATGGTTTATTCCAAAATGGATTTGAGAGCCGGATATCACCAAATCCGAATGCACATACCCGACATTCCTAAAACAGCCTTTAAAACTCACGAGGGTCATTACGAATATTTAGTAATGCCTTTCGGCCTCACCAACGCCCCTTCCACCTTTCAAAACCTCATGAACTCTATATTCAGACCTTATTTACGTAAATTTATATTGGTGTTTTTTGATGATATACTTGTATACAACAATTCCTTGGTAGACCATTTGCAACACTTGCAGGCTGCTCTTATGGTGCTTAGGGAAAACTCTCTTTATGCCAAGAGGAGTAAGTGCTATTTTGCCATGGATAAGGTGGAGTATTTGGGTCATTTTATTAGCTCAGAAGGAGTAGCTACCGATCCAAAAAAAATAGAGGCGGTGAAGAATTGGCCCGTCCCTAAATCACTGAAGCAGTTGCGGGGATTTCTAGGACTCACGGGCTACTACAGGCGCTTCATCAAGCACTATGGTCTGCTTAGCCAACCTCTTACTGCCCTCTTGAAAAAGGATGCATTTGGGTGGAATCCACATGCTCAGGAAGCTTTTGACAAGCTTAAAGTCGCACTAATCACTGCCCCAGTACTTGCTCTTCCCGATTTCACACAAAGCTTCGTGGTGGAGACAGATGCATGTGGAACGGGAATTGGAGCTGTCTTGATGCAAATGGGACATCCTATTGCATATATCAGCAAGGGTCTAGCCCCTAGACATCAACTACTGTCCGTCTATGAGAAGGAGTTGTATGCGGTGTTGTACGCAGTTAAAAAGTGGTATCATTACTTGGTTATGAAGCATTTCATCATCAGGACAGACCATCAAAGCTTGAAATTTCTACTAGAACAGAAGGTGACTACACCAAGCCAATGCACATGGTTAGCAAAGTTGCTAGAACTAGACTATGAGATAGTTTACAAGAAGGGGCGTGAGAATGTGGCTGCTGATTCCTTATCGAGACTGCAGGGGACTGATGTTTTATTGTGTGCCATCTCCTCAGCTTCCACGGCTCTACAAGAACAGGTGATGGCTAGCTGGAAATCGGATAAACAACTGCAAAATTACATTGAGCAACTAAAACTCAATCCACAAGCAGTGGCCAATTTTGTGTGGGATGGTAAGCTACTAACGAAGAGGGGCAGGCTGGTGGTTGGGGCTGATCCACAGGTAAGGAAGCAGATCCTCCAAATTTTCCATGACAGTCCATCAGGGGGACATTCAGGCCACAATGTGACTTACAAACGGGTTGCTACTCTATTTTACTGGAAAGGGCTACAAAAAGATGTGAGGAATTATGTCAGAAATTGTGAAGTGTGTCAAAGATGCAAATATGAGACAGTGGCGTCCCCGGGGCTGCTTCAACCGCTGCCAATTCCTGAGGGCCTTTTTACGGATGTGAGCATGGATTTCATAGTGGGTCTTCCCCAATCCAATGGGAAACAAGTTGTTATGGTTGTTGTAGACAGATTGAGTAAGTACGCCCATTTTATAGCTTTGGCACAACCGCTGACAGCCCCAAAGGTTGCTCAAGCTTACATGGATTATGTGTTTAAGCTCCACGGTCTTCCTAACAATATTGTAAGTGATAGGGACGCAGTCTTTCTGAGTAATTTTTGGCAGGAACTATTCAAATTACAAGGAGTCACCTTGCAAATGTCCACGGCTTATCACCCCCAAAGCGATGGGCAAACGGAAGTGGTTAACCGGTGTTTGGAAGGGTATTTGCGATGCATGGTTGGCGAAGTGCCAGGAACGTGGGGCAGATGGCTATCCATGGCTGAATGGTGGTATAACACGAATTACCATACAGCCACGCGGACTACTCCTTTTGAAGTCCTATATGGTTATCCACCACCCATTTATCTACCATATGTTGCTGGAGACTCCAAGGTGCCCGCTGTCGATAAAGAATTACAAGACCGAGAGCAAATGATTAAGCTCTTAAAACACCACCTGCAGCGAGCTCAGAATAGAATGAAACAGATTGCAGACGGTAAGCGTTCTGAACGATCTTTTGACATTGGAGAATGGGTGTTCTTGAAGTTACAACCTTATAGACAGCAATCGGTGGTCAAGAGGGTGGGTCACAAATTAAACCCCATCTACTATGGTCCCTATTAGATTGTTTATAAGGTAGGCTCCATTGCTTACACCCTTAAGCTTCCTACAAATGCTGAAATCCATCCCATGTTCCATGTGGATGTGCGAACAACACCTATATGTTGTACATACATGGTAGAATTATCGGTAATGTGAACAACTTGTGGAATGGATGGTATTATTAAAGATTCAAGAATAGAGGAGTCAGAGGTCATATGATTGAAACAATAGAATCAAGATACTAATAATTTGAGGTACTTGACGTGACAAATAGGGCAGAGGAGGAGACTGTACCAAAATCTGGTTGAAGTTGTTGAAGAAGGGCATGGAGGTCCATTAAAGAGAATTTGGGAGAGGATCTTTTTATTTGCTCTTTAGTGGCAGCAACAACATTGGAAGCAAGTTGGATAGACTTGGAAGAATTACTGTATCCAGAGTTCTGTTTAAGCCATTTTCTAAATTTAGAAATATGATGTCCATGATTTTTATAGTAGCTGCAAGATCCTTTATAAAACTTCTTATCTGTGTTGTGAGAAGTTTGAGATGAAGTATGAGTTGCAAGGACAACATTAGTAGATGAGACAAAATTTTCAATAAGGAGCATATTAAGATGACTTTCACCTAAGATGAGCTCCTTAATGACAGCGTCAAGGTTGGGTAGAGTTCCTCGATGAAGAAGAGAGTTACAAATGAGTTTAAATTCATCCTTGAGATTTATAAGCAAACGTCATATATGTTCACGATCTCGATGATTTGCATAGAGCACGGCAGCATCATGATTAGGTTAGACAGGATCGTCAAGTGCTAGTTGATCTCAAAGTTCTTGCAATTCATATACTTAATTGTATATTATTTGTCTAGGTTATTGTTGCATGTGATGAAGCCTCCTATGCAATTGAAATCGGTGGACTTCATCTAATACAGAGTAACGATTTTTTAAGAAATTCCATACCACCTGAGCTATGTCAAACTGAAATATAGAGTAACTATGTTATGATTTGATGGTTCATTCCATCCCATGTCACTAATCCTTCAGTAAATACGTCAATTTCTTCATCTGTCTTTTAAGTGGGTTTAAGTATTTCTCCAGTAACAATACGCCAAGGAGTCTCCCCTTAAGAAAACTAACAAATTTCCTTAGTGACCGCGCGTCGTAACGATAGTCAAAATTAAATTAACTAGATTACTACTGTAGCAGTGGCGAGTCTAGGTCAATCCCAAAGAGAGTGCGTGTAAAGTTTATGAAATAAAATTAATCAGTGTTTACATTAAAGGGGGGATTTTGGATTTTTAAAGAAGAAAAAAAATGAAATAAAACTAACTAATGAAAACTAATTAAAGAAAACATGCAAAAATAATAAAAATGGTGAATTTGGTAGGGACCCGGTTCTTCGGTTCAATCTCGGCCTAAACCCTAATTAAGCATATTTTATTAATTTGTTGTT
>JAOTBA010000003.1:3554501-3565626 GCA_025629845.1 Erythroxylum squamatum | reverse complement strand
GTAATTGATTAATTACAATATAAGTAATTAAAATATGATTAATTAATTAATTAAAATATAATAAATTTTTATTTCTCGTTATTTTGTACAAATCAACTACTGTTAATGGTAATAGTAACCATTCATTCCTCTTAACCAACCATCATAATTATAATAATAATATTTATTCTCATTCCTCACTATATTCATTCTCATTCCAAACAGTATAATTGAATTCATTTATAATATTACTGAGTTTGTTCCAAACAGTGTAAATTGAATTCAATTCGTTAATGAATTCAATTTAAAGGTTTCCAAACAACATGTAAGGTAGCAGTCTGATTCTCAAGATGATGAAAATCTTAGGTGAATCAGATCTGCATTTAAAAATAGATTTTGCGGTCATTCTTTGTCCTTGTACGTGCGCACGTTTAGTCACCAAATTTTCTGCCAGTCTAGAATTTCAGATTATTTTTGCTTCCCTTGCATTTTTTCTATTCAATTTCATCTCTTAAGTGTTAAAAATCATCTGAGAACAATTAAGAAACAAATCGATCAATTTTGAATAATAATTTCAACACATTAAAGAGATTTAAATACAAAATATGCACAAAATGACAACTTAACAAAAATGTCGAGAGGTATTGTCTAAAGGAAGCACATGATTCAATTTTCTTACAAGCCCTTTTTTCAACTAAAATGTCTCTTACTTTATTATCAAGATTATTCCTATTTTTAGGATCATAAATATAAATCTCATCACCTAAATTACTAACATCCTCGTGAATATGAATCTCATTACTTAAAATTTCTTTATGTTGTTCAAAATTGCCTTCACCTAATTCCTCAGGATTTTCCTAGAGGAGCCGCTCTTTTAATAGATTTATTAATAACTCTTGTTTTTTTTTGTTGCCCACGAGGTGTCCTAGGAGGGTCCCAACTATGGGAAAGCACCTTTAAGCCATCCACACCCAGACTAATCCCCGCTCATTACAATTACAAATATTACAAATATTACAAGAATTAGTTAAAAAAATTAAAATTAGGAAACTTATTACAAATATTAAAAAGGAAAACTTGAGGGATAAAAATGTAATAATGACAAACTTGAGGGACTAACATGTAATAATAATAAACTTGAGAGACTAAAATGTAATTATATCAAAACCAAGGACAAAATGTAATAATGACAAACTTTAGGGACTAAAATGTAATTGTGAAAAACTTGAATGACTATAATTATGGCAAAATTAAAGGGACTAAAATGTAATGATAACAAACTTGAGGGACTAAAATGTAATTATGCAAAAGTTGAGGGGCAAAATTAATTATGACAAACTTGAGGGACTAAACGTAATTATGTCAAATTTGAGGTACAATATGTAATTATGTCAAACTTGAGGGACCAAGATGTAATTATACAAACATGAGGGACCAAAAGCCCCTGGATTCCTTTTTTTTAATTTTATTTTTAAGAAAAAGAGATTCTCTGTGATATTGAAGGGCAGATCTTAATTTATATAAGTTAATAACTTGGATTTTTGATAATTTATATGTCAAACTTGAGGAACTAAAATATAATTATGAAAAATTAAGGGATTAAAATGTAATAATGACAAACATAAGGGACTAAAATGTAATTATGATAAACTTGTGGGACTAAAATGTAATTAAGCCAAACTTAAGGGACTAGAAAGACGATATTACTACGCTTGATATAGTTGTTTGAGAATAAGATGGACTTATGTTTTGGCTTCCTTAGCTTACTTGTTTTCTATTAATTGTTCAAGATTCAATTAATTGTTCTACTTGTTTTCTCTTTCCTACCCCCCTTTTCGACAACATCATATAACAAAGAGTAATTTTAATATCCTATTTAAAAATTAAAAAGTAATTTATTATGATACTCGCGAAATGAAAGAAAGATAAATTGTCAATATAAATTTTGATTAGAATTGTCGTATAATCTTTGTTAAAAAGATACAGTACTAACAAGAATTAGCTTAAAAGAATTAAAATTAGGAAACTTATTACAAATATATGAAAAAGGAAAATTTGAGGGACAAAAATGTAATAATGATGGCCTTGAGGGACTAAAATGTAATAATGACAAAATTGAAGGGCTAAAATGTAATTATGTTAAACTTGAGGGACAAAATGTAAATATAACAAACTTGAGGGACTAAAATGTAATTGTGAAAAATTTAGTGACTAAAATGTAATTATACAAACTTGAGCGATTAAAATGTAATAATGAAAACTTGAGAGACTAAAATGTAATTATGACAAAATTCAGGGACTAAAATGTGATTATGCAAAATTTGAGGGACAAACTGTAATTATGACAAACGTGAGGGACTAAAATGAAATTATGTGAAATTTGAGGGACAAAATGTAAATATGTCAAACTTGAAGGACTAAAATGTAATGAGGGACCAAAATAAAATTATGTCAAACTTTAGGGATTAAAATGTAATTATAAAAAATTAAGGGGTTAAAATGTAATAATGACAAACATAAGGGACTAAAAGGTAATAATGATAAAAATGTGAGACTAAAGTGTAATTAAGCCAAACTTGAATAACTAAAAAGACTTTGTTGCTACGCTATGATATAGTTAATTGAGAACAAGACGAACCTCTGTTTTGGCTTCCTCAACTTTTCCTCCTCAGCTGGATCTAAGGATGTTAATTTTGCTCCGGCCTGTCTAAGCTGGGTTGGTCGAGCCATGGGCCAAAAGTGATCAGCCCAAAAAGACCACAGGTTGAGGTCGGGCAGACCCCGCCCGTGCCAGATCGTAACTTCAAAAACGATGACGTTATTTTGTAAAATCGACGTCATTTTTTTACCTTTGTTTAAATATAATGTGGGTCGGGTTGGCCTCGCCACGGGACGAGCCACGAGTTGGTTAAAAACTGGAGTGACTATAATTATAGCAAAATTAAGGGACTAAAATGTAATAATAACAAACTTAAGGGACTAAAATGCAATTATGCAAAATTTGAGGGGCAAAATTTGAGGGGCAAAATTAATTATGATAAACTTGAGGGACTAAATATAATTATGTCAAATTTGAGGTACAAAATGTAATTATGTCAAACTTGAGGGACCAAGATGTAATTATACAAAAATGAGGGACCAAAATATAATTATGTCAAAATTGAGGAACTAAAATGTAATTATGAAAATTTAAGGGGTCAAAATGTAATAATGACAAACATAAGGGACTAAAATGTAATTATGATAAAATTGTGAGACTAAAATGTAATTAAGCCAAACTTAAGGGACTAGAAAGACGATATTACTACGCTATGATATAGTTGGTTAGCCCGACAAGACTAGGGGCTGAGGTCGGGCCAACCTAGCCTATGGTCAAATCATAACCTTCAAAAACCATGACGTTATTTTGTTAAAAATGACGTCATTTTTGTCATTTTTTAAATATAAAGTAGGCCGGGTTGGTTAGCCCATAGTCAGGCCAGGCCACGGGCTAACTAACTTGTAGTCAGGCAGGGCCAGGAGCAACTCGGGGCCGGCCCGGCCCGGCCATTGACATTTCTAGCTTGATCTTATGAATGTTATGTCTTTTAGTATTTTCATTTTTTGATTGCAAATCTTGGCAAAAGTTTCGGATTTACACAATGTGGCCTTTACCTTCGTCATATATGTATATAAATATAAGAAAAAAGTTTTTTTTTTTTTTTTTGGCTAATGTGGGTATGTATATAATCCTAATTATGATCTAGGATTAAATTTTAAATTCATTACCAATTGATTTAAGAATTTATTGTGTCGTAAACAAAGGAAGGGCTGAAGAGAAAAAAACTTTTAATTAAATTGTTTAATTAGAAGTAATTGTAATTCTAATTAAAATTTAATTGAAATTAGAATCTTATTTTAATTAAATTATTAAAAGGTCTAAAACATATTATAAATGAACTTAATTAGGATCGAGGGAACTAATACTTCTTACTTAACTGTCTCTATAAAAATTATAGAGTTCTCTTAACTCATTCTTTGAATACCGTTAGAAGTTGATCATTTGTACAGCTATAATAGTTAAGATGAACCAATTTAAAAAATAATTAGAAGGATACGACAAGAATACGATCAAATTTCAAAAAAGGTATGAATTATGATTTATACTTTATTATAATTTATATATTAATCATGTTATAGAATTTAAGTAATCTAAAATTAAAACATAAAAATATATTTATTCCAAAGATCTGATATTAGATAGATTTGTCAACAATTTTCTCACATAATTGTATAATTTGTATAATGTAATAAATTTATTATAATAATAATAATAACAATAATAACTATAACAAATAACAATTTGACCTTGAGAGGATATAAAAATTGTATACAACTATAGACGATGACAATGACTCAAGTTAGGATTGGTATTTTTCTATTTGAATATGATTTAAATTTCGATTATTTTGATTAAATCACGTTAGGTCGGTTCAGTTTAATTTGAATCTTTTAAATTTAATCTCAATTTGAAATTTGATAGATTCAATCATAACCCTTAAACTTAAAATTACGGACATGTAATTAGTTAATTCTTGCATTTCTAGTAAGTCTAACTTGATCGAGACCTGAAAGGAAAAGAGCTTGCATAATGTGTTTGCGGTTGATTACTGATGTTGTAACAAACGATACGAGTGGTGAAGAAGGTGGGGTTAGGCCTCGGAGGGAGTCATAAAACGCCTGTTCACATGGACGATTGGGTACAGATCAACGCGTGCTATTGTAATTTGGGCCTCTTCTACTTCCACTCCTGGAGCCATACCCATTTTCCTCAGGTGTCATTGTCAATGCAGCTCTCCAACAATTTCTGAATCCGACAAAAAAGGAAAACGTAGATTGCGCGCCCAAGACAATTCTCCAAGAATTTGAATTCAAACAGCGCCAAAGAAACCCTACTTTTACCTGCTTTGGATCGGGTCCCTCGCTCCCTTCCATTGCGCTACTTCCTCATTTTCTCACAGCTTGTTCTTTCTTCCGCTGTCGCTCTCTGTACTCCTCCCGGGCAAGCAACAACAATGGCTTCTCGCTACAATTCTTTCTATTCACGATCCTCCGCAGCCTCTTCTAATTTCTCCGACCCTTCCTCTTCCACCGAGCTAACCTCCACAGCTTCACGAGCCCTCGTAAAGTCCAAGCCCTCGGAGTTGTCTAAACTCAACAAGGTTAAAAGCAACGGCAATGGCGATCACAACAATCTGAGTGCTATGATGAAGAAATTCATTAGCAAGAAGGGGACTTTATCCGCGACGACAAAAGGGTCATCGAAGAATCCTGTGGGGTTGGTGATTCCGGCAGATGTTATCGCCGAGGATTTGAAGAAGACGGCCAGGAAAGGCACGAGCTTCGTTGGGTTGCAGAAGAAGTTGTTTGGCAAGGAAAAGGAGAAAAAGAGAGAGGTTAAAGCGTTAACGGAAGTGAAAGGGGGTGGTAGTAATGGGAATACGAGGACTTTAGCGATGGTTTTGAGGAGCGAGAGAGAGCTTTTAACTGCTAATAAAGAGTTAGAAACGGAGATTGCTGAACTCAAGCTGAAGATGGAAGACAAGAACAGAGAAGTGAGCTTAAATTTGAACTCTTTTATCGAAATTTTTGTTTTTTAAGTATGGTTTCAATTGCATCCTGTAGTGTTGTTTTTGAACTTTTCAGTTTTTGGTTTTGTATTCGACAATTGAGATATACTAGCAAGTTTCAAGTAGAATCAGACATTGGAAATTCATATTTGTATTGATTTCTTTCCTGGTCGATGATTTCCCTATGAATATTGCAGCTTGAGAAATTGAAGGACTTGTGCCTGAAACAAAGGGAAGAGATCAAGTCACTAAAAAATGCAATCTTGTTCCCTGACGCAATGAATTCTCAGCTTCAAGATCTATTGGAGCAACAAGGTTCAGAGTTGAAGCAAGCAAAACAGCTCATTCCAACACTCCAGACACAGGTCACTTCTCTTACAGGCCAGTTGAAATGCCTAGCTGACGATCTTGCTGAGGTACTAAAAGCAACTCATCCTTGTTCAGCATTCTAATAAATCACCCTAGGTTTTCCATATCTGAGTTATGTTGGGTCTTTTGATCAATTATCATTCATTTGAACTTGAAAACGATTCCTGATTCGTAAGTTGTTGAAAAAGGGTCAATGGCATTAAGTTTGTCTTGGAGTTCTTCAAAATGTGCCTTGATAAATATATAAGCATGTAGAAAAGCTTTCAATGATAGGACCCTGTTATCAGAAGTTGCTAATTGAGTTTTTTCTTTGGACTACTGATTTTCGATATATTTAATATCTAACCAAGTTAATTTTCCTGTCAGCGAGATCTCTTCCCTTCAGGTTTGTGAAACTACGGGCATTCTAAAGCTGATGTTAATTTTTTACGTTTCTTTGGATCAAACAGGTGAAAGCAGATAAATATGGGAGACCAGTCATCCCACGTTATGGCAGCTCGCCAATGACACCGACTTATGATTACGAAGAAGCTACAAATTCTTTAGTAAGTACAAAATTGAGATGGATTGTTCCTTATTGCTAGACTAAGATCCCAGTTCAATCTGATGGCAATCACATGATTACAAATTATTATGTTTTTGTTCAGGAATTCAGCTCCTCGGGTGCTGCAACACCCGGCAGTCCAGATGACTTGTTTCTCAAGGACCTCAATCCATGTCTAACACCTTACTGTGCCAAGACAAAGTCTAAGGTCAGCATGAACACTTTCCCCTTTTTCATCATACAACTCCAAAGTGCCCGTACAAGTATTTGCTGCATCTACTTTCTGTTAATTCTTAAAATCACTGTGTTCTGAGCAGGAATTTGGGGCAATGGGTTATGATTCTTCAGTTGATCACAATTTATCCAAGAGCAACACAGATATGACCAACGACTTAAGTTTTGATCCTCGTCTTAGGAAGGTGTCCAAAAGTTCTGATGGTTATCAGGGTACCAAACCCAACAACAGGATGCCCAGATCATCTCGGAGATCAAATGAAAGCAAAGGAACTTATGGAAAGGCAACACACATATACGGAGAAAGATTTCGCTAGCTTGTTGAGGATCCACAAGGTATCTTTATGTCACTGTCTTTTGTTGCTGCTTATGCCAATGATCATAGATGTGGTTACTGAAACCAGAAATGGAGTTCGGGTAATATCTCATGGCTGTACAAGGTGAGGCAAAAGCACTCGGAATAATGGATGTAAAGCTATAGAAAAACTATAAAAGCATCTTCAGGATGCAGATGTGCCAAGTACTGCTATATCATGTACTAGTTAAGTATTCTATTAACCTTGAAGCCCTCAATTTCCAACATTTAGGGTATGTTTGGGAGTTTAGGATGGAATGGAATGGAATGGCAACTAATGGAACGGAATGGAATGGAGTGAAATGGAATGGGCCACTCCATTGTTTGGAAGTTTAAATAAAATAAGAGAGGGTTTGGAAGGCAAGCCATGCCATTCCATCCGCGACCCCCCAATTTGGGAGGTTACAAAATATTAGATTTTGGATGGCAAAGGATGGCTTCCAAAGCCATCAATTGCCATTCTATCCTGTTTCAAAATAGACTCCCAAACAATGGCCTGAGTCATTTGGGTCATTCCATTTCATTCCCTTCCATTCCTCCATCCACATCCAAACATACCCTTAGTTTCTTTGAAGAGTAATGCCAACTAGTTATTTTTTACCATATTTTCAATCTTTAAGTATTTTCTCACTTTTCATTAGATTAACAGGACCTTCACTAAAAACTCAATCAAAAGAAGAGAAACAAAAATTAGTTGTAAGGCTTTTACCATGTGAATTACCATCATAACTGTAGTACATTTTGACTTGATTTGTTCGATGAGAAATGCAAAATAAAAGGAGGATCCTCCTCTGAAGAACTAGATTTTACTCCTTTGTCTCCCCTCTTCACAGAAAATGGAGAAGAATTCATCGGGTGACACCATATATATGGAAATTTTGGTTCATATTGACATGTTAAAATTTTACACCATGTAAGTTCTTGAGATTGTAATAGGGTCAACTACTATAACATTCCCATTCTTAAACCCAACTTTCAGGATAATTCATTCATTTGGTCAAAGTCACAAGTACAAATATAACCAAAAACTAGTTCAAAATGGTTTGAAGAACACAATCTGTTTAGTTTAATCAAGTTGATAAATGAGACACTGCATAGTTGAGGAGCTTCCCTTTTACACTTTCATTTTCCTTATGCTTAGGAAGACCCACCTTTAGTAGCCTTCCTTATTATTAGAAGCAGAACTGTCAAGAAAGAAGGATATGAAAAACTGAGGAATATAACTTATCTGCAAATATATATGTGGAATCTATACATCTGAAGGTAGATTGAGCTTGAATAAGGATAATATGATTCCTGATCAGTTACAGAGCACCACAAGAAATTATTTCCTAGTATGCAACATATGTTAGAACCTACTGTCTTAAGATAAACAAAGTAATTCCTAGTTGATGAATAGTTTGCAGGACTACTAACAATCATAGATATTTCAGATATGAACTTGATCAGAGGACTTTACCTGATCCAATTCCTACAGAGAGAAAAATACCAAGTAAGATTTTTCCCACTGGGAAGTTAAATCCTTTGGAGTTACCATGGTTCAATCCTCTCTTTGTAATGTTCTTTTCGAACTTTGCAACTTTCCTTTCTGCAACTCGCCTTGAAGTTGTCTATACTCAAAACCAGGTTAGGTCTGATGTTACAATAATGATCAGATGATGTAGTTTGTTTTTATCAGACCAGAAAAAAGAAAAAGGAAATCAAATTTACATCTTCACACTTCAGAATCACAAAGTTCTTTTGGTAGTAACACGAGGATGACAGTTTGTGACATTCCAAATGCAAACTACTAAATTTACAGTGGGAGCTAAGAGTACCCAAAATCTTGTTAAATACATATGGTGAGATTTATGCGTATACTTGGACATTTCCAATGTAAAAAGAAGCCATCTTTTTTATTTTTACTTTTCGACAACTGAAGCCGGAGTCGCAATCCTTTCGGTACGCATCAGATAAATTCTAGAGTACACAAAAAAAGCCAGCTTTGAAGGTGATACTACTAAAAGAAGCCATCTTTATAAATGGTCTTCATTTCTTGTGTTCGGTGGGCATGTGAGAAGCCACATTTTTGCTGCCATTTAAGGCTTTTTTAATGAATATCCAGAGTACAAATATCCACTGTTTGATAAATCAGCGACAGTTCATAAATCAACATGCAAGGTGATCAATCAGAACAACAGTATCATAAGTTCAAGGTAATACATAGAAGTAATCAGTATAAAGATCCTTCAAGTAATCAACAAACCCAATTAAATTGAATCTGAAACATTTTGCGAATCAGAACATAAGATTGCTTACCATTCTTTCGTCTACCCCACTTTGTGTCTTGTGTAGCTTTTTCTTGAAGGAAAATGAGTTGAGTTTGAACTTTAGTTCTGCTAGCTAATCTCAAAAGTGAGACCTGGAATGCTGTGTCAGTACTCAGTTTTGTTTAGGCCAAGTGTCTAAACATGCAAGTGGTTGGTTTTGTAAGAGAGGATTAAAAAAAATGAAACCCAGGTTTACTTTCTGCTTTTGCAAAGTTGGAGTTAAATGTACATGCAAAAGAGACAAGATGTTAATGTTAAGTTGAAGAAATGGATAGGAAGTTACTTGTTTGGAAATGGAGAACTTTCAATTGCTTATTTTTGTTTATATTCTAGTATGGTCATATTGACATTGCTGCTTTAAAAAAGATTGGCAATCAATTTCTAGCCATATATTAATAAAAAAGGAGATTGAGTTTTAAATTATCAATTTCCTCTAAAATTAATCCGATAAGATTTTTCAAATCCGAATTTGATCAAATTTAAATTTGATTTATCTCATTTATTTCAAGTCGACAAAGATTCAATGATTAGACATAATATATTTGAAATTGACTCAAAATCAACCAATCATTCAATTTATTAACCTCGAGTCTAATATTAAAAATTAGTTTAGGCATTTAGCTCGAAGTTTATAGTTGAAATCCAACTTAAAATTCGGCTCAACGGTATAAAACGACATGTGTTAATATATGCACTCTCGAATGAATTCCCCATCCTCCAACCACACCCTCCTAGTAAGTTTTCTTCTTTCTTCTTAAAGTTTGAATCTTTTTACCACATTGCACACTAATAAAGTGTACATGCTTATGTGTTTGTGCTTGTACCTGTAGTTCAGTGGCCCTTATCTGGTTTTCTTTTTAATGGTTTAGATGTTTTAGATTCTGCGACTTCTCTACTTGCTTTACTAGCCTCTATTGTAAATTTCTTTCCTTTCTTAGATCCTCTTTGAGATTTGTTACAGGTGGTTTGTTTTTGATCGAGTCTTGAACTATTTGAGATGGGTCCTGCAGGAAACTGAAGTTTGTGTGAATATTGCAGAGTAAAAATGGTGCCTTTGTGGAGGGGAGAAGGATCAGTCCAATTGGGCTTCAGGCAAGATCAAAAGAATAAAGTCCAACTACTCTTTACGTGCAAAGTAGTCAAATTGAAAGTGATAATTAACAAAAGGAAAAGGTATCCTAGAATAATTTCATTATTAAAAGGCCTCCTTAAATCAAATATAAAAATAAGACACTAAAGGCTAAGAAATCCAAAAAAGTTACAAAAGAGTGATATCATGAAGATCAAACTTTTAATCGATATAACCTTTTCTATGATGAACTCAGGTGAGCATTATGTCAGTACAATGGTTCATTTTAGTCTCTTTTGCGGTCTTAAAGTAACTATTCCTGACCCTTTTCTTTTTCTCTTTTAATTCGTGCACAATCTAAGTCTTTCGTTTAAGCTAAAGTTACCTTCTACCTTATAAATCAGATACCAAGTCCAAGGTTTGAGGTCTCGATCACAGGACAAGGGAAGAACTTGTAATGTACATTAGATCTCTCCACTGTATTTGCTTTAATTGCAATTACTGCCTGTATGGTTGCTGTCTCCGGTAGCTGAAGACGGAACAGAACAGAATCTCCGGAGACGGAACGAAACAAAAAATGGAGACAGTGAGCTGTTTGGTTATGGTGGACAGAACAGAGAAAATTGTCTCCGTCTCGAGGACAGATGTGTTTGGTTG
>JAOTBA010000003.1:3536483-3554401 GCA_025629845.1 Erythroxylum squamatum | reverse complement strand
AATAAATTATTTTTAATATAAATCACATAAAATAAAATAAAATATATTAAATAATAAATACTAATATTTTTATATAAACCTCCTGCAACAACCATTTTAATATAAAGGGTATAAAGTCATTTATTATACATTTCATTCCATTCCATCCATCTTCCAAACAATATTTCACTACATTACATTATGAATCCTTCCATCCTTCCCAAACAGCTTTTTACTATATTACGTTCCATTCCATTATAAACCATTCCATTCCCTTCCATTACATTCCATTCCATTTCATTAATTAACATCCAACTAAACAGGGCCTTAGTCTCAGATAAGGTGAGAGGGGTCATCTTTCTTTTAACCCTCGTTAATTGCAAAGTACTATGGTGGTAGATTCTCGAGGGCCATTTCATTCATCTATGCAGCTACGTACCTTCTTTTTTTTTTGTTTATCCAAGTAATTTAGGAGGGTCCAATTGTAAGAAGACGCCTCATTGAACTTACTTTATTAAGGAAATGGTAAAGTTGAAGGGATGGAATTTTCTGACTAATATTATATTGTCTTATTTTGTCTCATAAATTTCAACTATTTATTTATACGGATCCCGCATTTATTTATTGAAAATCTATACAAGATTTATATAAATAAATGACTAAAATTATAAAACAAAATAAGACATCGTAACGTTAAACAAAAGATTTCGATGGTAAACCAAGGAACACAAACGAGTGGAAGTGATCAAAATGTCATTCAAGTTGATATTATGGTTGCTGGTTTGGTTTTTCTTGCACTTGATGTGGGCCATTGGGAGGTGGGTAGGTCCGTAGGTCTAGTGATGGTTTCACATGATAAATTACGATTCATTAGAAATAGCAAAAAGAGATCAAAATTCAACTAAAATATTAAGGTTAATTATAAAAAAATTATAAACTATAATCAATTTTATAATATGAATATAAACTAAAAAATATTAAAATATTTCAACTTTCAATTTTCAATTTTTTATATTTGTATCACTTATAATTTTATTATTTAATAAATTAAAAATATCAAACATTATAAAATAAAACATACAAAAGAATGTATAATTATTTTATATTTTTAATTTATTAAATAATAAAATTTAATCATAGCATAAATACAATCTATAGAAATTGAATTAATTAATATAATTATACAAAAAGAGTACATTGCTTGTACTAGTTATTGTATCAAATCCACGTTAAGTAGACCTAGAGTCTTGATTGTATTAGGTAGACTCGAACTCAATTATAGTCTTTATTGTCATGGATAGGATTGAATTATGTGTAATTAATTGCATGAATTATTGAACATTTAAAGTTTTTAGTAGAAAAAAAGATTAATTCAGCCCCTTTAACTTTTATTAAATTTTTATTTAACACTTCAAACTTTACTTTGTATTAAATAAATATTAAATTTAAATTATGTTTCAGAAAGTTAATGTGAACAAGACATTGCCAACATTGAGTTGGCGAGCCAGCTACGTACGTCATTAAGGAGGACACGAGCAACCACCTTGTTCCACCAGCACACACCAACCATTTGTAAGTGTCATACTGATCCACCCACTTGCTTTAATTTTCGAGTGAAATAATGATTATGTAGTAGGACACCGTCCTAGCAAATGGGAACCCACAGGATTAGGGAAACCACTACCAACTAGTAGCTTTACTAGTTTTGGACCTAAGTTCGTACTCAGGATTCAGGATTTTCCTTTTAGATGGGGTTCTTGAAAAGCTTGAGGGGGTTGATCTCGAACCATACTCCCCAAAACAAGATCGAACAATTTTCATGTTTTTATCATCAATCGACGTGATGTTTACTTTGCAACTCGAAGCTCACCATGCCTTTGGCTCTTTCCTTAATCTATCATTAATTTTCTTATACGTATTAGACAATTTTGTCTTTTCTCATCAAGTTGGACAACTGTTAATTGTATTTTTTAGTTTTTTAATAAATTATCAATTAAAAATAATATAATCAAGTGGTCCAGATAAAGATAATAAAATGGTCCAATAAATAATCTAGATTAATGGATCAAAGTTCGGATAAAAAATAGATCCCAATTAGTGTGGACCGTACCCATATTGGCCTTGTGATGGCGAAGTATGATATGAAAGCTATATATAAAAGTTAAGGTCTTCTGCAGTTGTTGATATCAATCACAAACATAAGGATTCTTTGTCCCGTTAAGAGAGCTTACCTATTAAGAAAACTGTAGAAAAACTTAAATCTCGTGTCGGGAAACACTTTCCATAAAGGTTTTGGGAGATTCGTGATCGTTTGGAGCTTGAAAATGGTATCAGAATTAGAGATGAAATTGAAATCAAGTATTCTGCATTACCTTCGTTTTTTTTCTTTTCATGTTTGATCCTGGGTACGTAATAAGATCTGTACTACGTATTACAATATAAATTTAAATAAGTTTAGGCTATTTGTAAACCTAATTTTTGTTAATATAATGATATTACTTGGGTAAAATTTTAAAATAATATTAAAATTAATAACCTTAAACAAGGTCTATAATTCTTCAAGCTACGTGATGTTTACTTTGTAGCTCTTAGTTCACTATCTTTTTTGCTCCTTCTTAATTAACTCTACCAATGCACATAGATCTATTATTAATGCTTTTTAAATAAATTTATACCGTTTTAATTTTCTAAATGTAACATTAGTTAATAAAATGATTTTATATGGATAAAATTGAATAATGACAATGAAATTAATATTTTTCTTAAAAATCTTTAAAATGCATTATTTAATTATATTATATAAGAAAACAATTTTTTAGTATTTAATAACAATAAGTTAACTTATTAACAACTTATCCCTTAGAAAAAAAAACATTAAGAATTTATCCCTTTTTTCCCAAAAATTTAGATGCAACCCTCAATTTAGTTGTTTATCGTTCTATCTCAAAGCTATAGTGATTCGATTTTGATGAATACATTCGTCACATTTATAAAAAAGATTTAGAGTTAAATAATTTTTTTAATGTTTTAAAAATCAGATCGGAAGTTAAACCAGTAGGATAGGAATTTTAAGATTAAAAGATTCAACCGGTACTAGATAGTTATAAAATTAACTAAAGATTAAATAAAATTAAAGAATTATTATTTTTATTTGTCGAAAAATTTAAAGTTTAATTGAAAAGGAAATTATTAAATAAAAATTAATTGATTTATTTTAGTTTATAAAAATTTATTAATTTATAAAAATTGAATGTTGAGCTATTTTTAATAATAAAAATTATTAAAATAAATTAAATAAAAATTGAATAATTTAAACTGGTTGCAATTGAATCGAGTGAAACTGAATTTTTTAATATTGATTTTATTTTCTTTAAACATCTCGAATGCTTTTCTATGTGATGATGTTTAGAGGAAACTTGGGAGGTGTGTAGAATATAAAGATTTTCCTTGGAAGATAAAAATATTAAATTAAAAGAAAAAGGAGCCAGCTAAATATTGGAAAATGATATGGTCAACTTGTCACGTTTGCCATACTGGGGCAATCCTACTATGTGGGCAATGCAGCAATTGCTTGCCCATTGAATTGCAATAATTGAAAAGATCAAATGAATGTGTAAGTGAAAATGACCAAACTCACTCATTCGCTTATTTGATTTGATCTTCTCGGCCACTTTCTCAAAATCTCATCCCATGCAGTTCCAGAAATGTGAGAGTTTGTGTGATAGCCCGACAATGAAGGACTTCAATGAATACTTTTATATATGTTCTTTATTTTTTTCAAATTATTGCTACGAAGTTGTGCAGCAAAATGTGACAATGTGACAAAATCATACCGGGATCAATTTTTTTTTTCAAATATGATGTTCTTATCATGTTTTATTAAATCTCATTCATATATTAATACAGAGTAATCGAAATAGAAAATTTGACATATTTATAATAACCTTTTGATGGGGAATTATTTTCTTCCTTTGGACGTTGATGAAATTGTTTTTATATTCTCATGTTCTTAAATAAAGTGAGACATTGATAAGTTTATATTATTCAGATGATAATTTATATATTAATTAATTCACTTAAGCTACAGGTTCAGCTACTTATCACAACAACAATAGGAGCATATTAGACCTAACCAGTATGCTAGAACATCGGGCCAGCATTTGGTAGAGGATATTATCAAAGTTTGAGAGCCCCATACTATAAACAGAAACAGTTCATTGGCATCTTCACGAGGCTTATTGATCATTTCAAGGCAGCTTTACAGGGTGATCGAGATTCTCAATATTTCTGATAACGCTTTCAAAGTGTTATAGATCAGAAACGCGTTGAAGACCGCGCATTCACTTCCAAAAACTTGGACTAAAGCATGGGACTGTTATCAGATTCCTTAAAGTTCGGACCCGAAAAGAATTTCACGCTCAAACTTAAAAATTCAGCCTGATTTAGATTAGATACCTGAATCCAAATTGAACTTCTGATAACAGGTTTGCTCGTGCTTTGCTGCAACCTGACCTCTCCTTCCAAATTGTTTGGCAATTTTGACCTGATTTGATTAATTGTGTTTCGGGATCAGTTTTAAGTTTAGAAGGTTGGTCTGAATAGTTCCAACTCTTCACCAACATGTGAGTTTATATTTAATATGCTGGTTACGATTTTCTCTTTTAAGATTTGTAAACAGGACTAATTTCATATTTAGAAAAGAATCTTATTGCTCTGAAAAGGAGTCCTAAAAGACAATGACTAGATTGGTCTTTGAGAAAAGAAAGCTGACGAGTAAAAAGCTGTTCACATCTTTAGTGATAAAGGGACCAGAACAAGTTGTCAGTATTTATGAAGCAAACAGAAAGCTGAAAGATCGATAGAGAATCAGATCATTTCTTCTGCGGATCCTCATCCATTTAGACCATAATAAAACTGACTGAAGAGCCAGAACCTGCTGAAGATTATAACTTTTAAGTTTATCTAGAGTTGTGCGTAGTTGGAAGTCTAAGAAAGTGTCAATAATTAGAAGTATTAAAATTTTAGTTCTTATTTATTTTTTCAGTTTGACTTATTTTAAAAAAATTTATTGTTAAAAATTGATCAATTTATTAATTAAAAAGTCAAGTTTATTAATTAATCAATTTTATAATTTTTTCTTGCAAAATAATGAATTCATTGAGAACTATGAAAGGCATTAAAAGGTAATGCCCAACCATTTGAAATTATGCAACAAAACCACAAAATCATACTATTATTAAGGGAAAGCTAGAAACATGATAATTTAAAGGTTCCATCTTCTCCTTGTAGAAAAACATTGATGAGCTTCCAGAATTTTTCTAATCCGGCATTGAATTCTGCATGTTAAAGCATACTTTTCAGTTTTCTTTATGTGAAAAAGTCTTCGGTTTCTTTCCATCCAAATTGCATAAATTGATAAATTTAAATTGAGACTAAGATATATTTGATTCTTCTCTCACTTTAGAAATTGTTTGTCAGCCCAAATTAGAATATTATGTCAATCAGTCTCTGAACATGTAAGATTCATTGTGTGTTACATTCTAGCCTAAATGAGTGCAGTATAATTACATTTGAAGAAAAGATATCAATAGATTCAACCCAGTAGCATAGTTTGCATAAAAGATCATTAGAAACAATGATCCTGACTTTTGTTTTCAGCCTTCTCCTTACAGCCAACCAGGTAGTGAAAGAGGCTTTAGGAATCAAGATTCCAACCAAGGAATGTGAGGATTGTCTGGTCTGATAGCTTTAATACGAGAGGAATTAGTGAAAGAACCATTGCTGTTGAGGATCCATATAGGATTATCCATTCATGTTCTGTTAGGCAAGTAGATAGGATAGTAAATCAGGAGCCTATTAGCCAACTTTTTAAAAACTATTTTTCAACTTGAGTTTATACTTACCAAGTTCCATAGCCATGATAAGGCCAATAATACACTCAACATCTCCAAGTTTCGGGTACGAGAAGTGGTCTGAAGCAAAAGTTTCGGGTACGAAAAGTGGCGTGAACTAAAAGTTTCTTCTGTATTGCCACTGTAAAAGTGCTGAACTTTTAGTGACAAGACAAGCACATGCTTCTTAAGTTGAACTGTTAGCTTTCTAAACTTTACATGTTAGATTTGAAGAGTTCCTGATATTATCATACTATCTTTACGTTAAAGAAGGTATTTTCTTTTGTAAAAGAGCTTCTAAATTGGATAAACATCAAACAGCAGAAGTTATCTTCTATAAAAGATCTTAAATCATCGATATTATAAGAATGAAAGTAAATTAAGTAAAACAAGATAATTAAAGTTTAAAGGTTAAATTAATAAATAGTTATAAAATTGGTTAAAATTAAATAATTTAAAATATGATTGAAAGGGTGTTTTTTTTACTTATCAAAGAAGTTTTTTTTTAAGGGGAAACTTATCAAAGAAGTTAAACTTTGATTAAAAAAAGTCTGTTAAATAAAAAATAATTAACTTATTATAATTTATAAAAATTGATTAGTTTATAAAAATAACTAATTAATTAATAAACTGTTCCGTTTTTAACAACATGAATTATTAAAGTAAATTAAATCAAACCAAAAAATTAATTAATTTAATTTTGTTTATTTAACTGATGGAATCATTTAGATTTTTTAATCATTACTTAAATCTCTCGTCTCTCTTCTTGACTTATTTAGATTTGCTTATTGTTAAGACTAATTATTCCACTGATTAAAATACTTATCACTATTAAATCGTCAAAATTATGTAGAGTAAACCGATTGCTCTGATGTCATGTAGCCATACGAAACACTCAACAGGGGGAAGATTACGAAGGATCTTATCTAATCTTAATTTTGGACATTACAGGTTGTAAGTTGGATGGATGTTCTTGTCTGTATTCTCAGATTCAGTGATCTCACGGCTCGCTTACTATAATACTTTTTAGACTCATTAAAAATATTATTTAATTAGAAAAGAAATTTCTTTTTTAAACAACAAAAACTTATAATAATAATTAATTTTTAATAACTTATGAGATATGTAATAATCACAAATTCGATTCAAATAATTATTTTAAAAAATACAAAAAGGAATTCATTAAAGACTCAGAAAAGAGTGAGAATTCAATCGGCTGGGGATTCGACAATTCCAACAGTAAAAGCTTGTGGACACAATCTTAGCGGAGGAAACCTATTCAAAGTTTCAAACACTTGGCAAAGGTGCTTAAAACAAAAGGGACGGTTTAATTTGATGTAGTATTTAGAATCTTGTCTTCTTCCTTTACTTCAGACATATCTAAAGTTCTGTCTTTTGTTCCATTCAACCAGCTGGATGTATACAAAAAACCAAAGTTTGATGTTTTTAGCCACTTTTACTTCACCTCAGGTTGTTCGAGGAGGGTGGGATATCTACTACATAGAGTTCTTCTTTTTCTCAAATAATCGAATTTAATTATTGTTTTAAATTTTCTCTTACATTTGAATAGGTAAACAAAGTCGTGTTTTTGACATTTTATACGCCTTGAGCAATGTCAAAAAAAGACAAAATACTTGCCTCTTTTTGTTCTTTATTAGAGTCCAAAGTGAGATCCTTATGATAAAAAATAACAGAGACAAAATAAGGATCCCTTTTGTTACTCTTTATTAAATATCACGTGAATATTTATCTATTAGTTATATTAGTAAATATAACATTTTGATTTAATTTGTACAAATTTTAAAATTTTAATTATTAAATTAAAATTTTTGATATTAAATTAATTTTTTTTAAATTAGATAATTTTAAACTCTTTATCTCTATTTACAATCATTATTAACTTAAACAGATAATTATTAACTCATAATGACATATGATAGTCTAATGAAAATCTATGGAGGAAGATAGACATATGATATTGCATTGTCCAACCTTAAGCTTCTTATTAATGACAACAAACACGTGGAAGTGGTGAGAGATAGGTGAATGAAAATTTGAGAGTTGCATACAAAATGAAACAGTATCACGAGATAGTATCTAGTAGGGTTTTGGATTCAGTAAAAAGGTACAGTTGATTATGTATGCATGGCTGGTTTATATAACTTTACAAGGAAAAACTAATTCCTAAAATCTTTTTCCCAAATCTTGTAACAACTAAGACTAATTCAAATACATTTGAATGTGTTGACAGCCGCAACAAATTTTGGAAGGTCTGTGATATGAAAAGATCCTGAAGGATTTGAGATCTTGAATAGCTGTTACATGCCCCCTCAAGATGAAACTCGGTTTGAGAGTCCAATCTTGTCTGTAAGATGAAGAAATCGAGATCTGGATAGTGGCTTTGTTAGAATATCAGCTAACTGATCATCGGTTGAGACATGAGCAACTCTGAGTTTCTCATTCTAAACTTGATCTCTCACAAAATGAAAATCTATGGCGGCATGTTTCATACGAGAATGAAAAACTGGGTTAGAACATAATTGATTGGCACTAACATTATCACAGTATATAACCGGACAAGAAGGTAGCTGAATATCAAGTTCAGACAACAGTGAGGTGATCCAACTTATTTTAGCAGTTGTATTAGCAACGAATCTATATTCAGCTTCCGTGGATGATCTTGCAACAATTCTTTGCTTTTTAGAGCTCCATGAAATCGCATTGCGGCACAAAAAAATAATATATGCACCAGTAGATTGATAAGTTTCGTTGTCTTCTCCCCAATCAGCATCATAAAAGGCATGTAGAGAAACTGGAGATTGACGCTGAATTTAAAGGCATTGAGTCACTGTTCCACAAAATACCTTAGAAGTCACTTGACAAGAGACTAGTGTTCTGTAGTTGATTTGTGCATATATTGAGAGAGCTTGTTGACAGCAAAACTTATATCTAGTCAGGTGAGTAACAAGTATTGCAAACTTCCCACAATTGCTCGATATTCAGATGCATCCGGTAGAGGATCTCCAAAATTGAGAGATGGTTTAGCTATGGAGCACATGGGAGTTTGGACAGGCTTAGAGGCAATCATGTTGGTTCTTGCAAGTAGATCAAGGATATATGTTCTTTGAAATAGGAGTATTCCTTTTTTATTGGGAATAACCTCTACGCCTAGAAAATATGACAGTGGACCAAGATCTTTGAGGGAGAATTTTTGTCCTAAGGACTGAACAAATTGATCTAAGAACTTAGTGCTTCTCCCATTAATTACTATGTCATCAACGTAGATCAATTAATATAGATGTTGACCATGACAATTGTAGATGAACAGTAAGGTATCATAATGAGAATTATGAAATCTAAACTTGAGTAGGAATTGCTTTAGCTCATGATATAAAGCTCGGGGCGCTTGCTTTAGTCCATAGATTGCTTTTCGTAGTTTACAAACATGATGTGGGTGGTCTTGATTAATGAATCTAGGAGGTTGACTCATGTAAACAATGTCATAAAGATTACCTTGTAAGAATGCATTATTTATATCTAGGTTTTATAGCTTCTGGTTTGGGCCGGGACCCTCACCGGCCAGGTATTGTCCCTAAGGGTGAGCCCTTTAGTGAACCCAAACTAGCTTCCATCCATGACTGATTGCAAAACTAAACACAAGACGTATTTTTTTCGGTTTGACAACAGGGCTGAATGTATCATGGTAATTAACTCCTAGTCGTTGATGAAAGCCTTTTGTAACTAGGCATGCTTTGAATCTATCAATAGAGCCTTCAGAATTATATTTAGTGCGAAAAATCCATTTGCAGCCAACTACATTGTGATTAGTCATTTGGAACTAACTCCTATGTCCCATTTCTAACCAAAGCATCATATTCTTCAGACATTGCTTGACGCCATTTTGGATCTTTGATGGCCTGAGTGACACTGGTTGGTTTAAGATCGTCAGAAGTTTGCAAGCAAGTGATAAGATTCAAACATTGGGCAGGTTTGTGAATGTTATGTTTGGCTCTTGTTTGCACAGGATGAGATGAGTGAGTGGAGACGGTTTCAGATGAGGATGCTGATTGGGTAATTGTGCTCAAACTAAAATTGAGACTGATTGGAGGTTAGACCGGTAGATGGAGTAATGAGTGGCTGAATGGCTGGTCGATTTATTTTAATATGTAAAGGTGGAGGAATCCAAGTCAATAAAGGGACAGAATCATGTGTTGGTGAAGTAGAACCTAAGGTTTTGAGGGGAAAAACTGACTCAACAAATTTAACATGTCTAGATGTGTATATCTTGTTAGAAGATGGATCAAAGCAAAGGTAAGCACTTTGTGTTAATGAGTATCCAAAAAACACACACATGATTTTTATCATTCTTCAAGCTTGTGATTGGTATAGGGACGAAGCCATGGGTAACAAAGACACCCAAATATTTTGAGTTTGTATAATTAGGTGTTGTACCAAAATTTTTCTCATATGGTGAACAGAGATCTAGAGTTGGTGTAGGCATTTTGTTAATTAAATAGACAGCAGTGGTAAAAGCTTATGGCCAGTGTATGGTAGGAATTGTTGCATGAGTTAACAAGGTTAAATCTATTTCAACAATGTGGAGATGTCTTCTTTCAGTAAAACTGTTGTGTTCTGGTGTATGAGGCGGAGTTGTAAGAAGAGAAATACCATTTAAGGTTGAGAATTGTGACAGGGCAAGGAATTCACCTCCATTGTCATAATATAAGATTTGGATGTGAAGATTGAAGTGCTTTTCGAATATGGCTTTAAATCTTATGAATATATCTTTGACTTCTGATTTTTGTTTTATAGGATAGAACCAGATATACTTGGTGTAATGATCAACAAATATGACATAATACTTAAAGTCGTCATGGGAAGTGATTGGAGATGTCCATACATATGTGAAAATGATTTCAAGTGGATTATGAGAAATAAGGGATGATTTAGAAAAGGATAATTTATGACTTTTATTGCACCGACATGCATTACAAGATGACTAGATGGATGATGATAATTCTAAGTTATGTGATGACACAATGTGTTTAAGAATTGAAAAAGAAGGATGACCTAATCTTGAGTGCCACTCAGATGATGTGTCTTTGACTACGAAGAAGGCAAGTATGGGTTAAGCATTTGGCCACTCATAAACTCCATCCTTGGTTTTACCCTTCAAACGTAATGTCCCTGTGTGGAGGTCCTTCACAAGAAAACAAGAAGGTAAGAATTCAACGGAAACATTGTTGGAATTGCAAAATTGATAGATGGAAATTAGATTGTATTTAATGTTTGGTACATAAAGAACATTATCTAATGCAAACTTGAAATTGGAGGTATTTAAAGAAGTGGAACCAGTGTGTGTTATGGGAAGACTTGTGACATCTCCAATCAAAATGTCATCAGATGCTTCATATGGTGCATGAAGAGATAAGTTGCTTAAGTCAGAAGTGACATGATGAGTTGTAGAACTATCCATTAGCCACTTTTTGTTTGCTGTAGCACAGTTACCTAGGGTTGAGATGAAGATGCGGAACCTTTGGTTGAATTGCCATTTGTAATTGGAATCAATTGGTATGAGGGACAGTTTCTAACTGTATGACCTTGGATTCTGCACATCTGATAGTAGCCTTGGTAAGGACGTGGATTTCGGTTGGAATTGTGGTTTTGATTGTTGTTACACCAGGCTGAATTATTTGAGTTTTGACTATTTGAATGGATGGGAGGAGCAGAGTTGTTTCTTTTTCCATTGAAGTTTCGACTGACATAGTTTGCAGAGGCTGGAAAGTGGGATGGTTCTATTTTACTGTTGACACTAGAAGCTTCAAAATGAAGAAGCTTTTCATGTAATCCATCAAATGATATGGGACTGTCTCTTACTTAAATTGCACGAACTAATTCTTTATAATCTTCGTCAAGGGCGTCAAGAATCTTACTAGTGAGATCTTCCTCAGAGAATGGTGTGCCAAGGATAACCAATCCATCAGCCTTGATTTTGATTGTTTGTAGAAATTCTGTGATGGACATAGTACCTTTGTTGATGTTTTTGAGTTGATTCTTGATATATTTGATTCTTCCTCGTGATGGTTTGGCATAAATGTTGGCTAGAGTGGCTCATGCTTCTTTGGAGGCTTTTAAAGTGGCTATGAATGGATTGATTTGTGGTGAGATGGAGCCGATGATGGCATTGAGGATGAGCTGATCTTGTCTTGTCCACACGATGTAATCCTGATTTGGTGTAGTGACTCCAATTACTGTTACTGTTTTCTCAGGACAAGGTTTGGAGCCATCAACATAGCCTAAGAGATCATATCCTATGAACAAAGTATGAAATTGAAGCTTCCATGAGATATAGTTGGATGAGGTGAGTTCTAAGGGAGTTTGAGCTGCAACATTGATGCTTATTAATGTCCTGTGTGGGTCATTGGTGTTATGGATTGTGTTTTCACCGTTGGATGAGGTATTCATGGTGGTGAAAAAAAATGGACAACAAAGGTGAGAAGAGAGAAGTAAGCATTTAAGGAAGGAGGAAACTCTGATAGGATCACTTAGAAAGAAAGATCTCTCGTACCATAATAGAGTTCTGGATTCAGTAAAAAGGTACAGTTGATTATGTATTATCTTTACCCCAAATCCTGTAACAACTAAGATTAATTCAAATACATTTGAATGTGTTGACAACTACAACAGATTTTCAAAGATTTGTGATAAAACTAATTCAAATACACTACATCAAATGTTGAAAGATTTGTGATATGTAAAGGTGTTGAAGGATCTAAGATATTGAGTAAGTGTCACAGTGTCAACAATGTATAGTAACTCTACCGATTCTTATATTAATACCGAAACCAGTACGGATATATTAATACGGAAACCAGTACGGAAACGTGTTTACAGGTGGAGAGAAGTGTCAATGTCATCGGACACACAATCGTCACGCTTGTCCCACTCCCACATTGTAGGACTGTTCTTAGCATGTGCTTCCTGAGACGAAGGAAAGCTCAACGATCGTGGACTTTCTACAAACTGAAAATCACCTTGTTGGCTCTGCAACTGCGAGTCTGGCCAAAGAGAGAGCGACACATGAGGTGGCGAACTTGGTTTGTGAATGATCGACTCAGGTTGGAAAAACTGCCCGCCCGCAGATTCTCGTTGCAGTGAATGACCGAACCTGTTCTCAGTGTAAGCAACCATTTTCAGAAACTCTCTTTCTTCTCTAATCTCTTTAGCTCTCTGCAGCTGCCTGAATCTTTCCTGCAACAAGGCTATGGAGGAGGGGATGGCAATGACGCGTTCGGTCATAACTTCCCTACCCATTTGAGAACACATTCTGAAGATACCGAACGTGATAATCTTTTTGGTTTGTGGAATGGTAAAGTGATGGTAGGATGGACGTGAAATGTCTATGTTATATATAAGGAGCGTTGAAGAGCGTAGTGAGTATATATAGGATGTTATTGTCCCAATATAATTCCAACGAGAATCGGCAAGTGAATCAAAGTCCAAAGAGAAGAAGTTGACAGGGCAATCTTAGAGGTTTCTTGATTGAGAGTGCATGAGGAAAGAGGCAGAAGAACTGCATGTTGTAGAAAAGGGTCGAAAGAAGAGTCCAAAACAACGTTGAAATTAGCAAATGGAAGGATCTGTTTGGAGGAATATATTATGTATGTTCTGTCGACTTTGGCTCCAATGCCATTGCCACTTTCTTTAGATGCCTTTTTTTTTAGGCTTTTTATCAAATAACGATCAAATGGCAGATACTCAAATTCCTCAACCTTTTGTTTTTGCCCTTTTGACATTGTGAGAGGGCTTCTTTTCCCTTGTCTTTCTATAGATGCAGTAGGTAGTGATTTCTGAATCAACTTTTCTAATGTCAAATTATGTATATGATATAATGGAAAGGCAAATACTTTGAAATTTTGTGAAGTCTTTTCATGGTTTTGTTTACATATAGATTTGATTTGTTTTTCAAAAGAGTAGATAATATTTTAAATTTACTAAAACACTTGAAATGATTTTTGATTTATCATGTTCTCTATAGTAAGCTTTTGACATTTTCACCGTTAAGATTATATTGTATATTGAGTTTTCACATGAAGCCGAGTGTCTTTTTGTCCTATAATTTCCTTTTCACCATCAATATACCTTGAACCTTCCAAAACTCCTTTGTTTGAAATGGGATTCTTAGGATCTCAAGAACAATACACTTATCGATTCAAGACCCATTACTTCATTTGGTGATGATCATAAAGGAAAAATTCTCTTCCGGATTATGAAGTTCCGATTAAAAGATGCTTGAGGCGGATATGATCGTCCAATATCAAACACAACCGGAACAAAATTTAAACATAGCAGAAACAATTGTTGGGTTGTTGCTCAAAAGACCAGAGTTTTTGCTGTTCACGTAAGATGCTGTTCATGGCTGGGAGGGAAATTGGTGAAACGACAAAGGTGAGTTGTGTAATACGGGTATAGGTAGTAAGTGATCATAGAGGGATCTCATAATGTTCTTCATCGGACAAAAATGGATAAAGACAAGAACAAAGGTTAGGTTCCTACACATTTCTTTCTCTCACAACATACTAACTTGTCTTGGTTTTGTTGGCTTGATATGGCATGCATAAACCATAGGCTGTGAATGCTATTTTATTAGGTTAAGGACCGGAATTGAATGGTTCTCTTATCTATCGAAAAGGTTATTTAATAGTATTTGTTTGTTTTTTTTTTTTTTTACACGGGAAAAGAAAACAAAGAGACTAGCTCTGATAATCTAAACCCCTACGAAGGGATCTAGGGTATAGGTTGCCTCGCATATCACGGTGTAAAGCATCCAAAAGGCTCCAGGGAGGCTCCCAGAGGAAATGTAGACCCGGCGCTGCAACCGAAGCTATCGATGCCATAAGATCCGCACAACGGTTCCCTTCTCAAGGCGTATGGTCCATTTGAACTTCCCAATCACGACGAAGCAAATCTTGAATTCCTGTCACCAAAAGAGAATGCTCAGTCAGATCATGATACAAAGGGGAAAGAAAATTTAGTACCTCGAGGGAGTCGACTTCCAGAAGCACACGTCGATACCCCCAATCCCAAGCCAGCAGCAACTCTGAGTACACCCCGTGGAGTTCGGCCAGGAACGGTGAGCTGACTCCAATCCACTGTAAGAAGCCACTGCACCAGTGTCCCTGACAGTTTCTAATAAGTCCTCCAGTAGAAGCAAGATTAGACCCCAAATGCACGGCTCCATCCGTATTTAACTTAACCCAACCTTCGGAAGGAGGAGTCCACCCAACTAACGATCCCAAAGGCAGTCCCTGCGACGGAAAGATCTGATTTTCCATTGCACTGGCTCTAATGATCCAATTCGTGTAAGCCATAATGATACTAGGCCCGTTGGAAGGCCAAAGAAACCCTGGCTCAAAAATGCTACTATTCCTCCATTTCCATAGAAACCAACAGCCAACCCCAAAAATAGTAGCCCACGCAGCCTGTTGGAAAGGCACCTGATGATGAAGGTTAAAGTAAAGCCAGTGGCCTTCCTCCTGACGAAAAAAATTCTCACCAACCATGGGCACAGAAAACTGTTGCCAGAAGGATTTGACCCGAGAACAATCCCTTAACACATGAAGGATCGTCTCTTCCTGCCCACAGAAATGACATCCTGCCGCCATGGTCAAATGTCTGGCCACACGTTCGTGATTGGTTAACAACTTCTGTTTAGCCACCAGCCAGAGAAAGGAACGGATACGTTGCGGTCCCGCCCACCGCCATATGTTCTCCCAGTGACTATGGAAAGCATCAGTAGGGAGATTCTCGAGCAAATCGTAAGCAGACGCAACTGTAAATCGCCCAGTCGACATTGGACCCCAGCTCAACCGATCCTCCTCACCAGCATGAATAGTAACGGATGCAATAGTCATGCAAACGGAAGCAGGGAGATAAGTTTGGAAAACACGCCAATTCCATTGACCATTACCCTCCTACAAATCATGAATAGTAGCGTATAAAAGACTCTCAGGGATGTCAGTCAGAGTCACCAAATAAAGAGGGCCCCAATCAGCTAACCAGTGGTCCAGCCAGAAAAGGATGCGACGCCCATTACCAACGTGCCAGGTAATACCCTAACGAAGGAAATCCCACACGGCCGCAATTCCACGCCAAGTACTCGAAGCTCCAGATCTTGCTAAGGTCTGAGGAATAGACGTCATATCCACCCTATATTTGGCCCGCAGAGTCTGAACCCAAAGGGCCTGGGGTTTGGAAAGTAAATCCCATCCGATCCTCATAAGGAGAGCATCATTCATCGAACGAATACGTTTAAGCCCAAGACCCCCTGCTTTCTTGGGTTTGCAAATGTCCTCCCAACTCACCAGATGGATTTTCCGGTGACCCTCCTGCGTCCCCCATATGAAATTCCTCATAACTTGTTCGAGGTCGTTACACAGTTGACGAGGGAGACGCACCGTTTGCATGGTGAAGAGGGGAAGAGAAGCAATGACAGATTGAGTGAGGGTAACCCGACCGGCCAAAGAGAGCATCTTAGATTTCCACCCAGTTAGCTTCTGTTGCGCGGTATCCAAAATATATTGGTAGGTGTTACGATTGATTCGCCCTTGTAGTAACGGGACTCCCAAATATCGCCCAAGATTGTTAGTTTGCGTAACCTGAAGAGCCTGACTCAGATGACGAGCCGTCTGGGTCGGAACATTCTGAGAGAAAAAGACCCTGGTTTTAGTGAAATTCATGCATTTCCCAGAAGCCTGACAAAAAGTGTCTAAGATCTGAGAGATAATTTGCGTCTGAGCTGTAGTGGCTTCACCAAAAAGAACCAAGTCATCGGCAAAAAACAGATGAGAAATAGGAGGGCCCGAAGGACCCAAACGGATAGGATTCCATTGACCCTGAGTAACGGCCCGGGATATGAGATGCCCCAATCGTTCCATACAAAGCACAAAAAGATAGGGAGAAAGGGGATCCCCCTGTCGAATGTCTCGAGAAGGAGTAAACGGGTCAAACAGAGTACCTTGCCAAGCCACCTGGAAAGAGACCGTCGTCACGCACTTCACAATGACCCTGAGAAGTGAGAAGGTTCGACGGAAGCCCAATTTCCGTTAAGGTAGTCTGGATGAAATCCCAACTAATCTTATCATAGGCTTTCTCAAGATCCACCTTCAGCGCAAGATAACCCTTTTGACCGGTTTTCTTCCGCATAGAATGGATCACTTCCTGAGCAATGATGATGTTGTCCGTGATCTGCCGGCTTGGAATAAAACTACATTGGGTTTCATTGACAAGATAGGCCACATGAGGTTTTAACCGATTGACAATAATTTTAGCAATCACTTTATACAGCACAGTACAAAGACTGATGGGATGAAATTGAGTGACGCTAATAGGAGTAGGGATTTTAGGAATTAATACCAAGATTGTTGGAACCCCTCCTCGGTGAGTCACGGGCTCGACGTCCTGCATGACATCTGGACGCGCAGCCCACGAGGGAGGGATTCCTCACCACAAAAGAAACCTCAAATCGAACTTAATTTAACGTCATCCGAACAAAACTTGATAAATTTATCCTAATTATCCTCCAATAAAATTGATCTGCTTAGGGCCCATAATTAAATCCGATTCCTAAGCTAATACGAAATTCCATGTCCCTAGGTCAAATAAAAACAGAAAACGTCTCAATCGGATCTTTAAAGATCACAAAAAAAAGAACGAAATTACGTACAAAACCGTCACATATCGTCCATAAAGTCCAACTAAAACCCGACACTCTCATTTTACCAAAAAGGGATAGAAAATTTTACGAGTTAACTAATGCTTCGAAAATCGAGCAAATCGGAGGTCAAATGGAGAAGAGACAAAGAAAATAAGAAAAAGGGTGTTATATATTTTATTTAAAACCAACTTTGCACATTTATGACTTTGCACCCCGAAATCCGAATTTCGTAAATTTAGTGCCTATCGAAACATGAACGGAAACTCTATAACTTTCTAGAAGGATTTAAAAACAAATTCATCCATTAAGAAGGTCATAAGTTGTTTCAAAGT
>JAOTBA010000003.1:3508756-3528332 GCA_025629845.1 Erythroxylum squamatum | reverse complement strand
TTTTATTATTATTATTAATTTTATTATACAATATTAATTATCTTATTATTATTTATAATAACAACAACAACAACATTATTGATATTAATACAGAAACCCAAGTTCCAAACCAAACATCATTTTTATACCCATTCCTATTTCCATTCTCATTCCCATTCCCTTCTACTATTATACCCATACCCATTCTCAAACCCGTGCTAAAACCAAACGCCCCCTTAATCAATCTGAGTTCTCTCCCCTCCCATGATTGGCGGTAATAAATAATTATTTAATAGATAGTTTGTTTATTTTTTATCAATAAGGAATATACAATTATATCCTTTAAATACGCACATGATCACATATTAATAATATGATTAGTTTAAATTATTAAATTTTGTCAAAAAAAAAAGTTTAAATTATTAAAAATTAGTTTAATTTAAAATTTTATTATTAATAAATTACGTAAATTTTCTTTTAAAAATTATCTCATTTTTAGATGAATTATTTATCAAAATTAGATGATTTAATTATTTAATTAATGTCAACGACCCCTAGATTACGTTTCTTAAAACAAAAAAAGGACATAAATCAGCACGTTAAATATTTTGTTTTAGTTATCTTACATAAATTTATAAATCAAATTTAATAGAATATGATAAAGAACGTTAGGAGAATGATACAATATTTGACTTACTTTAATCAATGTTGTCTTCTAGAATTTTGTCCCCCGTGCACGTTACATTGACAAGCTAACGAATTAGGTGACCAATGAGATTTGTCAGCACCATGAAACCTTCTGTTTTCTTTAAACTTAAATCATTTTGACTTGGATAGAACAGCCACAAACGTTGACACTCAACAGTAGATATCTGCTTTTTTTATTTGAAATCTTTTTAAATTTACTAAATAAAAATATAGCGTGTTTTTCTTCTTACGGCTTCTTTCTGAGTTTTTTTTTTGAAAAGCTTGATTCTTTAAGTAATGTAGTTTTGGTTATATAAAAACAATAAATATGCTCTATATTTGCTTATTCACGAGGATTATGTATATTAGAAGATCATAAATTCTGCAGGCCTTGATAGTTGATGCATGTCGAGAAAAAAGGGCTTTCGGCTAGCATACCTGAAATTTGCAGTCAATCTTTGTTTATCATTGAACTCTTATGTATCAATCACTTTGACTAATATATAGGCTCAAAATTCGTGATATAGTTCCGATAAGACTTATTGGTAAAATATTTCACGAATCAAAGAGTTACAATAAAAAGAGACTTTCTTGATTCACTAGTGTAAACAACGCCACGTACATTAGTAATGTACTCCCTGTGTGCCCTCCCAGCAAATGTAGCCCGAGATTTTTACTCTTAACTCATAAGTTGTTATATGTTTACTCATATATTATGAATATGCAAGAATTGGCTTAAAGAAGTGAATGTGCCATGCTCTAGGCTGGACAAGCAGACAATCTGGCAGATTTAAGGCCTTAAATAATATCAACTTGTTTCAGCCATCCTTCACTCTCATGTCATGGAAATCAGCAGGGGTGACATAAGCCACGTGTCTGCGCGGAATCTTTTTCTAGTGAGGACAAATGATTTCTGAACGAGTATGTGCCTAAGAAGCATGGAGCCGTGTTGGCGTATCGGATACGTGTTTGTGTCAGACGCGTACGTGTCTGTGTTGAATACGTGTCTGATACGAACACCCACAAAAAATACATATATATGCTCCATATTTTTGTAAATGGACTTATAAAGTATAAAATATGTATAAATTATCAAGATGTTGGAAATTTTGAAACACATCAATCAATATTTATCATATTATAAATTCTAAATTTTTTTCTTAATTCTAAATTTTATAGTATATATATATATATATATATGCCATGTCCGTGTCCGTGTCCACCAAATTTTAAAAATTAGTTTGTCCCCGTATCCGTGTCATATCC
Organism: Erythroxylum squamatum; assembly: GCA_025629845.1. Classification (NCBI taxonomy): domain Eukaryota; kingdom Viridiplantae; phylum Streptophyta; class Magnoliopsida; order Malpighiales; family Erythroxylaceae; genus Erythroxylum; species Erythroxylum squamatum. The sequence continues at coordinate 3,526,400 of JAOTBA010000003.1, read as the reverse complement.
ATTTCCGTACTTCTCAGGTACGTGCATAGCTTGAATGACATTTATTGCTTAACAAACAAGCAAGTCTGATGAGCTCCATTGAAGAGTATCAAGTGATAAAAACCACCCTGCCATCCTCCATTAACTGCTTCACTTTTACATTTGCACAAACTTGGTCTGAATTGACGTGGATGAATAACACAGATTCTAACTAGCTACTAACAGTCTAGCAGGGTTCCAAAGCTGAAGAACAGATTGTCGGCAACTTTTTTTTTCCATACTAATTTACTGTACAGTTTACACGATATAGTAAAGTCTTCAAAGTACGGTACTCCATTGGTCCCCACGAAAGTCAATGTTTCGCTGGAGATTGGAGATACCGCCGACCACAATAGAGGAGTATCTTCTACGCACGTCTGTCGGGCACTTCCGTGTAAATAAGTGAAACTTCAGGGGCACCTTTTCAGAAGGTTCGGGAATAAAAGATGATGACAGCGTAATGATATCTCGTAATATTTCTTTTCTCTCTTATAAGATGTCTCTCAGTTGGCTAGAAAGGAAGAGGATCTCAGAGAACAGCTAAAACTCCAGAGAGTTTTTTTTTTGGAGAGTTTAAGGTAAGCAAGGGCTGAATTCTGCTAGATTAATCTCTTCTGTAATGAACAAGTTTTTCTCTGACGTGGGTTTTGCATAAACTATGTGTTTCTGGTTTTTGTTGGTTGGTCTGGGGTATGATTTGTACTATGTTTGATGCTTGCCTGCTAGCATTTTTAGGAATTAATCAGTTTTAGAACATGGGTAAGTGTTAAGTTTTCATTGAAGTGTCATTTCTTGCCTTGCTTAAGTTGTTAAAGAGGAAAGTCCAAGTCTTTAGCTGTTTTCATTTTGTCCCGTTAATGTTTGCTTATCACATAACTACGGGCTCATGCCTTTTTCTTTTTAAATCTCAATGAAAGTATGGAGTTTTACTTCCTTTTTTCCAAAATCTACATCATGTATTGGCTTATTTATGGTAACTATTGTTCTCGATTACTAATGTTGTCCTTCATTGATGGATATATTTTGTTTGTTTTGGATAGAACTTAGAAGTTAGATTTGAGACTTATTTCATGAACTCTTGTGGGTATTAAGTTTAACGATTAGTCCCTTCGTTTATCTCTCTGCTTTCACCTCTTTCTCTCATTTTTTTTTCCTTCTGATTTTGCCTTTCCGTGGCCTGAATGCTTTTTTTCTTGATGAAGAGGTTAATGAGCATAAGGTTTTGGTATTATAAATTTTAGGACTTCTTAGAGTTTCTCTTAGGATTAATGGAATAGATTCTGATTCTCAGAAATGGTGTTTGGACGGTTGATGATAGAGGTTGACTTTCTATCTACTTGTCAGCAACAGAGGATTACTTGCTCTTAGACGCTGGAAGCTGCGTCAGAGTTGGAGATCTAACCCGCTGACCATATTATCTTTTATCTTAAAGACTTTTCAGCTTTTTATTTCCAATTTGTGTTCTTCTAAAGTAGAACATGTCAAACTTTGTTTTGTTACAAGTTTTTAAGTCAATTTTTGCTTTCATTATCTTCTCAATTACAATTCCTCTTCACAGTTGTCTCTTTCTGCAGGCAGATATGCCTACATCTGGTTCTAGTGTTTTGCAATTTTCAGGGTCTTTTCAATGACAGATTGTCTTAGTTGAATGTCAAAATGAAAATTGTTTTTTCTGAAAAAAAAAATCTTGGTCTGGCATCAGAATCTCTCTTCTGAAGTTCTGTGCTTGGTGACACAATACGACTCTAGGTTAATTCATTGCCTTGGTTGCCTCACCAACTAGCTAATTAGACGCAAGCCCCTTCTTGGACGGATTCCTCCTTTTGCTCCTCAGCCTATGGTAACCATCACCACTGCTCATCGACTTCTTTTTGAATCTAACCAAAGATGGGATGAGTGTATATGCATTACTGGCTCCTGCGTATTCGTTGCTGACAATCAAGTTTCTTCATGAAATAGTATGGGGGCGAGTTTATGCCTTCTCAGATATTTCAGTTCCCTGCTTCTTGTGCTTGCCTTTTGATGATGACCAAGTGCCTTAGCTGCAGAAACATATTTACCATTACAGTTTAGCTCGGTCAGTTGCTTAACGTTGATAATATGATTGTGTTTTTGGTGACTGCCTGCTCCTTGTGTGTACCTTTGTTGATGTGTGTACCTTTGTTGATGACTAAATGCCTTAGCTACTGAAACATATTTACTGTTACTGTTTAGGTAGCCCAAATTTTTGCGTATGGAATCTTGATCTTTATGGTCTGCTTACCGCTCTCTTTTCTTTTATTCCTGCCTAATCAGGTTCCTTCAACTATAGCATTCTCTTTTCTCAGTAGTGTTTATTTATTTTCAACAGATGTATTGTTTTTGTAATTGCATTTTCTTTCTGGCAGGTATATTGATAAAGGACTGACAGGTCGACTACAAAAATTCATAGCAGTGCAGAGAATTGTGTTTGGAACTCGTCAGTACCTTATGGCCTAATGATGGCTGCGGATTAGCATTCAGTTACCTTTTTGGAAAGTCGCTGAAAAAGATCAGATAGAACTGCTCCATTATTTGCTACATCAATCAGTTGGAATTAGATGCAAACTTCCCAGAAACATCACACTTCATCCAGTATCCAAGGGTTTTACCATCAAACTGGACAACAAATTGATCCATATGGTTTATCTCATTTCCAACTCGTGAACAGCAATGTATTCTCAGATTCTGGCAGTCAAGGAACTAGTATATCTTTTGAGACCTTCAAGGAGGAATACTTTACCCTTGAATCATCTACAGCAACCAATGGTTTTGTTGTATATGATTCTCCTGCTGCCAGCATCTCTTCCAACAGAAGTCCTTTTTCACCTCAGGTTCCACATTCTTGCCCCTCAGATCACCACCGTTCCCCTGACAACGTATATGGATCCGCAGTAAGTCGTTCATCTTCTGCTGATGACAACAGTGTACTGAAGCAGAAAATGAGGGAATTAGAAGTCTTCTTGATGGAGCCTCAGTCTGATGTGACAAACAGCTATGACTTCTGCTTCCTGAATGGGATCCATCATGCAAATCCAGTGGCATGTTCAGATTGGAACAAAATGGTGGAAATGATCCCTAGGTTAAATCTCAAAGATGTGCTTATTGCCTGTGCTCAAGCAGTATCAGACAAAGATATACAGAGAGCTGCAAGTTTAATGCACGTGTTGGATCGAATGGTTTCAGTCGCCGGAGATCCAATACAACGAGTGGGTGCTTACATGTTGGAAGGGCTTAGAGCTAGGCTAGAATTGTCAGGTAGTGTAATTTACAAAGCTTTGAATTGTGAAGCACCAGTGGGCTCAGATCTGATGACTTACATGGGTATATTATATCAGATCTGCCCTTATTGGAGGTTTGCATATTTGTCAGCTAATGCTGCAATTCTAGAAACTGTGACACATGAACCTGTAATCCACATCATCGACTTCCAGATTGCACAAGGAAGCCAGTGGATTCCACTAATTCAAACACTTGCAAATCGGCAGGGTGGGTCACCGGTGATTCGCATAACTGGTGTAGACGATTCCCAATCCTTTCATGCTCGTGGTGGAGGATTGCATGTTGTAGGCCAAGGACTTTCGGATGTTGCTCGGCAATACAATGTGCCATTTGAGTTCCATGATACAGCAATGACATGCTGTGAGGTCCGGCGAGAAGACCTTAGAATCCTGCCTGGTGAAGCTGTGGTAGTTAACTTTCCATATGTATTGCACCACATGCCTGATGAGAGTGTGAACACCACGAATCATAGAGACCAGCTGTTGAGACTAGTCAAGAGCTTGAATCCAAGTATTGTGACACTTACCGAGCAAGAGTCCAACACCAATACCAAGCCATTTTATCCGAGATTCATCGAGACGTTGGATTATTATACGGCTATGTTTGAATCAATTGATGTTGCTCGTGCTAGGGATGACAAGCAGCGGATTAATGCAGAGCAGCACTGTGTGGCCAGGGACATTGTGAACATGATTGCTTGTGAGAATGATGAGAGAGTTGAACGACATGAACTTCTGGGAAAGTGGAGGCTAAGATTTTCAATGGCTGGTTTTACACAATGTCCATTGAGTTCCTCAGCTAGTGTTGCTATTAGGGACTTGCTGAAGGAATATGACAAGAACTACGGACTTGAAGAGAGGGATGGAGCTCTTTATCTTTGGTGGAAGAACAGGCCCATGGCAACCTCTTCTGCATGGAGATGAAGACCACACTCTTGATATTTTTCTTCCTGACACCTGTAAATTTTGTCTTGCCAGGTTTACTGCTTTACATAGATCAGACACGGTAGTAATGTTTTGTGCTCTTATAGGATTGAGATTCTAGTTTAAGACAACTACTTGACAGTTTCAAAATTCATTGTACACACCCACCACGAAATGAATCAGAAGTCAGTTTTTTTTTTTGTTTACTTCAACATATGATGTTCATGTTAAGATCATCCCTCCCCTCCTTATATTCAAATATATTTTACGGCTTATAGGTATGCAATCTCATTCAAGGCATTTCCTCCCTTTGGACCAACTTGCATAGGATCTGATCAGTAGTCAAGGCTCGAATTAACAAGTTGGGATCGGGATCGGGGTCGGGATCGAGCTTTAAAAAAAAATTCAAGTTTACTCAAAATTTAAGTTCAAATACCCGACTTAAAATTTAATTTTGAGATAAAATTTAACTAATTTGTATAATAATTATTAAATATTATCAATAAATAACATTAATTAATTCTTTGGGTCTTTGTCAAGTAAATGTTAAAAATATGAATTAGATATTAAATAACTTTAACTAAAAAAACTGATGGCAAAGAAGTAATAAGAATCAAGATTATGGTCTATTTTGCTTAATAATTTCCCTTTTTCATTTGCTTTTTTTATTCTGTAAAATTATTTTTTCCATCTTGTACTTGGATTTTAATTTTTTAATTCTCAAATCTTAAAGGACATGTCGTTTAGTGACGTCTAGTGCCGAAACGTCATATTTGATATTCCCCAAGAACTTGAGAGCTCCAAGGCTGAATGTGCAAAAAGCGAGTGATAAGGCCAAATAAATGCGCGTCAATTTCCGTGATATCGGCGAATTTTTTTCTACAAAACTTCCAAAGAAGGGCCGTCACCAACTGACCCCTCAGACCCATCGCCGAGCTCCGATCAGATCGGATTATAAAGGCCCCTGTTTCACTTTTGTATTGCTCTTTCGTTCTCTTGTTACAGATTACTACCCTCAACATAAAAGGTGAGTCTTTATCGTCTTTCTCATTCTCAACATGCTTTCTTTGACCAATCCCATTTCCCATTTGATCTTTTAAATTTTGGGTTGTTTTTTGTTTTGTGAGTTCCGATTATGTTTCAATAAGGGTCAGTTGATTTGCTGGGATTTATGGAGTAATGGTAGATTCTTCTATTTACGGGTTCTTTTTGTTTATGCATGCTAATGTGCGTGTCTCTGAAGATACGGTTTGGAGATTGGTCTCAGGAGAACCTTGTGTGTATCCTGTGGTATATATTTTTGCCATTACTATCCTGCATGGTCGTTTATACATACCTACTTTCATGATTTGTGTCGAGCTTGATTTGAAATTTAAGGATCTGTGGTCACTTTTATGTGAATGGTTTTGAAGCTTTAGTCTTTGTGTTTTTTGTTCCTTCTTAGATGTTTATTTTCATGAGAGTTGGTATTTGATTGCAGAAGAATTAGTCGAAATACAATCAAGATTGTGAATTTGTTTATTGACTAGAAGAGGACTGGACAAACATGGAGGAGCAGTCAGAAAAGGCATTGATGAGGAATTTGCATAAGGAGCAAGAAAGGGAAAGACGGCGCCTGCGGGACAGACAAAGAAGACAATCTATGAGTGTTGAAGAGAGGGAGAAACATCTTGCTAGAAGGCGTAGGAATTATCAGCTCCGGAGGCAACAAGCTGAAGTTGCTTATTTGGACCTTCAACCCAATCAAAGTATTGCAAGTAAGGATGAAATTTTTATGCCCACAACTGACGAGTGTTGTGAGATGATTTCTAGCCCCAGTGTTACTATTCAATGCAATGGCCTTGCCCAAGTTTCTACAGATCAAAGGCAACAAATGCTAAGTGCAGATCTAAAAAATTCTGTTGGTAAGACTTGTAGTTAATTTCACTGCTTCCAACATGAAAATTATAAACTATATTCTAATGAAAACGATGGCGTACCCATCATCTTTTTTTTTTTGGTTTTTTTTGTAGCCCTAGAAATTCCAGCTCATAAGTTCTCTCAATTGCCTATGAGACCGTTACTAAATCATATAAAACATCTTGCACGATCACTTCATGACCCAGTGGATGTTGTTACAAATCACACAATTGCTGCAGAATTGATTTTGCAAGGAAATGCAGCTTCCAATTGTAAGTTCAAATAATGTTGCTTTCATGTTGATGATTGTCCTTTATATGGATGGTATGGATTTTAATAGGTGTAGTATATTTCGCTGTAGTTTGTTTTGTTAAAATTTTACTCATCTAAGATGCTGTTCAGGTATTCCACCCAAGAAATTACGGTTGAATCATGTCAAACACATTGCTCGGGCTCTAAATTCTGAGGTGGTGAAGACCGAAGATGCAGGTGATGAAAGTAAAACGGAAGGTACAATTCAATCAAGCATCCAAGGAGTAGATGTCTTTACTTTTGGTTTGTCTTATGTGTGGTTCTTTTAATCCAGTGGTGAAGAATATGCTTGAAGAACCAAAAACATTTTCTGCCAACATTGATGTAAGTGAAGATAAATGATTTCACGTTCTTGCTGATGACTGCTAGTATGTATACTCTTTTGATTAATATCTGCAAGGGAGTACAAGTTGGAGAGTAATTAATTTGCAGTTAATTATTTTAAACAGGCTTCTTTCCATGGTTATTGAAGAAAAGAATGATGCTGGCAAGCCACATACAAGGAATGAAATTCACCTAACTCCTTTTCATTGTTTCTCAATGAAGTATATGTAAGTCATGATCATGCTATTTTTGTGCATCAATGTCACTAACTTGAACAGTAATACAAACTTGCTTTTCATGTGAATAGTAGGCCACTTATGGAAAGGCTGTTAAGAGGGTCGTGCAGTGACAGTTAGTTTCTGCAGTCGCTCAAACATGAGCAGTTTTGCTCTATGCCTCAATGTATACATGTTAGGTGTACCTTCTGCTGACCATAATTCATATCAATCAAATTACTTCAATGAAAACGGCCCAAGTCTGTGTTTTGTACCTACTGATGAATCTTTAGATGGAAGTGTATGTGGTGAAGCTCACTCACCATGAATTTGGTAGTGTCTATGCGAATGTATGATGAATAATTATGGCCTTAATTTCAGTTGAGCATGGTTCACGGTCACTTGACCAGCCTAGCACCTGCATCCTTTATGCAAACTGTGTACATGATCAAAGCTGTCGAAAATGTTTTACCAAGCTGTAGACTATTGATATATTTCTGCTTGTACGAAATCCTTGTCCTGTCTTTGTATATTTAGAAGGTGATGTCTTATAGCTTTCCTATTGTAAAACTGGCAGAGTCCTACTAGGCAGGTAAACTTACATCACAGGCATAAAATTGAGATTGCTCTACAGTTCTCTTGTATTCAAGTCCTTAGCGGTGTTAAAAAGGTTCGGTTGATAAATGCACACGTGCACTTCAAATCTTTATTAAAAGCTAATTTTCATCCTATATGTTCCATGGAATTTCATTGCAGAGCAAAGAAAATGTGAGCAATGCTTCTGCAGAAAGAAGAACATGGATGTTGGATCGGATGAAGTTGGATGAATTTTCTAAAGCATGAGGGTGGAAATGCTACAGAAGCTTAATTTCATCATCAGGAACTGGTGTGTCATTTCTTTTCCCTTTGAGCTGGTGGGTTGTTTGCACAAAGGGTTATTGGCATGAGTTTCTCAAATCCACCAGTTTGAGATGCATATTGATACTCTGATCTTTTGAGTAGAGATTCAATTTTTGTTATTGGCAAATAATTATGATGTTTATTGAATGTTAATACCTAATAGCTTGTGATTCCTTCAATCTTTTTCTTAGCTAGCTCCTACATATTTGTTAACAATGCTACTTTTTGTCCAGGTAATTACATGTAAAAACATGAATCCAGTGTGATATTCTTGTAATCACTCCCACAGACTCTGGACACCAATTTGGTATTAGGAAGAAAAGGGTGTGCTCTAAATGAACTATAAGCCACTAATAAAGTCTAAATATGAGTTGAGGAGAAACAAAGTACGAGGAAAGACTGTACAAGCCATCAGTGGACCTCCAATATTTTGACCGATCATAAATTCTAAATTTCAGATTTATTCGTGAAAAATTAATTGAAAAGGACACCCTGTTGCTCAAGAATCTGCATTGGCCAAAGTTGCAAACTTTTCCTGCATGAAGAAAGTGACTTCTATAATAATTTTGGTTTCCTAATGTTTAATTGAAGTCTTCAATTCTGGTTAATTGGTTCATTAAATCCAAGTATTAGAAGTTTTAAATAAGATAATGACTTGGATAGATCTCCATCAGTTGCATTTACGTATGATATTTTGTTTAAAATTTGATCATTTTTGTTTAAATTTCAAACTCTTTCTAAATTGAGTCGATATTAGGTCGCATCGAGCCTGACTTCGAAGAAAAAAAGTTAAAGGCTTTGTCACATCAAATTTTCTATTCTAATTACTCTGTTTTAACTCAGTTCTATTAAATATCATTTATATATTTATGTGAGGTTTACGTAAATATGTAGATGAGATTTAATGGAACATGATAGGAACATTATAACCAGAACAGGAGATCTAACCCTAATCACCGGATGAAATTGAAAAATCCTAATCCCTTAAGCACTGAATTGGGGTGATATTTTTCTATAAAAAGTCACTGCCGATATCTTTATTTGAAATTAATTGAGATAAATTTTGATTAATTTATGCAACAATTTGTTAGATATTATCTACTAAAAAAATTCATGGCAAAGGAGTAATAAGAATCAAGATTATGGTCTATTTTGCTTAATAATTTCCTTTTTCTCTTTCTTTATTTCTGAATCATGTACTCACAACAATATATTCGCATTTTCTCTTACTTGGTTTTCAATATTTAATTCTCAAATCTTAAAACGACATGTCGTTTCGTGACGTCTAAGTGCGAAAACGTCATATTCCCCTTTGTGCTCCAAGGCTGACTGCGCAAAAAGCGAGTGATAGGCCTAATAGATGGCGTCTAGTTCTCTGAGTTTGGCAAAAAAAATTTCTACAAAGCGGCCCAAGGAGAGTCGTCACCAACTGACCCCTCCGACCCATCACCCGGCTCTGCTCAAATCGGATTACAAAGGCTCCTGTTTCACGTTTGTATTGCTCTTTCGTTCTCTTTTTACAGATTACTACCCTCAACATAAAAGGTGAGTATTTCTCTTCTTTCTCATTCTCAACATGCTTTCTTTGACCAATCCCATTTCCCATTTGATCTTTTACATTTAGGGTTGTTTTTTGTTTTGTGAGTTATGATTATGTTTCGATAAGGGTCAGTTGATTTGCTGGCATTTATGGTGTTGGTGTATATTCTTCTATTTACGGGTTCTTTTTGTTTATGCATGCTAATGTGCGTGTCTCTGAAGATACGATTTGGAGACTCGTCTCCGCAGAACCTTCTGTGTATCCTGTGGTATATATTGTTGCCATTACTATCCTGCTTGACGGTTTATTCATACCTATTTTCATGATTTGTGTCGAGCTTGATTTGAAATTTAAGGTTGTGTGCTCATAATGCGAATGGTTTTGAAGCTTTAGTCTTTGTGTTTTTTGTTCCTTCTTAGACGTTTAATTTCATGAGAGTTGGTATTTGCTTGCAGAAGAATTAGGTGAAATACAATCGAGATTGTGAATTTGTTTAGTGACTAGAAGAGGACTGAACAAACATGGAGGAGCAGTCAGAAAAGGCATTGATTAGGAATTTGCAAAAGGATAGCCAGTTGTGAAAATGAATATAGTTTGCTCCTCCATTTTTGTCCAATCAGAAAAGGCATAGATGAGGAATTAACTAAAATAAGAATAAAAATAATATTAATTCATTCAAGTTTTGAACTGTCAAATTCTAATATTCTAATGATCTCGATGTAAGATATTTTTTTCTTGAAAGTAGGATCTTTTGTGCCCTTTATTATTATTGAATTATTATTTTATATTATATATTTTTAATATAGTTTATTATTTTAACAAGTGGATTTACATCTCTCCCTCTCTTGACTGTTTAGTGTGTTTCTTGTTTTCTGTATTAAGGGTATAACAGTGATATCATGCTACAGATTTTAGAAATTGTTGTTTAATTTCCAGGACTCTCGCAGTCGCCGTCTTTAATACACTTTGCAATTTCTTCTTAGCTGCATGATATCCTCCCCTCACGGTGGGATACGGCGGAGGCGCCCGTAAGCACAAGTCCGGAGCAGACTATATTCATTTTGGCAACTGGGTATCTTAGTGGCTACCATATCTCTTCCATTAAGGTACGTGACAGTGAATTGCTTCTTCGATTTATCCTTAGTTGACGCTACTCAGGTTACTTCTTACAGTGTCCTAAATGTTAAAAACACCAAAACTTGCTGTCCATGTGAGCAAAACCCTGAAGTCTCTGCCTAAACCCCACTGTTTAACGCTTGTCCCATCTGGGTTTTATAGATATTATAGTGATTTGAAAGATGATGAATCTGAATGTGAGAACGAATGGGAAAGGTTGCTCAAACCATTTGACCTCAAAGAGCTTCGAAGGTCATTATATAAAATCACCCCGTTTCAGCTTTGTAAGCTGCTTCAGTTGCCTCTTGATGTGTCCACATCATTGGAGTTGTTCCAATGGGCTGGTGCTCAGAGAGGGTATTGCCACTCATTTGAGGTGTATTTTGCCTTGATAGATAAGCTTGGAATGTCTAAAGAGTTCAAGGTTATTGATAGTTTGTTGTTGAAGATGAAAGAGGAAGGGATCGTTTTTAGAGAGTCCCTCTTCATTGTGATTATGAAGTATTATGGGAGAGCTGGCTTGCCAGGACAAGCTACTAGATTGTTACTGGAGATGAAAGATGTTTTTTTTTGTGAACCAAGTTTTAGATCTTATAATGTTGTATTGGATATACTGGTTGCTACTAATTGTCCTAGCGAGGCATCCAACATCTTCTATTATATGTTAAGGAAGGGTGTTTCACCAACGGTCTACACATTTGGTGTGGTGATGAAAGCGCTTTGTATGGTTAATGAAGTGGATAATGCATGCTCGCTTCTCAGAGACATGACAAAACATGGGTGTGTACCAAATTCAATTGTTTACCAAACTTTGATAAGTGCTCTTGCAAAAAGAAACAGAGTAGATGAGGCATCAAAACTTCTGGAGGAAATGTTGGTGATGAGATGCACGCCTGACATCGATACCTTTAATGATGTTGTATATGGCCTCTGCAGGCTCAAAAGGATTCATGAGGGAGCAAAATTAGTGGATCGGTTACTTCTTCGGGAATTCACCCCTAATGATATGACGTATGGGGTTCTTCTGCATGGATTATGTAGAACGGGACGAGTTGATGAAGCACAGGCATTGTTTGACAAAGTCCCGGGTCCAAATGCTGTGCACTTCAATATCTTGATTAATGGGTATATAATGAGTGGAAGATTGAATGAAGCCAAAGCTATTCTACACAATAGCATGTTAAAAAGTGGCTGCAGACCAGATGTTTACACATTTAGCACCCTAATTCATGGGTATTGCAAGAATGGGCTTCTTGGCTCAGCTCTTGAATTGGCTAATGAGATGGCTGATAAGGGTTGCGCGCCCAATGAATTCACATACACAATTTTAATTGATGGATTCTGCAAGAAAGGAAAACTAGAGGAAGTTGACCATCTTTTAGCACAGATGTCAGCTGGAGGAATTGCTCTAAATACGGTGGGATATAATGTCTTAATTTCTGCCTTATGCAAGGATTTGAATGTGCAAAAAGCAATGGAGATGCTTGGTGAAATGTCAAGAAAAGGATGCAAACCTGACATATTTACATTTAATACCTTGATTTTTGGTCTGTCCAAGGTTGATAGGATGGAGGAGGCCTTGGGATTGTACCAGGATATGCTGTTAGAGGGTGTGGTTGCCAATACAGTTACTTATAATACGTTAATACAAGCTTTCTTGAGGAGGGATGATATCCAAAAAGCACTTGAGCTTGTAAATAAGATGTTATTTAGGGGATGCCTTCTTGATGAAATCACATACAATGGCTTAATGAAGACACTCTGCAAAGCTGGGGCTGTTGAAAAAGCGTGGGGTTTATTTGAAGAAATGATGATGAAAGGGGTAACTCCTAGTAGTATTTCATTCAATATATTGATTGATGGTCTATGTAGAGATGATAGAGTAAATGATGCTTTAGAATTTCTAAGGGATATGATTAATCGAGGATTTGCACCAGATATAGTCACATATAACACTCTCATTAATGGCTTATGCAAGATGGACCGCATTCAAGAGGCTATAAATCTCTTTTCAAAATTGCAGACTGAAGGAATACAGCCTGATGCTATTACCTATAACACTTTACTTTGCTGGCAGTGCCGAAAGGGAATGCTGGATGATGCCTGTTCATTCTTCTATAGAGGTGTTAGTAATGACTTCATACCCAACGCAGTTACTTGGTTTGTTTTGGTCAGAAATTTTGTTAAGCCACAGGGAAAGGAAAATCAAATCTTATTGTCCACCCAAATTTAAGTGACTGAAATGAGGCTGCTGCTTTTGGGAGATACTAACTCCTATCACTAACAGTGTATTCAAATCCCATCTCCTATGAAAGGAAAATTGCTATAGTTTACCATCAATGTTCGCTGGCTTAAGATTTGGACTGTGAATTATTGAAGACATTTGGAACTTTGGCTTCAGGGGATCACTTGGAGGGAGAAACATCGTGCTAGAAGGTGTAGGAATTATCAGCTCTGGAGGCAACAAGCTGAAGTTACTCGTTTGGACCTTCAACCCAATCAAGGTATTGCAATTAAGGATGAAATTCTTATGCCCACAACTTACGAGTGTTGTGAGATGATTTCTAGCCCCAATGTTACTATTCAATGCAGTGGCCTTGCCCAAGTTTCTACTGATCAAAGGCAACAAATGCTAAGTGCAGATCTAAAAATTCTGTTGGTAAGACTTGTAAATGAAAATTATAAACTATATTTTAAATGAAAACGATGACGTACCCATCATCCTTTTTTTGGTAGCCCCAGAAGTTCCAGCTCATAAGTTCTCTCAATTGCCTATGGGACTGTTGCTAAATCATATAAAGCATCTTGCACGATCACTTCATGACCCAGTGGATGTTGTTGAAATCACACAACTGCTGCAGAGTTGATTTTGCAAGGAAATACAGCTTCCAATTGTAAGTTCAAATAATGTTGCTTTCGTGTTGCTGATTGTCCTTTCTATGGATGGTATGGATTTTAATAGGTGTAGTATATTTCATTGTAGTTTGTTTTGTTAAAAGTTTACTCATCCAAGATGCTGTTCAGGTATTCCACCCAAGACATTATGGTTGAATCATGTCAAATACATTGCTCGGGCTCTAAATTCTGATATAGTAAAGACTGAAGATGCAGGTGATGAAAGTAAAACGGAAGGTACAATTCAATCAAGCATCCAAGGAGTAGATGTCTTTACCTTTGGTTTGTCTTATGTGTGGTTCTTTTAATCCAGTGGTGAAGAATATGCTTGAAGAACCAAAAACATTTTCTGCCAACATTAATGGAAGTGAAGACAAATGATTTCACCTTCTTGGTGATGACTGCTAGTATGTATACTCTTTTGATTAATATCTGCAAGGGAGTACCAGTTGGAGAGTGATGAATTTGCAGTGAATTATTTTAAACAGGCTCCTTTCCATGGTTATTGAAGAGAAGAAAAGTACGATGCTGGCAAGCCACATACAAGGAATGAAATTCACCTAACTCCTTTTCGTTGTTTCTCAATTAAGTGTATGTAAGTAATGATCATGCTATTTTTGTGCATCAGTGTCACTAACTTGAACAGTGATACAACTTGGATTTCATGTGAATAGTAGGCCACTTCTTAAGAGGGTCGAGCAGTGGCAGTTAGTTTCTGTAGTCGCTCAAACACGAGCAGTTTTGCCCTATGCCTCAATGTATACATGTTAGGTAGATAACGAACTCTGCTTTAACTTCTTTGACAGTAATTCCTATCAATCAAATTACTTCAATGAAAAGAGCCTAACTATGTGTTTTAATCATGTACCTACCGATAAATCTTTGGATGGAATTGTATGTCGTGAAGCTGTCTCACCATGAATTTGGTACAGTCTATGCGAATGTATGATTAATAATTATGGCCTTAATTTCAGTTGAACATGGTTCACGGTCACCTGGCCAGCCCCGCACCTGCCTCCTTTTTGCGAACTGTGTAAATGATCAAAAGTTGTCGAATATGTTTTACCTCTGAGGATATGATATTTTCTGTGTTGCTGTAGACTATGGTATATTTCTGCTTGTGCAAAATCCTTTTCCCGTCTTTGTATATTTAGAAGGTGATGGCTTATATTTTTCCCATTGCAACACTGGCAGAGTCCTACTAGGCAGGTAAAATTACATCACAAGCATAAAATTGAGATTGCTCTACAGTTCTCTCGTATGCAAGTCTTTAGTGGTGTTGAGAAAGACTCGGTTGATAAATGTCCACATGTACTTCAAATTTATTAAAAGCTGATTTTGATCCTATATGTTCCATGGAATTTCATTACAGAGCAAAGAAAAGGCAAACAACGCTTCTGCAAAAAGAACAACATGAATGTTGGATCGGAGGAAGTTTGATGGATTTTCTGAAGCATGAGGGTGGAAATGCTACATGAGGTCAACTTCATCGTCATGAATTGGTGTGTCATTTCTTTCCCTTTGAGCTGGTGGGCTGTTTGCACAAAGTGTTATTGGCATCAGTTTCTTAAATCCACCAGTTTGAGATGCATATTGATACTCTGATCTTTTGAGTATGAGATTTAATTTTTGTTTTTGGCAAATAATCCTAGCATGTCACTTTTAACTCAGTATCTTTATTGAATGTTAATACCTAGTAGCTTGTGATTCCTTCAATCTTTTTCTTAGCTAGCTCCCACATATTTGTTAAGAATGCTACTTTGTTCAGTAATGACACGTAAAAGCATGAATCCAGTGTGATATTCTTGTAATCACTTCCATAAACTCTGGACACCAACTTGGTATTGGGAAAAAAAGGGTGTGCTATAAATGAACTATAAGCCACTGATAAAGTCTAAATATGAATTGAGGACAAACAAAAGACTTGGAAGCAAATTATAATATGAGGAAATACTGTCCAGGCCATCACTGGACAATCAATATTTTGACCAATCATAAATTCTAAATTTCAGATTTATGCGTGAAAAACTAATTAAATAGGACACCCTCTTGCTCAAGAATCTGCGTTGGCCCAAGATGCAAACTTTTCATGCAAGCAGAAAATGACTTCTACAATAATTTTGGTTTCCTAATGTTTATTTAAATAAGATAATCACTTGTAAAGACCTGTATTACAATTTGTCTGAAATTTGATTTTAATGTCAAACTTTTCCCAGAACCATTCGAGTTTGAATTGGCCATGCCAATCTCGTCATTGAAGCAAAAAAAGATCAAGGCTTAGTGATATGTAGGTAAATGGAGATAACTGGATTCTATAGAAACATCGGCCCACTAGAATTATGCTCTCTGTCTTTCAACACTAAGCATCAATCACAAAATGAATTGAAAAACCCTAATCCCTTAGGCAGTGAATTGGCGGCGGTAATTTTCTATAAAATGTCACCGTTCAACAACCTTCTGTCTTACTCTGCTTACTCTACTACCGAAAAGTTGTGTTAATCTCTATAGCTCTAGGGTTATAGTGGAACATATATTGGTTTTTGGGGGTTTGGATTTATGGTTTGCTTTTGGTAATTGGTCTCGTCTTTATGGTTCATGAGTTAGGGTTTTGATTTTTGCTGATCTTCAATTGTTTGATTTGAAACAACTATGACGGGGATTTTGCGAAAAATTCCATCCTTTCAATAGTGGCAAGCTCATATGCATCCATGTTTGCAATCTGGATTTAGGGTTTTGCATCCATGTTTGCAAAACCCTAAGAAAACGTCAGAAATGGATGCCATAGGGCGTCGAGGCCTTCTTACTCCGGCGAGAGCTCCTCCGTCCACGGTGGGTGGTCTCATATTCCATCGCCTTGTGTAGCAGCGTTGCCGCGATTACAATCTGGGACTGGCCATGAGACATACATTTCATGATTAATATTTTGATGGAGTTGTTCTATCTTCGTTTCTCTTTTATATGTTTTGACGCGGTTTCATAATGAAATCGTTTACTTTGATTCGGGGCAAACCATTATTTTGGTGTTTGTAAATCCCTAGTGAAGCGTCGTAAATCATTGCACGTTGACGTTGAAGGTACTCGCTGGATTCCCGCGAGCTCCTCCGTCTAGGGGTGGTCTCATATTCCATCGCCTTTGGGAGCGGCGTTGCTGCTATAACCTATTGGGACTGGCCATGAGACGTACATTTATGTAGTGAATGTGTATAGTCTTCAATGATTTTGTGCCAATGACTATTTTCAGATCAAAATACCATCTTTCGGGACTGCATGGCTTGTTTATAAGCCTTGCTGTTATTCTGCAATTCTGAGGCCCTATGCTCTGAGATCAAAATACCATCTTTTGTTCTTTGTTGCAGGTTTTGTATCTTACAGAGAAATAACTGCAAAGCCTAGGGTTGATATGGATGCCTCCAAGAAGTTTGATGGTGGATCACATTTGGCTTGTCAATACAAAACGCCTGAAATTTTCTTAAACATCCTAGGAAGATCTTGTAATATTGTCATGGTTACAGCATCTCAGTTCTCAAATTTTGTTCCAAGGAATTGCTCGTTTTGAAGCACAAATGATGATCTTTTATGATGTTTTTCTTGTTGTATATTTCACGTCATTTTGTCAAATTGGTAGCAAAACATTAGACAACTTTTTATGGTTTTTGAACGGAATTTCTGCAGAACACTGTGGATGATGACAAGTCTTCTAGGAAGAGATTCCTTTTCACGTCCATAGTTCTCTAGTTTATACAATTAGAACAAACTAAACTTTGATTAAAGCACTAAAGATGTCAAGGCACCATATATATGGTCGAAGAATCTCAGAACTTGGTAAAAATTCTCCAATCTGTATCATGTAAATGAAAGATTGACTGGTAAGATTATGATACAAAGACGAAAGAACAAACTAATCTGGAAACGTCAAGTTGGAATAAGGTCGATGGTATATTGGGGACTCAAATCCAATACCGTGTTAAATCTATCTGCGAAGAATGAACAGGCATCATCCAGCATTCCCTTTCGGCACTGCCAGCAGAGTGTTATAGGTATTAGCATCAGGCTGTATTCCTTCATTCTGCAGTTTTAAAAAGAGATTTATAACCTTTTGAGTACGGTCCATCTCGCATAAGCCACCAAATTTTGTTCCAAGGAATTGCTCGTTTTGAAGCACAAATGATGATCTTTTATGATGTTTTTCTTGTTGTATATTT
>JAOTBA010000003.1:3498052-3508656 GCA_025629845.1 Erythroxylum squamatum | reverse complement strand
ATTTATTATTAAGATTTTTGAAAGCATGGTTGATGTAAACAGTAAACTAGTAAAGTATACAGTACAACTATATAATATACCAATATGGACTATTTTGCAATTTTTAAAAATTTTAGGGACTATTTCATAAATTTAAAAAATATCCTGAAACGATACCCGGTACTGATCGATACCGGTACAATTCCGTTCCAGAACCCAATCAGGTACTGAGCCCGATACGGTATTGATAACATTGTTTATAAGTCCTACGTGAGCATATATCTTGGGTGTTTGATATGTGTAGCTCCAATATTAACACATTTTTAAATATGTTAACAAAAATTTGATAAAAATTGTTATTAAAGCAATAGGATACTCTTTATTGAACGCTCTACAATAAATAATGCTCTTATTAGTTTGTATTCATGTCTATAATTGGTACTAAATTTACTATTTGGTTATTTGGTGATTAGTTTATATTCATATATTTTATTAAAGAAATGAGACTCTCACTAGTACTATAATTATTTTCTAATAGTCTTAAAACAAAATGTATTGGCTGCAAAAATAAATCAAACACCTAATGCTTTTATGATTTTTGTTATTACTTATTGATAAACTAAGTTGGACCTTCTACTTTGTTGCCCTCTTGTCTTCAATCTTATGTCATCCTTTATAATGAATCCTAAAAATGAACACTTTTATATTCATCTTAACAGATTTGTATTGTTATCAAATCCTTTATAATGAACCTTGAAAATAAACGCTTTTATTATTCCAAACGCTTTAGCTGTGGGTGAAGTTTAGGACAATTTCCTACTTGCCTTTTAATTTCCTCTTGCATGTAAACACTTAACTCCTACTTTACTACACTTTGATCACACATAAAAAATGAAGTAAAAAGGAAGTGAATATTAAATGTATAATAGACTCACCATTAATTACTTTGAGATTTTCTTGAAGCTGATCTTTTCGCCTTATTTTGAACCTCCTTATGTTTTGAGTTTTTATTTGTGCATTTGTAGTGGAAGCTGTATTTTGACAAGTTTGAGTTGACTTGAAAACCTAAATTTGACTTTGACCCATTTATAGAACATCGTAAACATAAAGTATAATGGTTTTTTTAATGTTATCAAATAGGATTTAACAACAAATAATCAACAAAAAGGTAATTAAGTACAAACTATAAAATAAGTGCTTTCATTATACAAATTATAAAATAAGTGCTTTCATTAACTTCACCAAATGTTACGCTATATCTTTAAGCTAATTGTATAAATTTAAATATTTATGATGCAAAAAATTTTGAAGACAAGAAAATAAAAGTGAATATTCACTGAGCACCCTTTTCTCCCTTCTTTAAATAGATGTTGCAGGTATTTGACACTATAGATCTTGATTGTCTAGATAATCATCTTAGACTGTTGTCAATATTAGATGTAGGTACTTGATTTTTAAGTGACCTTCTCCATTTTTGTTGCTTTATACATGCACATTTTGTAACGAAAAATTGGACATTTAAAAACATTTAAAATGAATACAATTAAAAATAGATATAAAATTATCTTACAATTTTAGGTTGTCTCGAAGGTTGATCTTTATTTTTATATCCTCTTATATTGTGACCAACTTTATACAATCCTAACATCTAATAACTACTCCTAACTTTCTCAATTTGTTTGAATTCTATAGTTCTTCATCTATATCCATTCTTTTAGCATTTTTTTTTGGGTCTTACAGGCATCTTTTTATCAAAGGAGGTAAGATAGGCTATAGGTTTTTAGTCTTTGACCAAAATTTTAGATCACTAATAGGTTATATTTCATACTGATAACTTTTTTCAAATAACATACACGCTTGTAGTATCAACTCACGTAAGCATCAATATCCTCCCTCTGATATGATATAAAAGGTACTACATATTTATATAGGATTCCTGTCAAATCCTAAATTCTATATTGGCACTTGCTTATAAATCAACAAGAAACTTGTCGGCAAATTATATGACTTTAAACTTTAAAATTACTTTAGTCTTGGTGATACTATGCCTTGCTTCCTATTAGTAGCCTCTATCCTCTTCCTCACCCTTAAACATATATTGTCAGTGGATTTAAATATTAAATTCTTTTTTTGACGAATATTATTCTTTAAAGCAACTCACACATCCTTTAACATATTAATAAATCATTTGTACTTGCCACGTAAATGAATCCATTAAATATCTATTATATGTTTTGTGAAAAATTTCCCACTTTGGTTTTGTGCTCATAAATCCTCTCATGAAAGTTTTAAGATTCCTCACCTTGAAGTTATCATATGCTTTCTTTAATATCCTTCACTTACTCTGCTATCTCATTAAATTACTCATCTATTGTGCAATTCACCACTTATCAAAACAAACTCCTACATGTATAGCCTTTATGTAGTTTAGACCAATTTGTATGGATTTAAAGATAGGAAAAGTGGAAATAAGATTTGATGAAGGATACTTTGGTTGGAGATGATGGTGTGATCGTAGGAATAAGACTTAAAGTGAGATATGGCAACATTTTAGACCTCGTTACGGCGGTGTTGCACTGGTAGTATGGTAATAACACAAAGGTGGTACAATGAATGATACTTAAAGTAAGGTTATGAGAGGAAGCAATGCTTTTCAGGGATTCAAGAGTCTTGAGATATTTTAATTATTTTTAAAATTTTAAAAACTATATGTGACGTGTAAGATTTAATTTATATATATCGAACATGTGACAAATAAGTTACGTCAACTCTATTATTGGGAGTCTAGCAACATGTTATTTTTATGAAAAATTAAAAGTTAGAATATTTTAACACCATTTTTTAAAGATTAAACTAATATTATAAAAATTGTATAAAATTTAAAATTTTATAATAATTTTTTTGATATGTGTCTTTCAATGAATACAAATTAAATCCTTATTTTAACATTGAAGTTATTAATCAAATTAGTATAGAGTATATAAGAGTCGATTCCACGAGGAAAGATTGATTTACCAAATTAGATTATTTATTGATAAGTACATTATAATATTTTCAACTAAAAAGATTATAATAATTGAATATCAACTTTTGAATAACAAAAATCATCATAAGTACATGAGATGCAAACAAATGATCTTTTTAATTTTAAATTCAAATTTATAAAACAACAACTTGAACTTAAAGAGTGGATATCCTAACAATTCTACTTTATGTGAAAGAAATTCTATCTTAAAGGAAGAAACATGATCAATTCATTAGCACATAATGTCCTCTTAAACAAAATTATTAATATCAATAATAAAACTTAAGAAAATAAGCTTGCAACACATTCTTGAGAACTACACCAAAAATATTTAATAACTAGAAATTATTGTCTTTAACAGAAAAAATCATGATCATCCAAAATATATATACCATTGCAATTTTTAATGGTGAAATCATATTGTACTAATCTAAAATTTTCAACTTAGAAAACTTATATTTACACTTCATCAAATTACTCACTTTCTTCCTAATATCTTCCCACATCCCTTTATGCACGATTCAATGGCTTCCGCAATTTTAAAAAATTCAAGAAAGGTAAAGTAAATAACTTTTATATGTTTGAATTTTCTGGAAGAAAATAATCTTTCAGCTACTTTCAATCAATTTTAAAAGTTCACTTTTAGCTAGTATCTCCTACCAAACTTGAGTGTAAATGGTCACTTAAAAATAGATCAAAGATAATAAAAGGTTCAAACATATTTGAATTCAAGAAAAATAAAAAAGTCACAAATTTAGAGACATATCATACACATTTCAACTTAATTTTCTCACTAACTATTTCTATCATTCATGTAAACATGAAATGATGTTCAAATTTGGATAATTGCATGTTTAATTTATCATTTCATCAGGCAATACTCATTGATTCAATTATGATTTAAGTAACAATCTAACATTTGGAGTAACCAAACTCACCCTAGAACATTCACATATAAACTTAACAATTTTCAATTCCAACTTAAATTTACAACAGTTATAAAGTTAAATAAATAATTCGATATCTAATTAGCTTCCTAAACTTAGACCAAATTAATTAAATATTTCACTGCCAAGAGTTAAGCATACGACATTTCAATTCTCGAACAAAGTATGAATAATCCTTCATAAATTTCAGTTGGACAACCCCTATTTTTATCTTGTAATACTTTTAAAGTGATCATGAATTGACATTCGAACACCTAAATCACTTAATGCACATAACTTAACACAATTCAACTAATAAAATAGCCCTTTCTATAAACCAATGAACTTTTAAAAGAAAAATTCTAGATATGTTATAATGGACATTAATTATGTTTTGATCAACATTCTTGAATGTCACATCAGATGCATGCCTTATTTGTGTAAAATTCATTAAATTATGTTATTTTTCAAATTTTAAACAAACAAAATGCAACATATCTAGAGGAAAGTATAGACCTAAACAGATTGGATAAAATCTCCAAGCATGAAATCAAAGTCAAACTTAATAATTCATTCTTTGAGTTCTTCATTTTCAAACATTATGTTCCTTTTTAAACCTTATTTAAAGTAATAAAAGTTATTGACAGCTAGGGATGGCAATAAGCTGAGCTGGGCACATGCCCGCCCTAGCTCGACCCTGTTTGATCCACTAGTTGAATGGCCCATGGCCCGACTTGGCCCATCTACCCTTTTTTAAAAAAATTGGCAAAACGACATCGTTTTGCAATTTTCCTTCAAGCTAAGTAGTCTTAGCCCATGGCCCGGCCAACTAGGGCCAAAATCAAGCTGGTCCGGGTCAGGCTAAGACTGCCATCCCTATTGACAACAACTCTAAGTTTTCAAGTTTCACTTTAATCAACTAAAAGAAATGAAGAAATGAACAACCAATTGATTGTTAAGCATGTAAATCCAAATCACAACACAAGGATAATAGTACTAATTTGACTACAATAAGTATAAAACTTGTAATTTAGCTTCAAAAAAGATTTATTTCAACTAACTTAGGTTGTCCATATTCGTACAAACTATCTTTACATAGAATAATAACCTTATCATAAACTTGAAATATAGAAAAATCTGAAACTAAAATAACTATAATTATGGAAACCTATGAATTAGGCTAAGAAAATTCACATATAAAGGGTTGGGGTAAGACTCTATCACTCAGTTTTAGAACATGAGCCACTTTTTGAGCTGGTCTTTCCTTCCATACCTATACTTGTAGATAAAGTAGGCATATCAATTGCTATTCAAACTACTCTTTTAGCTGATAATTATCCATATAATTGAGTCCTTGGTTTTCAAAATAGTGTATAAAGAAGTGCTTCAAATTATTGCTATTTGACTCGGACTTGCTCTAAAAGTAAAAAATTTGAGGAATTTCTAATTGTTTGTTGACATGAATAAAAAAGTCAAGGAAAACCTCTAAAATTATTCCAATATTTGACCTTAGATAAAATAGTTCTGAATCGAAAAGGAAAAGCCATTATAAAGAAGCATAGGTCTTCACCTTCTTCGTTTACTCACCATTCTCAATGCACTTTATAAAAGTGTAAAAATAGGTCTACAATAGCTGAGATATTAGAGGGCATAAATTCCAATCTAACTACAAAAGCAAAAGTAGAAAATGAAACTCTTCTTCTCTTAATATGGGGATCCTTTTTTCTCATGCTTATCACATACAAGTCGGATAAAAGCCAAAACGGAGATAGAAAATTTTCCATTTTTGGATTTTGAAACCAAAAGCCTTTAGTCTAACTTCATTTTTTTTCACTTGGTTTTCTAATTCGAGACCCAAAACAAAAAAAAGTCTGACTATATTATGTAATGTGAAAGTATGCAGGACATCTGAACATGTATCCCACAAAGGTGGCATGCCCCCACTAGGATAAACACCAAAATAAAACACTTCTCCTATTTCCTAACATATTTTTGGAAGCCCCAAATTGGAATTTCATTTTGACTTGCTCTCACCATTGTGGCTCTATGTCTCTATTTTATTTAGAGACAAGAATCATCGCATTCGGAGATTCCATCACATAGTTATGGCTGAAAGACTCGAACAGGGTTTTGACCTCAATCATATTACACCTGTCTTGGGGCGATTAGCATAACTATCATTAGGGATATCAGATTAAGATCATCTTAGGACATATTGATAGAAGACTTCGAGATCTACAACTTTCATGAGGACCTCAAAGACAGATTCTATCATCTGAAGAGTCAAAAATGGAGCAGACGATAGCAAGAAGCAGACAAAGAAAAAAGCAGACGAATGCAAGAAGCAGACGAATCGAGAAGCAGACGAATGCAAGAAGCAGACGAATGCAAGAAGCAGATGAATCAAGAAGTAGATGAATCAAGAAGTAGAAGAATGCAAGAAGCAGATGAATCGAGAAGCAGACGAATGCAAGAAGCAAACGAATGGAGAAGCAGACGAATCGAGAAGTAGATGAATGCGAAAAGGCAAACGAATGCAACTCTTAAGACGAATGGAGTCAACTTAAGATGAAGAAAAGTCAACTTAAGACGATGCAACTCTTAAGACAAATGGAGTCAACTTAAGATGAAGCAAAGTCAACTTAAGACGATGCAACTCTTAAGATGAATGGAGTCAGCTTAAGACGAAGCAAAGTCAACTTAAGACGATGCAACTCTTAAGACTAATGGAGTCAACTTAAGACGAAGCAAAGTCAACTTCAAACGATGCAACTCTTAAGATGAAGCATTCCTATAGACGATATGACGTCATTACAGATGAAGTGATGTCATCACAAACGATACGTCCTTATAGACTATACATACTTACAGATGATAAATTCCTACAGACGATATGATGTCATCACAGACGAAGTGATGTCATCACAGATAATACGTCCTTACAGATGATACATCCTTATAGACGGTACATTCCTACAGACGATATGACGTCATCATAGATGAAGTGACATCATCATAGAGGATACATCCTTACAAGCGATACATCCTTACAGGCGACACATTCCTACAGACGATATGACATCATCACAGACGAAGTGACGTCATATCAACCAATACCACTTGATATTCCTAAACATCTCCCCTTCTAAGGACCATAACTTTGAACTCCGATGTTCAAAATTTACCAACTATAGAACGTTGGAAAGCTAGAAGAAAGGTCTACAACTCTCTAGAAGGCACATTTGCCTAAATTAGCCTAATTAATCCAGGTCTATCCCTGACATCCAAACATGGAATTTTTTCTTGTGCAAACTTAAAAATGCAATGAATAAATTTGAGAGGAAGTCATGAACAAAAATGCAATCTTATGCCATTTGTATCAAAAGATAAGAGTTTTACAAAGCTTTAGTGGGCATTTCAAGCCGCAAATACATTAACATCTGAAAGTCCCAAAATACAAAAGATACATAAATCTTGAGTTGCTTAAAATGCAAATAAAGTCTTGCTTTACAAGATTTGCTTCAAATACAAAATATTTTAAAGGTGGAGTGATGCCTTGGCTATTGCCTACTCGATCTCTTGCTCATCACCTGCTTATAGGGAGGAAAATGGGGGTGAGCTTAAAACTCGTGGGTAACAAGTTTATAATTGGTAACAAGCATAACCATTTGTAAAGTCATTTTCAATGCCGAAAATTTACATTTATGCAAATTGTGTATGCATCATTCTTATCATCTTATCATGAACATGTAGCATATCAAAATGGTTTGGGTAGATCCATAAATATGATGCACTACACATTTCCACATAGTGGTCCTATGTAGTCGTAAACTTGAGGGAGTCTATGAAGGAGCTCCGTGCCACTAGTGGGCAGGCGGGAGAAGCCTATAACTTGGTCAATGTGCACGTGACATTCTTGAGGGACTACCACAAACTCACATAACATATATTTCATAAACTGAAAATAGTTTGTCCAAATGGCATGTTCTTAGAAACTTGTTTTTCATGAACATGAGATAATTCGAAAACTATTTCCAAAAACATGATTTCATAAACATGTATCTTTTCAAAAGAATCTTTGAGAAAGTCCTTCACAATTCATCCATACAATTCATATATCAAACATATAACACAATCTTGCAACATTTAAAAGCAATAAATACATATGCATGAGGTAGTTGAAAGATCATTTCTTGAAAGCACCTTTAATGGCTCATCACTCAATTACAAAAGTGAAACCCACCTTGAATTTCCTTGTTTATAACTTTCTCAAATGTGCCTTTCCTCTTGCTCCTCTTTTTTTCTTGATTTCCTTTTCATAGACAAAAATCCCGAGTTCAAATGGGTTTTCGATTGAAAATCCCTCAAAGTACAATCACTAAAATTGGTTCTAGAATACTTAAACCCATGCATTTTCAAAGCTCTTTGAACCAAAACCCTCCCAAAATCCAAAGCATTAAAAATGCTCTTACCTTAAATCTTCACCAAATGAAGAGATGTTTGGTTCAAAAGAAAGCTCTTGTTTTTCTCTACCTTTTTCCCTTCTTGCCCACCCTCAAAATCTCTCTAGAAGGTTTAGAAAAGATGAAACCCTAGCTTAACTCTCTTCTTTCCTCTCAACCATCGAAACCTCTCTTCTTTTTCTCTTTTCTCGTGCTTCTCTCTTCTCCCTTTTCTTCAATCACATTTTTGGCTTCTTAAATGCAAGCCAACAATTTCATCTTCCTATTTTGCCCCTCTTTCAAGGCCTTAAGGTTTCTAGACATATGTGACTTGCCAAATTTACCCTTACTCACTCTTACTACTTTAATACTTCAATTCCCTTAACTTATGTCATATTATCTTACCCATATTAACATGCTAATTACTCCCAAATAGTAATCCCTCAAAACCTCAACATTAATTTAAATCATGCCTAATAAATAAAAAAAATTCTGAGGCCAACATCAGACTTTTCTTAATAACATATATTTGATTCCTAATTTTGGTGCTAGAGGACCTCAATTATAGAAGTCCCCCCATCGTGATAGCTCAAAGAATTCAAAATTCATCTCATTCACTCTCTAATCGGATCTAACTTAAGCTCTTGAGTTTCTGCTATCAAGCTTGATTGCTTTTGAGTTTTCTTTTCACAACTCTAAATCTCTATCACTTTAACAAAAATCAAGGGAACCTAGAGAGACGAGTTCACACCAACCTTTTTTCTTTACCCTAATGGGGGCTTCACCACAACGGGACTACGAGACTTTAACAAAAATCAGTTATTATGCGACCCCTCCACGAATAACAAAAAAACTTGGATCTTTTCTGTGGCTACAAAAGATGGAAAAAGAAGCAGTCAAGTAAACGATTACTCTAAAATAGAACACGAAAATTGAGATTTGATTATTTCAACCTATAAAATTTTAGAACAAATAGAAAATTACAAAAACGAAAACATTTATTTTGAACAACAAAAAGTGCTTAATCAAGTCCAATTACAAGTTTTCCAACAAGCTTTACAAGGAGATTTAGGAGCTCCTTTGTCCCAAGTTCTGCTTAAATTGTGTGCCCTACGACTTTATTATATAATATCTGGTTCGATAGAATCCAGAATGAATAATTTCAGAAAAATTATTATATTATTATATAATAATAAATATATTTTTTTCTACATCTATTGTCAAATATAAACAAACAAAAGCATGTAGGGTTAGGAGATGTATTTAAGTTCATTATAAGTTCCCAAAATCCAAAACACAAATAAAGAAAACTAAAAAGTTGATGGACGGGTCAAACTTTCTTATAATTTTGAAGTTCCAAAAATAATTCAAATAAATTTTTTAAATATAAAATGAAATGGAATGTCATAAAAATCAATTATAAAAACAATTTAAAATTTTTATAAAAGCTCAACATTTTTGGAAAACAATGAATCGAGGGTTCGGAGGAGAATTGGCCATTCAGTCTTGTAAACTAATCAAAACCAAAATTGGAAAAAAGAGAGAAGAATGGAAAGGAATAACCAATCGATGAACCAAGGAGGTAGTACTGGAATCTCCTGGTCAGCCGAGGGCAGTGTTCAAAGGAGTTAGTCAGGCAGTGCTAGCTAGGATGATCTCTTTTATGAGTGCATTGAGGTTGATGCGGGGAGGATGTGAGGCTTATCTAGCCCACATTATTGATACTAGGATTGAGCAGAGGGTACAGGACATTCCAGTGGCTAGGGCGTTTCTGGATGTGTTTCCCGAAGAGTTACCTAGGTTACCACCAGATCGGGAAACAAAGTTCACAATTGATTTAGTTCTAGGTGTTGCTCCTATATCTATTCCTCCGTATAGGATGGCACCTGTGAAACTAAAGGAGTTAAAGACTCAGCTGCAGGAGTTGCTGGAAAAGGGCTTTATAAGGCCTAGTGTTTCACCATGGGGAGCTCCAGTGCTCTTTGTGAAGAAGAAGGATGGGACTTTGAGGTTGTACATCGATTATAGGCAACTGAATCGGGTGACAGTAAAGAATAAGTATCCGTTGCCTAGAATTGATGATTTGCTTGATCAGTTGCAGGGAGCTCAGGTGTTTACTAAGCTGGATCTGAGGTCAGGGTACTATCAGTTGAAAATAGCTGAAGCTGATATACCTAAGAGTGCTTTCAGGAGCAGGTATGGGCACTTTGAGTTCTTAGTAATGCCGTTTGG
>JAOTBA010000003.1:3470753-3485505 GCA_025629845.1 Erythroxylum squamatum | reverse complement strand
TCTAGCTCCTCTAATTTTTCCGAAGTTGGTTTAGTGCTTTCTGACTGCCAGGAGTTTAAGACTCAATTCCAGCAGCTATCCTTCCTATGGACGCCTCGAACTGCTAATAGAGCCGCTCATTCTCTAGCAAGGGTATCTCTATTGTATGCAGATCGTTTTACTTGGCCTTCGCTGCCAAGTTTTCTTTCTTCTGTTATTGGTTCTGATGTTGCTTCGTCTAGGAGTAATTTAGAGGAGGTCTAGGTCCGGGTGTATGGGGTAAAGCCTATTGGCTTGGGTATTAGTTTTTGCCTCTTCTATATGCTTCTATGTTGTTTCGTGATGGTTTTAATTTCAAAAAAAAAAAAGAATAGTTGAATTTCAATTTTTTAATCCAAATTAATTAAATTTGATTTCAGTCTCAATTAAATCAAACTTTACCGAATCTTTTATATTATGTATAATCACCTAAAACAAATGTTTTGAATATCAAATCGAAAGTTAAATCACTAGAACAATGTTTAAGGTTTAACAAATTCGATCGATATTAGACCGTTATAAAATAGACTAAAGATTGAATAAAATTAAAAAATTTAAAATATGATAGACTGTCGTTATCTATCAAATAATTTGAAACTTAATTGACAAAAGAAATAGTTGAATGAAAATTAATTGATTTATTTTAGTTTATAAGAACCCATAAACTAATAAAAATTGACTAATAAATTAATAAATTGATCAGTTTTTAACAGAAAAATTAAAAAAATAAGTTGAATTTAAAAATTAAACGGCTCAAAACTTTTATAATTACATTATTTAATTTTTTGATTTAATTTATTTTTTAACATAATTGAACCGACTAAACCGGTTAAATTTTTTAATCATTACTTAGGACCGTAAAATAGGCTTTCTAAATTTAGACCATCGTGCACCGAGTTGTTTATCTTCTCGTATAATCCACAACACGTAAACTTCAAGCTTTTCTTACAGTTGCTCTTTTGATATGTGACCTTTTTCACTTAATTATTCCTTCGCAGGATACAGTTAAAATTGTATATAAATAGCTAAAATCCAACAGAAGTATGCCGTGGTCCAATCACCAATGGATGGAGATCGGAGATCCTTATCACACTCCTATCTATTCCTTTATGTGATGCTAAGAAGCCAAAAACCTCACCATCTTATCCTCTAGCCATTGTCACGCACTCCTCTTAATTTAATTCCTGGACCCTTTTTTTTTTATTAATCTTGATTATGAGATTATATAAAACAAATAGTTTTAATCATTAAATTATTTATTTTCAAAAACAATTTTATAAATCAAAATTTAACAGTGATATAAAAGAAGTAATATGTTTGATGTGAAATATTATTATGAAGATGAAACAATTCATAATACAAGTAAAATAATTCAATTATCATTTAATAATTATTTTTTAGAACTTTCTTATTCAATTTAGATTTGTATTTATTTTGTAGAGGTATATTGGGAAAACCATTAGATTTATATAATAATTTGTAAATTAAGTGATTCAAAATCAAATGACAAGTTCAATTTAAATCATATTAAGTCATATTTTAGTATATTAGTTAAACAGCCTCTCTACTAATTAAGAGTAAGGCTGCGTATTATTGGATCTCTCCAAATCTCGCATGTCATTGAGATTCATATTAGGTGTTGTTGTTGTTATTGTTGTGTTATATTTTATTATGTCTTTATTCTTAGTTAATCATCTCATTAAAAGTTGGGGTAAATTATAATTTTTTATCATAATTTGATGCTTTAATTTCTTAAATAAAAATTGTAAACAAGGTTGATGTAAACAGTAAACTAGTAAATTATAAAGTACAATTGTACAATATACCAATAGACTATTTTGCAAATTTTAAAAATTTTAGGGATTATTTTATAAATTTTAAAAATTACCCAAATGGTACCCGGTTTTGACCGATACCGATATAGTACCGTATCAGAACTCAATCTGGTATCAAGTCCGGTAAGATATTTGCAACTTTACTAAAATTGCTTTGTGATTTAAATTACTTATTTTTTATAATTTGGAGGACTTTTTTTCTGAGTAATAATTGTAATTCAATCAAAAAGAGGGAAAATGGTGTTTTATAACTTATCATAAATGAATAATAAAATAGGGATAAAGCAAGAAGAGAATCTTAAGGTGATAGAATTGTGATTTGCATGTGCATTATGCACCAAATGGATAGAGTTTTAGTGTGGTTGTGATATGAGTCTGTCTGTTGCCTTCCTTTGGATGAGTGGGAGGACAAGCAAAGCAAAGCAAACCTCTATGTCTTTCACACATTTCCTTTTTTTTTCTTCATTTTTTTAATATAATATATTATGTATGTTGTAAAGGTGTTATAGTCATAACAATGAAAGCCCCTTTTTTATAATCAGTAAGTATTTGGGTAAATCCACCTATAATGGACTTCTCAGTTTCACCTATAAACTTTATAACATCTTCACCATCACCTCCTTAGTTCTTAACTTTGTTCAAAAGTGTGATAATGTGTTAAGGATTCACATCTCTTCTTCATCCCTTACCTCCATTTGAAGCAATTACCATATCCAACAATAATGATTCAAAACTTTCTTCAGTCGTTTTCATTAGGAAATTATCAGCTGAACATTTTATTTATTACGTCATAAATAAATATTCAAAATTACATTGAACATTTTCACCCTTTCATGTGACTTTTTGTTTGGTGTTGGTTGAAAGTTTGTAAGCTCAACATCTTTTTCTTTTTTTCTGGGTTATCATTTGTGTCGTAATCATCTCGATGTGAAGATTCCTCATTATCTCCATATTTTCCGGGTCAGGAAAATCAAAATACCAAAAATTGAAAATGGGACATTTTTGATTTCTAGGACAAGAAGTGACTGACAATCTAAGGGATGAAGATGAACACTTTGAGAAACTGAGAAGTTGGAAGGGTAAGTGAGAAATGTGAGAATGAAAGCAAGTAAAAATAGAAAATAGAGGTCCTAAAATTTAATTATAAAAACTAAAATTGGGCCAATTTGAAAAATAGAAACTAAAAGGAAAACAAAAGATATATGAAAGTCGCCATCTTTCGTCTTCTCCTTTGAGACTTTCTTAGCTCATACACGAGCGTAGCCAAAAACCTCCTCATCTCTCCCACGATATGTACACATTGTACTATATAATATATAATATATGTATAATCCAGCCATTTTTTGTAGCAAACCCATTTTCTCCTCGTTCTCGTTCTCTCTCTCCCTCTTTCTCTCTCTACATAGTTATATATGTTGCATATATTTCTATGCTGTTTGTGTGCGACATAAAATCCATTGATTACTTATATAAAGCATATCCAATTGCTTCAGAAACAGTAATTATAAAAAAGAGAGAGAGAAAGAGCAAAAAAGAGGGCCTATCTTGGCCTCTCTTCTACATATGCCTCTTCTCAGATCTTAGCTTATATCAGTTTTCAATCTGGGTGTTCTTTCTCTGGTACAAGTTTAATCTAAGATGACATAAAAAATCTGGCTTTTTTTTGGATGTGTTGGTCAATATAACTTCTGGGTTTTGGAGCCTCAACTAACTTGTTTTAAAATTTGATTGCTTTTCTCTTTTGTTTCTTTAGGAGTCCTGGGTTGTCGTTGATCGGTGAGAGGTCGCATATGCCTTTGGATTGAATCAAAGAGTGCCCATTTCTGATATATAATTGTGTATATATCCAAAGCTTTTATTTTTTTTCCAACTTTAAAAGGTATTTCTCTTTCTCATGCTCTAATCTGCAATTCTGCATTATGGTATCTTATGTCTGATGGTGTCTGACAAAGTCGGATTATGTCTTCTGTTGTCTGAGTTATATCATGGTACTGACTGTTTCATTGTAATTGGTTTGATGGCATCCGATTATATGTTATCATTTAGATCCGGGGTTTGATTGGTTTAAAACAAGTTTCTGTCTTCAGAAGATCGTCGAAGCGTTTTTTATTCCTTTTGGATTCCTGTTTGATGAGATTTTGTTGATGGGATTCATATGCAGAATGGAAATGGAGCTTGGAAAGTTGTTCATCGGCGGTATTTCATGGGACACAAATGAAGACCGTCTTAAGGAGTATTTCCAGGCTTTTGGAGAAGTTAGGGAAGCTGTGATAATGAAGGATCGGGCTACAGGCCGAGCACGAGGTTTTGGCTTTGTTGTTTTTGCTGATCCTGGTGTTGCCGAGAGGGTTGTGATGGAAAAGCACCTCATAGATGGTAGAAATGTGAGTCGTTATGCTAAATTCTCAATAATACTAGTTTATATCAATGCTTTGATAACTGATTTTGATTCGTGAGCATGGATCAGTGAGCTTCATTCAACTTTTCATTCTTATTGGAGATCATCAAGGAATTAATATGCTCCATCATAATTACTATGTTTTATTTAATGGGAATGATCAGGGACGATTTATGCTTCTCTATTGGCTAGACAAAATGTAATAGGTCGGCTTATTTTCAATGTAATTGTAGGCATTTCATTGACTAGAGATCTAAATACAGGTGAAGTAAAATATGATTTGTTGCCAGAAACTGTATAGCATTGATTTCCATTTTACGAGACCAAATAAGCATTCTCCTTTTTAAGTTTTTATATCTTTCCAATTTCGGGCAAAGTTCAGAAGTTGGGATTGAACCATGTAATAAGTATTCATTGTTATATCAACAGAAGGATGTGATCATAGTAAATCAGAAGGAAGGGATAAGCTTTGCATGTGGGTATTGAATTGAAAGGCACACGAGGATATGCAATGGATTAATTACTTTCGTACAATTAATATTTGGTTTTTGTTTCTTTGGTTTGCTCATAGTCGAATTGGACTTCAAGAACTCCATAAGTCCAGATGCTTGGTTCTGTAGATAGTATAATGGTGCATGTTTTCACTATTATGCTTCCTTTTCTCAGGTTGAGGCAAAGAAGGCAGTTCCTAGAGATGATCAGAATGTTTTGAACCGAAACAGCAGCAGCATCTATGGATCACCTGGTCATGCACGCACAAAGAAGATATTTGTAGGAGGTTTAGCATCCACAGTCACAGAAGGTGATTTTAAGAAGTACTTTGATCAGTTTGGCACAATTACAGATGTTGTGGTAATGTATGACCACTACACGAAAAGGCCAAGAGGTTTTGGTTTTATTACTTATGATACGGAGGAAGCAGTAGATAAAGTGTTGCACAATGTTTTCCATGAACTAAATGGTAAAATGGTGGAGGTCAAGCGAGCTGTTCCCAAAGAACTATCACCTGGGCCAACTCGAGGCCAATTTGCTGGGTTTAATTATAGTCCTGGTAGAGTCGCCAGCCTTCTCAATGGTTACACTCAAGGATATAATTCAGGTACAGGGGGAGGATATGGAACTAGAATTGATGGTAGGTTTAGTCCTGTTACTGTTGGTCGGGGCAACTTTTCTCCATTCGGTGCTGGTTATGGCTTCGATTTTAATTTGGAGCAAGGTTTGGGTCCAAGTTTCGGAGAAAATTCAAACGTTTCTTTTAACCTTGGATATGGACGACTCAGCCCTTCATATAATGTAAATTCAAGCAGGTATGATAGTCCATTTGCTCATGGTCTAGGCAATGGGGGTAATAATTCTGTGTTAAGTTCAACTTCTCGAAGTTTGTGGGCTAATGGGAGCATTCATCAAGCATCAAACTCAATAAATTCTAATGCTCTTATGGGTTCTGGGAGTGGGGGTTCAGGGATGGGTTCCTATGGCAGCATTGGAACACTCTGGGGATCCTCTGCTAATTCTGGTCAAAGTGCTGGTGCCAACTATAACAGTGGCAGCCTTACTAATGGCAATGCGAATTTCAGCTTTGGTCTAGGAGTGGTTGGGTATGGAAGAAACAGTGGGACAAGTGTTGCATCAATGGCATCACTTGCAACTTTAAATGCTGGTGGTTATGACAGAGCTTACACAGAATTTGAAGACAATGGTTCATTCTATGGAGATCCCACTTGGAGATCTTCACCCGAGATAGATCGATCTGCCTCATTTGGCTTTGGGCTTGGAAATGCAGATGTTATGAAAAGAAACTCTACCGGTAATGTTGGTGGTTATAGTGTTGCCAATAGACAATCAGATAGTGGTAAGTAAATTCAGCTACGATTACCAACTCTTCAAATCTTTATACTTTTTTCCCTTTTCAAATTTTGTCTTTATTTTTGACACTCATATAAAGCTAAGTATGAAGAATTTGAGCTGATGAAGTTTCGTTCATAACGTGAAGGAAAATGATCTCTTGCACTTGAATGGCTAACAGTATCTTGTTCTATTTTTGAAGTCAAAATTTTAGTGATTCAGTTATTTGTCTTGGTCATTCATGATTCCATGCACATATTCAGCATCAACTAGCAGCCGTTTGCCAGCCGTCATTGGACACTTCCCGACTTCGCGCTGCGGGAAAGCTTTGCTAGTTACCATCTACTGAACAAAAGCCATTTAGTTGCCAGATTGCTTAGCAATGCCTTAAGACTTGATACATCCGATTGCTTACGCTTGTTAATTATCACAGTAACTTAAGAAAACAAGTTCATGACATTAACATGTGGAACTTAAGTATATGAGATGCTAAATCTGTGCTCTTTGCCTCATTATTTTGCTTTCAACCTGGAACATTTCGTTCTGATCATTTCTTTACCTTACAGGCTTGAGGTCTTTCTTTGTTTCAGGAATTGCTGCATAGGATGATAAGTGACTGTCAATAATGGTATCATAGTTGAAGCTTTCTGATGATGTGAATCCCATATAATTTCCTGATCAAGATGTTTTAGTTTGTACGAAGACGTGATTAGGCTAATCGACTTGCCTGTTTTCCTTTTTTTTTTTTTTGATGCATTTGTCATAGAGAGCAGTCACAAGGAATTCCATAAAAGGTTTGGGTTTGAGGTTTTTCTGTTATAGGTTTTCTTGGAATTTCATTTAAGATGTAAAATCAGATTTGTGGGTATACGCAGAGTTACTGTCTTATGTACCTTGGTGACACAATGTGATACAAAACAAACCTTAAAAATAGGTTTTTGTGTTTACATTTTTCATCTTCTTCCTGCAGTTTGATCTACCAAGCTTTCTGGTTCTTGTCAAAAGCATGTTAAAGCACTCTGATGAATTTGTGTAATGAATGGTAGATGTAATGAAATGGAAGAAAATATAAGCTAAAAGTTAGATGTTTATTTTTTATATTTTTATCGAAATTTAAACTTAACTTAAATATTATATAGTGATTTAATTTAAATATTTTATAGTATTCGTGTATCATTTTATTTAAACTTACATGGGAAGTAAGCATTTCACACCAAAAAATAAGTTTGTAATAGTAAATTATTTATTAATAATTAAAAAAAACTAAATTGATTCAATTGGATCAATTATAAAAATTTCGAATTGATTATCTTTTAGGTTAAGTTTATTTTAATAACTTCTCTTATTAAATAAATTAGATTCAATCGGTTCAGTTATAAAATTTTTAAACTCATTAATTTTTAGGTTTAGTTTATTTTAATAACTTCTCTTATTAAAAATTAATTGTTTTTATAAATTACATTGAATCAATTTAATTAAAAAAAATTTGAACTTATTATTTTTTAATTTAAGTTTATTTTAATATTAAAAATTAATTGTTTTTATAAATGATATTTAATCTATTCAATTATAAAATTTGTGAACTTATTATTTTTTAGGTGATTTATTTTAATAACTTCTCTTATTAAATAATAATTATTTTTATAAATTATATTTAATCAGTTTAATTATAAAATTTTTGAACTAATTAATTTTTTAGTTTAGTTTATTTTAATAATTTCTTTTATTAAATTTGATAGTTTTTATAAATTAGAATAAATTTTTTAATTTTTATTTATTAATCTATTTTAATTAAACTCTAATTTTTTGATAAATAACGACAATTTTTCTTTAATCTTATTTTTATTTTTTTATTCAATTTTTAAAACATTGATACTTATAATAAAAAGGTTTATTTTGACATTATTATTTAAATTCGGGTAGGATAAGGATGAAAGTATACTTTTATCTTTTAAATAATCTAACACCAGTTTCAATAACATTTTTAGGTAAGAAAAGGACCGAACACAATCTTAAACATCAATCTTCAACGAAACTCTTTCTCGACCAAACCAGTCTGTTCTGTTTGTTAAAAGCAACATCAAACAATGGAAGTGGAATGTTATACTCATTCCATCGTCTGATCTTCTCAACTGATGTCTTAAAAGTCTGATTTGACATGAATTGAATTCTTATCAGACAACCGCCATTGCGACAACATACTAGTTTTCTGGCAAATCTAAAGCTTAGCTGGTCGGCTTTCATGATCGATGTGATACCTACTCTACTTAAGGTGCAGTTCATTGCACAGCTGAGCTGTTTACATGTGCAGACACGTACGTTGTTTTTGTTCTGTCGAATATTAATTACTCTCTAATCACGATAATTAAGAGTTATTAGAGCATAATTTGACTCGTATCCACTAATCATTAAAGTCAAAGAAATGAAAGGAGGATGACTGTTCTGTAACTACTAAATTACATATATCAAGTTGGGTTAAAATCAAATGAAATCTCGTTTTACCTGATGTGTCATTCATTCCAATGCGTGAAGAAGTAATGGGGGAAAAGAAACTAAAACGTGCATGCAAGTCATGAACGTTTGGCGGTGCTCAAAGAATTAATACACGGAGCTTTCAAGGTCACTTTCATGGCAACATCTAAAAATGGGAATCATCATCACTTTCTATTTATTTATTTATTTGGTCTCCATTTCCTATACTGAAGAGGAATCATCCTCTGTTTTTCCCTAAATTGACCTTTCTAGGTACCATCTGATCTATGATTTGGACTGATTAGGAGACATGTAGGCAGGGGCCTAATTAAATAAATAGAATAAAATTAAGTGACAGTAACAGTTTGTTACGGGACTTAGAGCAACGGCTAAACTTACTTTTTTAAGTCACAAGTTCGAATCTTATAAATAGCTTTTTTGTGAATTATAAAGACAAGATTACGTATGCTTAATTATTAACACGATTAAATAAATCAAGGTTAAAAAAATAAAATTGAGAATACCATACTAAAATTAATATGAATTGTGATATTGGTATATTATTATTTTAAATAATTTTAAAATAATTTATCACATTTTATGCAATTCAAATTTCAATTCTTAATTATAGTTAAAAATAAAAATATTTAAAATCATTTTTAACATTAATGTTCTTTATTTGATAAATATTATTAGTTATAGATTAAACCCAAATTAGCTTGACCATCCAATGGTCCTTATATCCTACATCTCAGCAGAATTCTTACTATTTATGGACATTGAACATGATCAGCACTCAGAACGAAACACACACAATGCCCTTAATTCAGAAATCATTAGGCATGGACGAGGAGAGGCTTGTGGTTTAGAACAATGACAATGAGAGGTAGATATACTACAAGCTTTTTCCCTTTCCTCGTGGATGGTACAACAGACTTACAGTGAACGAACCTTAATTTTAAACATAGTGATTCTTTTCAACCCTTTCAGGTCATTTACACAATTCTCTA
This sequence comes from Erythroxylum squamatum, assembly GCA_025629845.1. NCBI lineage: Eukaryota > Viridiplantae > Streptophyta > Magnoliopsida > Malpighiales > Erythroxylaceae > Erythroxylum > Erythroxylum squamatum. The sequence continues at coordinate 3,475,927 of JAOTBA010000003.1, read as the reverse complement.
CTCAATCAAACCATCTCTATCTAGGACAGAGTCGAGGAACTGACACATAGAACAAGGCATGATTGGCAGTTTCTGACAGGGAAAACATGCAAAAGATGTAAGCCTGCGTTTTACTATTCTATGGCTTTAAGATGAACAACAAACCCCTGCTTTAGCTTCTGTTTTTGCTTCTTCATGACCCTCTCCTCCACCTTCTCCCTGTAAAACCACGGTTTTCCCTACCCCCATCTCGGGGGCATCTTGTTTCTTGAGTTCTTGAGATGACATAACTTTCCGGCTTAATATGTTATAGATCTCCTTAACGACTGTCTGAAATGCAGTAACCACATTGGAGGAATCAAGAGCCGAAGTTTCTATAAAGAACAAACCCTGTGCCTCTGCCAAGGCCTTGCCTTCTGCTGTTGGTACCTCTCTGGCATCCTTGAGATCAGACTTATTGCCGACAAGTATCGTTACGACGTTCATGTCAGAGTGAGCTGAACAATGGAAACGGGAAAAGGTAATAAAATAATTGTTGAGTAAAATCTTTTAAAATTCATAGTGTCTAAATTACATCATTGAAGCATGGTGTAAATATACTCAAAGAGAACTATGTGACATGATAAGGAAAATGAAAATGGAAGGTCTACAAGTTAACAAAGTGGAATTCAGTCTTACTATGAAGTTCATTAAGCCATCTGCCAATGCTATCAAAAGTCTGGCGTCTACTGATGTCATAGACCAGAAGAGCTCCCACCGCACCTCTATAATATGCAGAAGTAACAGCCCTGAACCGCTCCTGACCTGCTGTGTCCCAGATCTGAGCTTTGATTTCCTTCCCATTAATATCCAACTTTTGAGTTTGGAACTCGACTCCTATTGTTGATTTTGAGTTGGGATAGAACTCATTCCTGGCAAATCTTGCAAGCAAATTTGATTTTCCAACGGCTGAATCACCAACTAAAACAATCTTGAATAGGTAGTCCTCTGTTTTTTCCTCCTCAGAATGAAAAGCCATCTTCCAACCTTCACAGAGTTGTCACTCTATAAAAGCATATTACTGATGGCTGATTAGAGATGTTCAATGGGAATTTACAAAGTATCAAATTCTTCCCTGACAAAGATTAAGAAGCGGGATAAGAATAAACAAGACTAAATGCAGAAGAAATAGCAAACTTGAAATGTAAGAAAGGTATATAAAAGAAAAAAGCTGCAGTCCAGCAACTTTACAGGGAAGATAGTGTCCAACAAACAACTATCTTCATACACTAAAGTTGTGAAGGGCCAAAAGAAGAATAGAAACTTCTTTGCCATCCATGGTTTCCTGCAATTTGCACAAACCCCACATAATTTTCTACACAAAACCCACTGTGGCCCACATTAATGACCTTCAAGACCTCTGACAGCAACGTAGGAAGATCTTGGAATCTTAAGAAAAAATTAATTTCATCAATCTACTACCAGCTACCAAGACATAATTATCCCATATATTGTAAACTAACAACATTGCTAGCTTATAAGTTTAGACAAATGACAACAAACATGTAAACTAACAAGTGAAATTTCATAACATCTAACAGCAACAAATCTGCTCCAATGATATCTTGCGGAAAAGAATAACTCAAATATATGCTTAAAACCTGTTAATCTCTTCAAAGCAACAAGGCAAACCTCAATCCCTTGTCTGATTCTGATTTGACTGTCTACTATGACTCAGAATCATACTACCACTTCTCATTTGGATCTTTTTAAATCAACCTGATAAGATGAAAGTCATCAATATCGTTAGATAAGAAAACTTTGGAGCTTAACGTAAAAAATCCATATTAAAAGCAATCACAAACCAGAAAGTCTAAGCTTCTTTATGTTCCATAACTTATGACCTAGGATAGAGCAAATTTACAAAAGAACAATAGAAGATATAATTTCATCAAAAGAGAAAATGTAACAATTTTCCCCATTGCCCAGGATAATACTAAGGGTCTAATTTTCCTCCTCGGCAAGCCTTGGGATACTTCATCAACAAGAATATCTCTTGTCTATCATCCTGTTCGTTTCTTTTCTTCATTTTTATGTCTCCAATTGTGTTCCCTATAGAAGAACAATAAACATTTGACCATAGCGCCATTTTTGCAAATTTCAATCCATGCAACTCAAGCTATAAAAAGTTGCCGATAAATTTTTTTGAAGAATTTTAAAGATTAGGCTTTTCTCTTTAAATTAATTTAACCACAGGAAAGCACGTGTCTTTACTCAAAGTAATATGTAATGAATAAAGTTTGATACATTCAATAACCGTGCACATCTACACGATACATGCACTAGGTTGAGCTCTAGAATCTGTGTTACAAATTTATCCGTCGAGTCTATAAGGTCCGTCTTCTGTAAGCACTAACTTGCAATCAACAAGACTACACCGAGCAGAAATGCCTAATCCACAGTAATAGAAGGAAATATACTTCAATGAGTGGTAAAAAGAAAAGTCCATATGACAAAGATTGGACAGGAAACAATTGTAACAGATGATCAACCTGTACTCATGCTAAGAATGATTTTATCCATCCAAATGGGTTGACCATATTTCTAATTCAGTTTCTGGTGAACTAAACTATAAAAAAAAAAGTCAACCCTAAATTTTCATCCAATGCAAAGACCCCAGTTAAATCTCCCCAACTTAGACAAATTCGCTAGTTATACACATTGCATAACCCCATACTACAGAATCAGACATTCGAACTTAAAAGGTAATATTAAAATCTGAAATTCAACTTAAAGCTATGTCAGCATGTGAAAAAGTACATCCCAAAACAGCCTTTAAAGTCAAAAGAAGGTTCCAAGTAAACAAAGTTATCATTACCACCGAAAGAATACCGAACCTGTAGCTGTAAACTCGAGCCCTCACAATTTGCTCACAAACCCCATTATTGAATATACTATCCTAAACACAAGTAGAATAACAACACCACAACAGCATTATAAAGAACGAGAGTAGTCAGTTTCTTCAAAATCATATAATCAATTCGAACCAGAACAAATACGGAAAACCATTTCTAAACAAGAGCTTAATTTGGGAGAAGAAACTACAGATCAAGTGACAAGTTTTCACGAAAGTTACCATCTTTAAGCCAAAAGAAGGAGAATGGTACACAAAACAATCAAACAAAGAAGCCCAAATTCTTGGAATTTGCAAAAGAAAAAAAAAGAAACCCAAGAAGTACAAAAGCAAACACGAATAAAACAGGGTACAAGGAAAAAAACAAAAGTACCCGTTATCAGAAAACACCACCCCTCCACGTCACTTCTCGTACTCTCTCATTCGATCCCGAAAATGGGATTTGCGAAACGAATCAACCCAGTAGAAAATGAGGTCCAAGGAATGGATCTGATGCAGCAAAAGACGAAATTTATTGCAGAATGTGGGTTGGTTTTAAGAAGAAAAAGGAAGCATTTTGGCTGGTTTTTCGTGTGAGTGAATGCGAACGGTTTGAGTGGGACACAGAAATGAGTAAAGAGGCCTTTTAATGCCGACGAAGCCAAGAAAGGGAGCGAGAGAGGAAGCGAAACGAAAGGGAGAGAGAGAGAGGGGTCAGGACATTAATCTTTTGGTACGTCTGGGCTTTTTGAGGAGCTCGTGATGAATAGGAAGTGTAGGCCCTGAACCTAGACCCACATTCTTAATTTTTAAAAATAATTTAAAGTTATTTTAACTTATAAAATTTTTAATAATTATATTTTTTATTCATTTTATAATATCACATGATAATAGGACATACAGAGATAACATCGTCAAGATACGTGACATTGTTTACGTTAATAAATCGAACAAGACTTTTTTCGTTGTGACTTTTAGACTCGTGAAATATTGTACTTATAAGTTTCAATGAAGCTACATTACAAGTTTTCATACTACGTACTATTTAAGTGGTATGTAAAAAAGATTATCCATCAGAGATTAAGTGGTATATAAAAAAGATTATCCATAAGATATCAAAAATTAAGTGTAGTTTGAGTTATAAGTCTTTTGTCTCTAATTAGATATCAATTCTTAAGGCCTGTCTCTTACGACCCTATCTCTTCTCATTTAACAAAGAGTTTAAACAGTATGTATAGTATAAGAAATTCTAACACACGCATGATCATATGAAATCAAATTTAGAATTTAGAAGTCCACACTGGATCCAACTAGCAAAAGAACATACATTCATTCTCAATTAAAACTTGGCAGAGAGGCCTTATCCAGAGGAGAGAAACCATATCCAAACGCATAATTTACAGGGCATTGTCAATTCTAAAGCATTGAAAGGGTTTCAGAATCAGAAGCGACCCGGCGGGCTCGTAGTTAGGTGTCTGTGTCTGCTTCACTCACTGTACCCTACCCACCAGTGTCCCATACATACATTGAACATATGCTGACATCTCCACTATTAAAGTTGAGCTGTCAACATTATACGTTGGAGGGAATTTCCACAGTTATTGCTTTTCCGGTGGTTAAGTCAAATAACAAAAGCTGCGTGATTATGTAACGGATATGCTTGAGAGCTTTTAGTTCGGTGCCATGTCTATCTCATCCACCGGAATGGATTGGTAGGACCTGTTTGGAAATCATTGTAGTAATTGTTAATTGATTCTATTAGCAATTAATTGATAGTTAATTATATCAGCTAATTTGATTAACAAATTATATTAGCTATTTGTTAGAGATGTTTGATAAAATTAGTTGTTTAGTATTAACTATTTATGTGTAAAATAATTTATGAAGACGTGATTTTAAAAAAATTTATAAAAATATGAATATTATATATCTTAGTATTTCGTTGAATATTTTTATAAGAATTTAGATTTTAGATATTTAATTCTAAAAAAATTAAGTTTATAACTCTAATAAAAAACATATAACATATAATAATAATAATAATAATAATAATCACAATCATAATCATAATGATGATGATGATGATACATCCAAATATAAAATATAACAATCCAAATAAAGTTTAACAATACAATTCAAATAGAGCAAAAGAAATGAACACTATCATTTAAAGCAAAAGTTTATGAATCTAACTGTCATTAAACTATAAGCAATATTATCACGAATAGTTGTCATATCCCGAGTTATCTGTTCTTCAATGTCTTCTTGTGTAGAGTTAACTTCAACATCTTGAAATACATCTGGAGGTATAAATTCAGGATCT
>JAOTBA010000003.1:3438489-3457840 GCA_025629845.1 Erythroxylum squamatum | reverse complement strand
CGTATGGTATATACCACCAAGTCCCATTCCATGCCATATCCAATACCGATATTGCAAATTCAAAGATCCAATTCCAAGCAAAAATCTCCAACACGTAATTACTTAATTAAAGCAAATCTTCAAGATATATGGTATGTCCCATATTCAATAAAAATGTCAAAAATAAAAATAGGATACATGTAAAATAAATCCTAGCAGGAATCACTTTTTTTTGATACTATACTTATTGAATGTCACTCAATCCTTTTAGAGGATATATCGAGTATGTTTCTTTAGACTAATCCTGTAATTATCTTGTGGTTCTTTACTTTTTTTAAAAAAAAGAGCATCCAAGTCGTTTGTAACATTGAAAGCTTCTTTTTTAGGTTCAGCTGCTGAACTTCAAAAGGCTCTGAAGTGTTCTTCAACGTCAATACTGCTTGACAGCTTGAGGTGTGCTCGTGAACTTCAATTTTCAAGCACCCCGATCCTTCCAGCCTCTCAATCTCCGGGTTAGACTATATTCGACAATGGATTTTTTTTTTCTGAAATGGATTAACGCTTACATGTATCAATAATCCACCAATGATGTCCTTGCCTAATCAGGAGCAGACGGTTAATTACTTTCCATGCTCGTAGCAGCTTCAAAGTAACATCATGTTCTTCCTCGAACCATCTTCACGTCAATCCCTTTCAAGGAAATGCCTGCTTCCAATTATTATCTTTGGATCATCTGGGCAAGTTGGGCACTGATTGAAGTAGCTTAAACATACCTTCCCAGTGCTGAAATATTAAAGTTGTTTGACCATTAACTAGATCATGCCTTTTGAACACTATGTTCTCAAAATTACACCATTGATGAAGACTGGATTAGGTCTAATGTCTTTATTCAGTGGTTGATAATATTCCACTTCAGCCAACAACAAAAAGCTGTGTGTTATGCAATGACATCATCTTTTGTAATCTCAAACTTGCTAGTCTTTCTGCAATTCAAAACATTGCTTGAGATAGTAATACTCGTCCATGTGTTGGTTTAGTTCAAGATGACGAGTTTTAAGGAGTATTGAGAAATAAGATTGCCATTTAAGTTCGGGTTAGATTCACATTCCAGAAGGTTAAATTGGCCTATTTCGAACTAATTCTATAAGTTATACAATAATTTCATCACACATTATACCAGGCTAGCTACTCCTGGTCAGAGAGTTCGGAGAATACTAGATCTCGTACTTAGGAAAAGATCATCCATTAGAGATCAGGGAAAGCAAAGCAAGACTGATGTGTAAATTTCAGGCATGCCGGCTAAGACTCACAAGTCCTTTCTCTCTACAGACACCACATCTCAAAGGCTTGCCTTTTAAGAATCTTATACTTTTAATTTTTCCCCGTTTTAACAACCTCAAACAAAATCTACGGTCTAAGACTTTCTGATACACAAAATTCTCTTGAAGAGCCAAATGTAGAGCATACTTGTCTTTTATATGACTATGATAATATTATTCAAGACTGAAGCTTTCAAAAGAGAGAAACTTAGAAAGAAGTCATAAGATGAAAAAATATACAAACTTTGATTTATTCAAACCATTGTTCTTTCTTAATGGACCACTCTCCGATAATGCAATATGGTATCACCCTATCAATGTTATAATAAGTTTTTATTAATGTCAAATAGTTAAATTACAAATAATTAAATTACTTCCGAAGACATATTTGTTTATAATATTTTCTTATTTACGTCAAATTCTCAATAACAATCCTAAAACAAGACCTTAACCTCATGTTTAGAGGTGACATAAGCAACACGTGTTTGGTGTTTCCGTGAAAACAGATTCAGGAAACGAGACATTAGGTCTGTGTTGTGACTGTTATGAGTTTGAGGTCTGGTTCTTACGAGTGGTTCCCATAGAGTGTATTCTTGCTAAGTTCGTGGAATAAGAGTCACAAACTTGCAAATTCCAAGCAAAAAGGGTATGACCTTTCATCAGTAAAAGAACAAAAAGTAGCAAACATGGCCACGTTCTTCTGTAACATACTTGGGGAATTTCTGGATGTGTTCATTATCGAAAATAAGGATGTTATTAAGAGTTTGGAACAAATACATTGGACCACCATTAACATAGGTTTTATGTTCTTACATGGATGAGCGTTTGTTATAAGTGCCTGATCTTGGACAATACCACATAGTAGTTGATCTGTCATCTGTTGAATCCACATTGAGAATCAGACAATCGATGATGGTTTACTATAATTGGTAGTTAAACAGTGCGTAATTAATGCGAGACAAACAAGGAGATCAAGACTGAATAAGAATAGAATCAAAGTTTTCCATTTTTGTTTCTCCATTGTTTCTTTCTTTCGAGTTTCGACCGATTTGTTAGTGTCAGTAGATTGAAAAGTTCTCTATATAAAAAGCTGTTTCGTTTGTTTTCTCAAGTTGTCTTGTTGAAGGTAGAAAATTTCACCAAGAATCAATCTTCTTAAATTTACACTTACAGGGTGTGCTGTGTGGATTAGTTCTACACAAAGATGGTGGAAGGAGGTGTGGTGAGTTCTGATAAGACGGAATTTACAGATTGTTGGAGAACAGTATGGAGGACTCCTTATATCATGAGGCTTGCACTCTCTGCAGGCATTGGAGGACTTCTTTTTGGTTATGACACAGGTAATTGATCTTCAGCTTCTGTAAGAGTTACTAAAAGCAAGCAACCCCTTGAGTCTGAGACAGTTCTGGTTTGATGATCTTTGAAACACAGGAGTAATTTCTGGTGCCCTCCTTTACATTCGTGAGGACTTTGAAGAGGTGGGCAAGAAAACATGGTTGCAGGTACTGAATCAGAAACGGGTTTTGAATTTAATAATGATTGAGTTGAAACTGTTACTTGCATTGATTGAGATGTTTTACTTGGAAATATGCAGGAAACCATTGTGAGTATGGCTGTTGCAGGAGCCATTATTGGGGCGGCCATTGGAGGATACATCAATGACAGGTTCGGAAGGAAAATATCAATCTTAGCTGCTGATGTTGTTTTCTTCGTTGGTGCAATAGTTATGGCTGTTTCTCCCGCTCCTTGGATGATTGTGATAGGTAGACTTCTTGTTGGTTTGGGAGTGGGAATGGCGTCCATGACCTCTCCTCTTTATATTTCAGAGTCTTCACCTGCAAGAATTAGGGGTGCTCTTGTTAGCACAAATGGTTTGTTGATAACAGGAGGCCAGTTTCTGTCCTACCTAATCAATCTTGCTTTCACTAAGGTACACATGCTGATGATCATTTCCAGTTCTTGGTTATGTCCCATAGTTGAAAATACTGATATTTTCCAAATTGGTGTTCCAGGCTCCTGGAACTTGGCGATGGATGCTTGGAGTTGCTGGAGTGCCACCTTTTGTTCAGTTTCTTTTGATGTTATCTCTCCCTGAATCTCCCAGATGGCTCTACAGACAGGTTTGTATTAGCAAATTCCTGAAATGCTACGTCTCTTGCTAAGGTTAATGGCCTGCTGATGTAAACTCACCTGATCTTGAGCATTTGAAAATTCCTTCCTTACTTTTTTTATCAGGGGAGAACAGAAGAGGCAAGGGCTGTCTTGGAAAGAATCTATCCTCATGAAGAGGTTGAAGTAGAGCTAACGGCCTTAGCTTCTTCAATTGAAGCAGAAAAGGCAGATGAAGCAGCTATTGGAGATGACATAATATCCAAACTGAAGAATGCATTTGCAAATACTGTGGTCAGAAGGGGACTCTACGCAGGAATTACAGTCCAAGTTGCACAGCAGTTTGTGGGGATCAACACTGTCATGTATTATGCCCCAACCATTGTTCAGTTTGCTGGATTCGCTTCAAAATCGGTGGCCTTGGCTCTTTCTCTCATTACTTCTGGCCTGAATGCTCTTGGAACTATCATTAGTATGTGTTTTGTTGACAGATATGGAAGGAGAAGGTTAATGATTATTTCCATGTTCGGTATCATAATTATCCTCGTCGGCTTATCTATTGTCTTTATGGAAGCAAGCGTTCATGCTCCTAAGATAAGCGCAATCGAGTCTGCCCATTTTGGCAGGAACTTGACATGTCCAGATTACATGACAGCTCCAAACCCAGCAAAGTGGAATTGCATGTCGTGTCTGAAAGCAGACTGTGGATTCTGTGCTGATAAGCAGAATGAAGTAAGATGAGTTGTATAATTTCCCGATTCCTGTCCAGCTCCTTTTCAAAGTTGTGAACTTGGAATCATTTTTTCTTTTACTGATTTGATTTGTTACATTTGATCAGCTTAATCCTGGAGCTTGCCTGGTTTCAAACAAAGCTGTCAGAGGCCAATGCCATGCAGATAGTCGCGTGTTCTTTGAGAACGGTTGCCCCAGCAGTTTTGGATTTCTTGCCATTGTATTCCTGGCACTCTACATTATTGTATATGCACCTGGAATTGGTACAATACCCTGGATTGTGAACTCAGAGATATACCCTCTGAGATACAGAGGGATTGGTGGAGGGATTGCTGCAGTATGCAACTGGAGTTCTAATCTGATAGTGAGCCAATCCTACTTGAGTCTCACAGAGGCTCTTGGTGCTGGAGGAACGTTTCTCCTATTCGCAGTATTTACTTGCATAGGCCTCTGTTTCATTTATTGGTTCGTACCAGAGACCAAAGGACTGCAGTTCGAGGAGGTAGAGAAAATGCTGGAAGCTGGCTACCAGCCAGACTTATGCGGATTAAGGAAACGTAAACCCAAATCCAAGGATGTTGATGATGCATAGAAGACTCTTAAATGACCGGTTTTCAATATGTCCCAAGTGAATAAACTCTTAATGTTTCCTGATATGTAACTAGGGGCATTATTATGCAACTTGAGTCAATTCTATTTGCAATGACTCGGAATAATGCATACCAAAAAAGATCAGTTGTTTCAGAAGTTTGGTTAGGAACTCAATCTGGGTTTTTGTAGTTTTATTAATGAAGTTCTTAGTCTCTAATCCTTGCGCTTCTTTTTATAGACTTCCAATTTGTTGCTCTGAGTCAAGAACACAAGTGCAATGACACAGAACATGAAGCAGGGGAAGGCTCAGTGTAAAGTCTCGTATGCTCCGTACAGAAACTACAGGCAAAAACCTGCGGGGCTGAAAATTTGAAGTGAAATGGATTGATGGGTCTTGGTTGGGTGAGACCGAGAGAGGGAGAGTGAGAGTAAAACCAAGCAGAGTAAAGAAGACAGGTGGGTATGGTGGGCAGCTAGAACACAGCAATGAAGCGACTTTACACCGAAAACAATCAAATACAAAGGGCCTACCAATTTGGTGTGTTCATCATGTGCATTTGTAGCCATCGAAACAGAACACCTTCAGTTTAAAACAATTTAAATTGTCGCTAGTTACACAAAGAAAGTTCAACTTTTACCTTCGGATCGAATTGTACAGGATCAACATGGAACCATATCTGTTAAGAGATTTGCTGCCTATCTTTAGCTAGACAAGGATATGAAGACATGCAGAATAGGAAATATATATGCTTGAAGATATAGTCAAAGACATCAATTTCATGACTATAGTAGTACAAAGTTTCAACCTTTCACTATCAAATCATATTTCCTAAACATGAAATGAGAAGCAGAAACAGGATCACCCAAGAACATACATGCTAGGATCAGAATCAAGTTCATCAATAACTAAAAACCTTCAGAGGGTAAGAAGCAATAGACTTGGGAATCCATAAAAGTGACCCCAAGGTACAAGAAGCTAGGAAAAAATATGCTACAAGCAGTGGCAAATCCTCTGCGTCTGTCACTAGTTTGAAGAACACAAGCAGTAAGAAGAGTTTGGGCCATCCAAACAATACAAATGGAAACATACCCAAATTCCATCTCTACCACCCAAAAACCCACAACCGTACGTAAGGCCGAAGCATGTGTTCCTCTTCAGAAAATCATGACAATAACAAACCCCATAAACCTAATTAACACCATACAATCTGATAAGTCAGCCTCTTTTTTTTCACCATCTTCCCTAAACTTACTCATTCCTCCACACTGTACAAACCATTAGCACACACTCACCTATATACGAGATCAACCAAATACTTTCACTCACTCTAATTAGTTATTATTACCTTTAAACAAAACAATATATCGAAAAGATCGCCATTAATTGCTTAAGGACTAGAAGATGAAGCCTCCTGCCTTGGTTCTCTCAAGTACCCAAGAAGCCTCTCAGCCTGCAACCAACCAAGAATCAAGCAAACACTAGAAAAAGTTAATAAACCAAACCAATCCAAGACTCAATCAGTCAACTAAATAGGTTGTTACGAATTCCAAGTTCCGATCTTTAACCCACCTTATGCTTAGCACGAACACTACCAGTCTGCGAAAGAGCAACAAGCGGAGGAATCCCACCTTCCCTCACAAGCAACCCTCGATTCCTCACATTATCAGCACACAATTGCAACAATGTAAGCACAGCAAACTCCTTCCCCTTCACAGAACCATCTTCAATAGCTTCGACGAGAGCAGCTATCCCCCCTTCTTCGACAATTGCCGCTCTTCCTTCCTCGATCGCCGCGAGACTACTCAACACCACCATTGCCTTCTCCGCCATCCCCATCCCTTGTTCTGCCACCATCCCCACCAGCGGCTTCACAGCTCCTGCACTCACTGCCCTCTCCTTGTTGGGCCTTATAGAGCAAAGCTTGTAAAGGGTCGTCAATGCATCTTTTTGACCTCTGTTCGACCCACTAATCAACAGCGAAACAAGAGGAGGAATTGAGCCACAAGCCCCTATTGATGTCTTGTTATCTTCAACTAAGGCCAAACTAAGCAACGCACATGCCGCGTTTTGCTTCGAAGTCTCTGTCCCTGTCTTCAACACGTACACCAGAGGCTTTACAGCTCCGGCGTTGGTTATTAGCTCTTTGTTCCCTTCATGAAGTGACAAATTCAACATCGCTGTCACCGCGTGCTCTTGAGCCCATGGGTCGCTGCATCGGAGAAGCGGGATTAGTGCCGGAATTGCGCCGGATTCTCCAATCAGTGCGCGGTTATCCGACCGGTTCTTCGCGAGCAACCGGAGCTTCGCGGCGGCTGATCTCTTAATAGCCATCGACGGCGACTGCAGCCCGTCGATACAGATCTTCACCGTCGGCTGAAGATCCTCCGGCGAGATGCTCTCGATAATCTCCGTCGAGAAGTTCTCCCGCTGAAGAAACCCCAGGCACGGTTCCACTTCAGATTTTTCGTCCGATTCACCATTATTCGCTTTCTCCGGATACGGCAAACTCGCGAGACGTCGGAGCTCTCCTGAGATATCGCTGCTACACACAGAGAAATCGCTGAACGCTTGCGAAATATCGAGAAACTCTTCCTCAGTAAAAGATGATTTGCCCGACTTGTAGCAGCTACTTGAGTTATTGTCGTTTTTGCTGTTGTTGGTTCGTGAGGCGAGTTCGCCGAGTCGCATGTCGACGACTGAGTCGGTGAGATTCTCCGACACGAAGGTTGTCGAGTTGTCGGGAGCTGAAGTAAACGAGTTGAAGCTAACGTCGTCGTTTTGGTAGAGATTTGAGCGTATCGTCCTCATTGAACGCCCAATGTTGCGCGACGACCTGGTGACGCCGCTGGGGCTGTATAAGCTACGGTTTCCGACCAGAGGGAAGCGATTTGAAGTGAAATGTAATTGAGAATCTTCCAAAGACACCATTTTTGAAGAACTGAATCAAACTCTCTCTTGGTCTGTTTTAGTTAATACACTCTCATGGTAAGAGGAGAAAGTGGGAAGAGAGTGGCCAAGCGTGGAGGAGAAAATTTATAAAGAAGATTGGGCTTGCTTTGCTGTGCCTAGTGGCTTTGGTATCTTGGGAAAAGATAAAGTTACAAGCGGAGGAAGGTTAAAAAGTCACAGTCACAGCGACGGAGCACTCATCAGGTTCTGTGCAGTGGGGGCCCACACATTAATCCGGAATCCGACGGTGGGGGCAGTCTCTGATGTGACTCTTTCATCGTGTGTCGGTAATCGTCCGTGTGCCTCTCACTGCACTCGAATAGTTAACGTATGATTACGAAATTGCCCCTCGGAAGCTCAGGGAAGTGTTGTCACTTACGACAAGAGCGTGTTGCCGATCATACAGCTGTATAGTAGCTAAATGAATACGACACGTGGCAAAGCAATCGCCGTACGATAAAGAACAAACGCTGATAATGAAGTTAATGGGTTCTGATTGGTGGGGCCTCGTCAAACAGTTAACATATCTCGAGATCCAGTGGCGACTTGTCGTTTTGCGTGGCCGTTTTGAGCGAGGATCAACTTTCGCCTAAATAAAAATAATAGAGAGAGAAAAACCAAATATAAACTAATTAAAATAAAGCCAAATGTCTATTCAAAAAAAAAAAAACTAAACGTACGCAACTATGATAAGTCAAAACAAAAATGGCTACTTTATCAGTTGGGATAATTCAAAACAAAAATCAACCTTGTGATACACTATAATCTCAATTCAATTTCGAACGCCAAGTAAAAATTTATTTCCTTATTTGAAGTCAACTCGAAATAGATTATTAATCCTACATTTTCTCCCTCATTAATGGCTTAATAATTATTTTGATTCTATATATCTGCTTATTGATTTAAAAATAAGTGAAAAAATGCCCTTAAATCACAAAGAAATCTTCTATTTTGGACATTAGCTCCCACATCACCATCGTGAATGATGGAACTACGTACATACATATATGTATATATAGACACGCAAGCATGCAAGACCACAAAATTATATTCATCTACATAGTTCTAAACTTTCACATTCTCTCTAGTAGATCATGGACAATATGGTTATACGACAGAAACTGGAGAAGAAAACCAAAGGCAGACAAAAGATTGAGATTAAGCGAATAGAAAAGGAAAGCACCCGGCAAGTGACCTTCTCAAAGCGCCGGGCCGGTTTGGTCAAGAAAGCAAGCGAGCTTAGTCTCTTATGTGGTGCAGAGGTGGCCATTATAGCCTTCTCTCCCGGTGAAAAAGCTTTTTCCTTTAGTCATCCCAACGTAGACTCCATTCTCGATGCTTACCTGGATAACGAGAGCTCTTACTCCAGCAGAGACTTGGAGGCCTTAACAAGCAGTAACAACCCTCAAGTTGAAAAGTGGAACAAGGAGTATGAAGATGCTTTGAAGCAACTTAAGGATGAGAAGATCAAATTGGGAATGATTGAAGAGTGGAATAGGCTGAGTCATGAGAGTGATTTGCACGGAGAGTTTTGGTGGGATAATGAGAGTATTGAAGAGATGGGGCATGAGGAGCTGAAGGCCTACGTTATGGCCTTGCGCGAGTTGAGGAGGAATGTGACTGTTAAGGCTAATAAGTTGCTGTTAGGGTGTCATTTCGGCTTTAGCGATGGTGGTTTTCAAGGTGATGGTACTGCCGTTAATCCCTCTGGTTCCGGTGGTAGGGCTTTCTGAAGTGATAGCATAAGATTCTCGATTCTCCGGGACTGAAATACGAGTGATTAGGTATTCAAATTTTGTTATTTGAATTGTACGGAAAAAAAAAAGAGATTGTTCTATTTCAGTTTCGCGTTTATAGATTTACCTTATGATGTAACGAAGTGCTAGGTTGGCTGCCTAATGCGAATACGTACAAGTCCAGTTTTATAATTTTTATAAATATAATGTTATAGAAATATGTTACTTTATGATTATTAATTATTGGTTCCATTGTCCTTTTAGTTGGAAACAAGCTGAGTTGTTCGGCACCCCAGCCCCAACTGCAACTCCTATTATAATTTGAAAAGATTGCTTTTAATTAGGGCTAGACCTAAGGAGAGGGTTAGGTGCAAAATATGTTCAACGGCTCACCTATTCAGATGACATCGATTCACACATCTAAATTAATTAAGATAATCCGTATTGAGTATGCGACCAAAATTATTGTAAATTATAGTTAGGAAAAAAAATGTTTACTTTTAGATTTAACATAACTTTTAGTTTAATGCAATGTTTTAAAAATTAGATTTGAAGATGGACCAATAAGACAATATTTAGGGTATAAAAGGTTTAGCTCTTAAAAGATGATCGAGTTAATGGAGTAGAGAAGCTTAGGGACAAAAGGTCCTGTATTTAATCCCTCTTATTTACGCTTCTTGATCGGTCAAATTAAAAAATTAGATATTTAACTGATCGGATCAATTGAATTTGTTATTGTCTTACGATGCGGCTTTTATGATTGATGAATTTATAGTATTAAATTATAGGCCACGTGCCTAATTTGACTAACCACCAGTCTATTTCCTCTTCATCGGTTTCGCATCCTACGAAGTTAGGATTTGCTTATACTCAAATCCAAGACATGAGGATATGTAACTTAATCCTGTCACTTTCGTGAGATTTTAGGATTTCTTCAATTTATCAATAGCAATTCAGTGTGACTACGCGTTTTTGACCATTTGTTAAACACACCAGCCACTTTGCTTATAACTAATGCAAAGTAAACGAGGCTCTATTTAGTATCTCAAAAAACAGAAAGTGTGGATTAAAATAAGTTTATCACTTCACGCTTTTTATTTCTCCACTTTTCTAGCTTTAATGTACGTATGTTCAAGGTCCTCGTGATGATTTTCAAGACTAATGAAGTGTAACTAAAGCACCAATACTTGTTGCCGCCACCTCATCTTATCATCGATTACTAGGTCACATGTGTTTTGGTTTGATTTTAAGGAATAAGTTGAATCGTTCGTGTAAATAATATTTGATTAATCTGATATTTATATTATATATGTTTTGTAGCTGTTCTTTGGTTGATTTTAAGGGATAAGTTAAATTATTCTGTAAATAATATTTGATTAGTTTGATATTTATATTATATATGTTTCGTGGTTGTTCTTTAGTTGAAATCTATTTTTTTAGAAATTTTAAAATAAAAAAGGTTTAAGTTGAGTGTAGAGATGGTAGTGAGTTTTCAACTTGATTAATATCTGTACTATTCGACCTAAAAATATAGTCATAGAGGCTAAAAAATAAATTTTAAATAGATGCTGAAAAATAGATGTAGATATAGATTTTGATATGGGTCTAATGATAATTTGAACCGATAGATACCTACATCCTACCTTTTTTTTATTAACTATATTTTTCTGTTTCTTTTAAATATTTATGATTAAATATAATAAAATATTAATATTTTTTGATAAGAATCAGCTTTAAAATTCTCACTTTATTCCTCAGTTCTTACCTTTTTCATCATATTTTATTTTCTTATAGGATGATAATAATGCAAATGATATGGAAATGGAGTTTTGAATGTTGCGGAGTTCACGCAAAGACAATTTGAAGCTTTGGATATTTCAGTCTTTGTGTCTAGTTCTTGATTGTAAAAAATATATTTTATCTTTGCACTGGACATTATGATTTTTATTATTCTAATTTTATGATTTTTTAAGACATACAAATTAAAACCTTAACTTGTTATTATTAAAGTAATTTTGATTTGGAGTGTTCGCAAAAATCTGCTCTTTATATTTTCTATTTAGAAGTTATATTTTTATGCATTATACAATCCGATGAATATCCAAAAAATCGAATAATCCAATGAATTTGAATATGGGTAGTAAATCGTAAAAACTGATAGATATGAATATAGATATAGGTTAAGTCATAAAAAGTAGATATGTGTACAATAATACTAGAACCGAATTCTACCTATTGCTATCCTAATTGGGTGATACAAACCACAATAAATGTGTCACCAAGCTCATCACTCCATAAGAAAAAGCTTTTTTCAAGCTTAAACATGAAGTAATTGCTCAAGTCAATATAACATTAAGCTACAAGATCAGTTTCTAGAGACTTTTTGGTTCATAAGATACATGTGTCAGCAAGGAATAGATGCAACAAGAAGAAAAGGTTTACTAGGCTATTTCTTGTATAGTCCAACTCCTAATTGTCAAAACATGTCGATTCAATCCACAAAATGTGGATCATGTGTCAACTCCGACGAACCTGGTTGGACTCGAGTGAGGGAAGTCATTAGTATTCTGTTGACAATTAAGCTAGTGTGTGAAGTAATCAAACTTGGTTGGTGTAATTTTCTCCTTGAAATTAACCATTGAGCTTTAAAATAACTTTAACACTTTTGAAAATATAAATATTTTGACAGCGACATACACCATGATTAAAATTTTGACTGGTTTATTTATAAAAATTTATAGTTGTTCAATTTTTATTTTTTATTTATTTTAATAATTTATGTTGTTAAAAATCAATCAGTTTATTAATTAATCGATCAATTTTGTAAGTTAATAAATTATTATAAATAAAAATAAATCAATTAATTTTCATTCAACAATATCTTTTTCAATTAATTCAAATTACTTAATTTTATTAAATTTTTAGTCGATTTTATGATGCTCTAATATCAGTTTGAACATTTTAAATCTTAAATTTTTTGTCTTGCTAGTTTAATTTCGGATCTAATTTTTAAAATATTGGACATACTACTTTATGAAATATTGTAGGAAATTTATTTAAAAATAAATTTTATTTAAATAATAAAATCATAATAAGTGATGAGACCTCATTACAAAATCAATTGGAAGTAGGGTTAGTAAAAGAATTTAGACATGATTTGAATTGAGTTGAAAAATAATTGGACGAGTTTAATGAAAATATAATTTAATCAAATTTAAATTAAATTAGATTTAAAATTATTTTTTTTTTAAAATAGTACCAAAATTTGAAGAATTAACTTAAACTTTTGTTTAAAATCCAAACTTTGATCCAAAATTCAATTTTCTACTTAAGTCTATCATGAAAAAAATCAGATCCAAAATTTGTGAGATTTAAGTTCAATCTAATTTATTGTAAAAACCCTATTTAAGAGTTCCCTTATCCATTAAATGACCTCCTAAGTTTGGTTTCAACTATGTCTCCTAAGTTTGGTTTCAACTCCTTCCTCCTGAGATTGAACCCTAGTAACTCCCTTTTTCTTTCACCAATGAGGGTTCATGAATTCTCCTGTTACAACTTGCAAGAACTTGGAACTGGACGGCAACAATATGAAATACTATTCATGTCATGTCAACCGACAAACTCAAGCAACATTTGCCTGGAATAATTAAGTAGCAGTAGCTGGCAATGCATGGCCATATCAAAATGACCAAATCAAAGCAAAGTACCAACACCAATCCATATCAAAATGGTCGCAGCAAGTAGTCAAAGATAAAGTTCGTTTGGATTAATTGCAGAGAAGAATGCATATTGACAAAAGCTTACCATAACAGCACCAAACCTTCTGGCATTTCATTAAAACCTTGACTTCCTTCTGATGTTATTGTCGGCAGAACCTATGAATGTGTCTCTATATATATATATATAGTACTCACTCAGAGTTATCCTAAAATATGTGATTCGTATGTGCCTCTTGGGAATATCTTAGTCGGTAGATCCTGTTTTTCTCTTCATTGTCATTTCACATTTCTGTATCACCACCACAATGACACAGTTTGATTGATCTGATATTCATGTACAGAAGAAAGCAGTCGACCATGAAAAAGTTACGACAGCACTAGCACATTTCGGGATTGGTGGGTAACAATCAAGTTTAAGAATAGTAGAAGAAAAGAAGAAAGAAGAGATACAAAAAAAAAAAATTTAAAAGAGAATTATTTTTAACAGAAAATCTATAGCTCTTAATTTTTAGGTATAAATTAAATAATGTTTTAGATAATATATTTTAAATAAAGCATTTCATATATTAATCGCTTAAAATTAAATGATTATGTAACACGTAACATAGACCTTATTACATGTCCCGGATCATTCATGAAAATGTTAAAAACGAAGAAAATACGAAATATTTGATTTCGGTTCTATCTGAACTTCCGAAGCAGTTTTCGAGGCTAACACTAGCTCCAATTTTTCGGGACTTTTACGAAAGACGTTCATGGGCACGTAGTTAACGTCTTTATACAGTTTTCTGAAGACGTAAGCGCTATTAACGGATTAGAGGATCCATATGCTTACAAATGATATGAGCAATCGTAGGAGGCCTTAACCTTTATATAGTTTCCCTATTACAAGTTCGATATAGATCCGATCTACACTAATCGGGATTTATTTTCCTCCCGAATTTCGACTCATTGATTTAAATCATTTATTGAGGCACTTTATTACCTTATTCTGGATCGAATTACGTAACTTAACATATACATTATTACAAATCCGAAAATATAATTAATAATTATCCAAATTTATGACGAATGACAGAATTGTCCATTTATCCTTCAGATTATTCTAAACAGAAGAAAAAGAAAGAAGGTAAATGAATTGGAAAAAAACTATTATTAATAAATAATTCATAACTGTTAATTTTTAATTTTTATATTTTAAATAAACTATTTTATGAATCAGTAACTTAAAATTATCTGACAATTCGATCAAAATATTTAGTAATTTATTAATAAATATTATAGAAGAGGTTAAAATAAATATATTTGATTAAATATAATTTATCTATAAGTTTTATCAAATATATAATATTATATTATTTTTATTAAAAAGTAAAAATTTAAATTAAATCATACAATTAAAAAAACAGATATGAAATCAATCGTAAACGCTCGTAAAGCAACCTGTCTAGAAACATGCAAAAGTGACATTCTTCTTTATCCGGATAAACGAGACAAACATATTCGTCATTCTTAACCCAATAGCAGAAGAATAGTATTGAAGTTTCTGGTAACTGTAGCAGCAGCAGAGAAAGTGAAACTGCGAATAAGAAAATTCATGAAAATGAGATTCCACTACGGTGATAGGCTAATGCTTTTTGGAACAGACGAGCCACGTAATAGTAATAGTAATAGAGAGGGGGGACTTGTAATGCTCAATTTAGTGGTGAACATGGAACAACACATCACTTTCTATTGAGCATTTTTAAGATCGACATTTGGCACCTAACCCTCTGGCCGCATTATCCTGCTTCAACTCATACCCTTTACTCTTTCTTCTCTTTGTGATGGGATAAAAGAGAAAGTTACAGCTTTGGCTTTCTCTTCGAAAGGACGTCGGCAACAACAATAATTCATCCAAAACTTACGCAGATCTAGAGATATTTAATCAGATCAGTTTTTCTGTTTATGTTAGGGTGTTTTTATAACGTATCATTAAATTTTATTCACACATTTATATATAGTTGCGGATAAAATTTGCAGATAAAATTTAATATAGCACGGTTAGAAAAGCGGAAGTGGGGGAAGTCCTGTCTAGCCTAAAGCTTGTTTGGGATGTTAGTTATAGTCGTATTGAACTAGAAATGGACTCTCTAGTGGTGGCCACTGTCCTATCCTCATCTACTAAAAGGACACTGCCTCGCAACCCCCTAATCATGGGGATTAACGAAATGTTTGCTCGAAACTGAGTAATTAAATTTCGACATATTTATAAAGAAGACAACCGATATACAAATTGGCTCGCAAACGACACCGTTTATTTTGATTTTGGAATCACTACTTTTAATACTACACTTATAGTGTCTTTCATTCCTATTAGAGGACATGTCTAAGATTTGCTTCCCGAGATTAATCATGCAATATGTTTAATATACTTTCTTCTTTTCATTCAAAAAAAACAGGATTTGGTTGTCAAATTTAATAATATGTAATTTTATTTTTAATCAATACAAAATTATTTTTAATAAACCTGTATGAAAAAAGAAAAAGTATATATAATATATATGTACATATTAAAAAATAATAATAATAATAATAAAGAATTGAAGTCTAGGAATTATTTAAATTGTAAAGTAGTTTATTAAAAAAAATTGTAAATTATTCATTTTTTAATAATTTTATTTGATAAATAATTAAAAGAGTAATTACGAATTTCTCTCAATATTAAGAGAAACTATTATTAACTTTCATTTCTGGCATGTGTACCTTAGGCCCAACTTGGTCTAAGTGAACCCATTCCCGTGACCAGAAAATTGTAGTTATCGGGTTCCAGTTGGGCTTGCCCAAAATTAGACTGGGAACATTTCTACAAGCATGAGCCCTACATAAATAAATATACTAAAATTAAAATTAAAATTATTATAATAATTTATACTTAATTTTAAAAACGAGATTCATTTAATAAATTTATTAAATATAACATTTTTAAAAATCTTTGAACCATTTAACTTTACGATCTTATTTATTTTAATAACTATTGTTAGTAAAAGCTGATTAATTTATTAACTAATCAGTTAATTTTTATAAATTAACAACTTCTTATAAACTAAAATAAATAAATTAGTTTTTATTTAACATTTTTTAATTAAATTCGAAATAATTAGATAGATAAGAATGACCTCTTATAATAAAATTTTAAAATTTCAACCTTATCATATTTTTAATTAATTTTATAATGGTTTAATAATATTTTAAATCTTAAGCCTCTATTTGGTTAGGCTTATACTCAAAGTTATAAATTACGTACCGGGTTCAATATCGAATTGAGTTCTGGTACGGTTCTGTACCAGTACCGGTTAGTACCGAATACCATTTCAGGTAATTTTTTAAATTTATAAAATAGTCCTTAAATTTTTAAAATTTGCAAATCCAATTTCAGTTCAAGTGTTCAACAATTCACAAAAACCCATTCATGATTCAACATTTCAACTTCAATATTCATTCCCAAAATCTAACATCCACGCAAAATTTCTTACCCAAAATCCACCATCAACACCGAACATACACAACACAAATTCATCATCCAACGGAACAACACAATCAAAGATTCAAAATACAATGCAAAATGAAAAAAAATCGAAAAACACACACCCAAACAATTAGGTCTTCGGGTTGACGTCGGATCGGTGAGGGGTTGGTGGTGCACCTGAGGTGCCATGGACGGTGCGGGTGCGGTGTAGCTGCGACGGACGGCGACGACGTGCTGCAGTGTGGAGGAAGACGAAGACGTGGCCTCTTCAACTTCAAGACTTCAACTGATATCACGCCAAGGCTCCAGCCTAGGTCGAAGGAAGATGAACCTGTATGGGGGACGTCGACGGCGAGATGGCTGAGGAAGAGACGACGAGGGGGAGAGTCGCGAGGGAGAGAGATAGATTACGATAGCAGAGGCAGACAGAAGCAATTGCGTCGGGGGAGGGGGTAGTTTTAGGGTTAAGTTTTGGAAATTGCAATTTAGTCCTTCTAATTTCCGAAACTTATGGTACCGGCCGGAATTTAAGGCCGATATCGACGTTTACTGATTTCGTGTTATTTTTTGGTCAGTACGGTACGAAATCCATTACATTGCTTATACTAGTAGAACTTTTTTTTGTAGATCTTTTTTTAGAAGAACTTTTCTAAGAAGTCAGTTGATTAACTGTTTAATTGTCATTTAAAAAAGAACTTCATACAGTAGACTCTTTGACAACATAAAAATAAAAAGCACTTTTAATTTTAACCATATTTTATTTTGTAATAAAAATTATTTATGCATATAAATATTATTTAAAGTATATTAAACAATATGCAAAGTACAATTTATTAATTATTATATGATTTTAAACCATACAAAACATAAATGAAAAAATATATAACCAAATCTTTTATATAGATTATAACACAGGTAAACTCATATCGAAAATAAATATTAAAACATATAAAAAAGTCAAATAATATTATATAAATCTCAAAATAAATATCAAAGTTGAGAGTAAATAGTTAAATACATGATAAATAAGAAGATAAGCTCGTGGATATTGTGAAAATTATGTGTAAAACATAAGGGTAAAATGAATTTAAAAATATGTTCATTAATTGATACGAAAAATTTACCTAAAAAAACGTTTTTTTATAAGTTCTAAATTTAAATTTCTTAAAAAATTGCATTTTGGAAGTAAAAAAAGTCATATTTATTAAATTTTTTCTTAATTTTACAATCAAACACTCACGTGCTTATTGATTTTTAAAAAACTTATCCAAACAGGCACTAAATATCTTATATTACCTTCTACGTTAATTTTAAACAGTTCATAATATTAACATTTTTGAAATTGTTAAAACAAAGACGCATCAATATTAGAATTTTGATTCATGGTATTAGTTTAGCGTTTACGATTTATTTTTAAGTTATTGATTATGAGATATCTTTATAAGCTAACCATTTATCATACTAATCTCTATTCATGCTTTGGGTATTAAATACCCATCTGATAAGGATTCTTAATCCAACCGGGATTTTAATCTTGATTAGTATATTTTAAGGTTTCCAACTAAGAGTAGAAGAAAATATCAATTCCTGTCCGTGTCGGAAAAGAATACAGAGGAATCCGACTTCCCAACGTTCTACGATGGAGGAGGAGAATAAGGACAAGGAAGAAACGACAGCGTCTTGTCCGGAAAAAAACAACCCCCTAAAATAATATCCTTTTGGTATAAATCATTTTAATTAATAAGTTCTTTAATATATTAATTACGGTGATATTTTTAATTAGTTATATTAAAATAACATTAGTTAATTATAATTTGATTGAATTTTAAATAAGTTAAAACCTGTTTTGAGTATTTAATATTTATTGTAATATCTAAATTTGATAAGAGTCACATTGTTACTTAAAATTAATATTTTTATGCAAATTTTAAATTTTTTAATAAGATCTAATAATTAAAATTATTTACTTAATACGGTATTTATAAATAATTAGGTAATAGGAATTTCTTGTTAATTAGGAATTCATTATTAATTAGAAATTCTTTGGTTACTAGGAATCGGTAATTAATATTAATTAGGAATTGATTACCGATTAGGAGTGGGATTATCGAACCTATCTCTATAAATATGTCCATGCCATTACTCTCTTTCCCTGTAACCTTTCTTTCCTCTAGTTTTGCATTCTTGGGTCATATTCATCCATGGCTTCAGCACTGAAAGTTGTGTTAACTCTGTCAGCTCTCTTCTGTTTGACACTCTCATCATCTGCTCAGAATTGTTCTACCTATACCTTCAGAAGCAACCAGGTCTTCAGTGCATGCAATGATCTTCCTTATCCAAACTCGTTCCTTCATTGGAGTTACAACTCTTCATCAAGCACTCTGCAGATAGCCTACAGGCACACAGGAGTCTCTTCCTCTAACTGGGTTGCATGGGCTATAAATCCTAACGCAACCGGCATGGTCGGATCACAAGCGCTTATTGCATACCAGCAACCTGATGGGACCATGAAGGCTTATACGTCGCCTATCGACAACTACCAGACTCAGATGTCTGAAGGGAAACTTAGTTTTGATGTCTCGAATTTATCGGCTACTTATGTTGATAACGAGATTACCATATTTGCTACTCTGGGACTTTCAAGCATTGGCGGTGCTAGTAATGTGACCCATGTTTGGCAGGATGGTTTGGTTTCCGGTGGTACTCCT